>KV454412.1:233585-559278 GCA_001661315.1 Nadsonia fulvescens var. elongata DSM 6958 | reverse complement strand
GCAGAAGCGGAAACAGAAACTGACGATTCAACACCAGAAACAGAGACGGAAACACTAGCCGATCCTACTTCACTAATCGAGCTAGAAGTAACGGCGGACTGGCTAGCAATATCACTTGATTCGGGAATAATTGAAGAGAGAATACTGGAGACGATATCAGAAGGAGAGACTGAGGGAAGGATTGAGGAGGAGTTCAAGGAAAGAGAGGCAGAAACACTGGGTACGGAAGTAACATTGTCGAATCTTCTTACCAAAACGGGTGCCTTGTATTCTTCGGAACCCTTTTGTGGGAGGGCCCAGGCTTGGGCAGTAGCGGCACCGTAAAGGGCGGCGGTCAGATAGACTAGGTTATTAGACAACATAAGGAACTGGTGATTCGCTCTGACTAGTTGTTGACTTGATGAGAATAAAATCCATTGAAACCATCTGGGATGCGCGGCAATATATACTTATCTTGGTATGGCAAAGACCCACGAAAGAGTTTTTCGTGTTTGTATGCTATGCGAGCACTGTGGCTCAATACATTAGTGGGAGCGATAGCATTCCATGACTCGATCGGGAAAGAAAACAGCCTTGTTTAAGCGAAAAAACACCACTTTAACAATCTATGGCCATATAGGAGTCGGTTCATGTGGAATCTGCGAGAGCCGTTGTGATATGTTCTGGTAGTTCACATGCTTTATGCAGCTGACAGGTCCTAAAATTGACCTGTCTATTTTATTGACAGATTTCCAGTAATGTGGGTCGACAACTTGGATGCATAGTGGACAATATCTATGCAGGGATTCTGCATACTGGTATGCGTGGGATAGTGTCGACTCGTTTTGAATGTCCCCGGCCAACTGGGTAGCAACGAAGACAGGTTGGGCAAAACCTGCCCTTTACGAGGCTAGGCTAGCCACACCAGTCAGGCAAAAGGTCTTTTAATCGTCCTTAAAGACCCGCATTCAGTTATAGAGCTCCACCTTTACGGGAATGTGACCACAAAACTGCGAAAACCCAGCTGCGAGATCGGGCTACGGTAAACGTTCACGTCTGCCAGACACGGTGGGTGATTGGCAGCTATGGGCATATGTTTCACTTTTCCCGGGTTAGTTATGTCTCCTTGGAAAATCTTGCTTGTTTTGCAGCCAAAATTCCTTAGCCAGAAGGTTCTATAAAGATTAAAGTCCGGGTGGTTGAGACGTTGGATGCCGTATGTTTCATCTTAACCTTTCTCCTATGCAGCGGGACGCTGCACCGTTGGGATTGGTTTGTCAGGCCATCTGCACGGCCGCCCCCTAAGCAATCGTCTAGGGGCTACACTTTTGCCCTGTTTTCTATAAGTTTTTTTATCAGCTGCAAGGCATAGATGTATCTTTTGAGTTTCGAACATTTTTAATTGCAGTGAATAGATTATGCATGGCGTGGCCCTGCCGGCTGGAACGGAGAAGATGATGTACGATAAAGTACTATTGGTTTGGGGTAAATTAATTTTTCACATTTGAATATCATTTAGAGGGTTTTGTGGCATAAATTCTAAAAAAAGATCACCGCCTTTAACCAAAGATTCAAACTCGACTTTTTGCTACTATTTTTCTCTCAAAAGACTACTTTTAATTTACAGAGTGTATATTCCATCTTCATCATTCTGAGAAGCATCTAGTTAATAAAGAAAATGCAAACATCAGCGGGTGGTGTTATATTCGCCCAGCGAAATCCAGAATGCAAGAATGGTGCAGCTAAGACAAAATCTGGGTGATTTTTCCAATATTAGCGGTTAACTATCCGCAATTGAAAGAAACTCGTCCAGATTGGACCACACAGTTATTTGGCCTTGACTTGTAAGTTCGTTAGAAGTCTTAGTTATCGGGTAAATTAGATAATTAAAGTTTACGAGCCCTGCTTTTCTTGGCTCTGAAGATAATCCACCACCGTTTTTCTCTTCCACAAAGGTCGTGCACAGCCCCCTTTGACTCTATGGAGTTTGGAATAGGGCTTGATGTTCGTATTAAAATTTAGGTGAGCAAAAGCAATTATTAATCATGGTTTTTCTAAATTCTTGGTCGATATAATCACATTTTGCACTTGTTCCTTAACTTGCGTTTTCTATTTTCTTTGAAAAAAAAACATTCGCCAACAGTTTTTGCAGGAAAATCTGAAACATAATGAAAAAAATCCCGGGCCAGAAAATACACGAATTAATATACAAGATAAACTATCGTAACTCCGACTGCAATCTTCATTGGAGACACAAGGAGGTGTATTCCCATCAAGAAAAAAAGTAAACAAAGTATGATGCATGGGAACGCGTAGTTCAGGTTGATGAAAAAACCATCAAATAAAACAATTAAAATATGCCTATGTTCTACTATACACGGCAAAAGAATGCTTTTTGAAAAATACATAGATTCACTTTACCCTTTAAACAAAATGTGGTGGATTTTGCTAATGTAAATCATCCAGTTCGTAAACTTGTTTGGCTTAAAACTATTAATAACCCTGAATTAAAAAAAAAAAGTCAAAAAGTAAGAATATAAATAATCTATACATATAAATTTTTAGAATCTCCAGTTTAATAGAATACTAATTTTAGGACTAGAGTTTTGGTGATATCTATTGGATTGTCAATTGTGTTAAAACTCTCGACACTAAACACAATCTAACCAAAATATGAGATCTCCCAATTTCCGAGAAATCAAGAGTAGTGACACTAATGCATTGCATATGCACTCTACCCCTTCTTCAGATGGCTGGAATGGCTGGTATGTATTCCCCATGTATTAATTTTTCCTCCGCTAAATATCGGCCGAGATGGATCAATGTTCTACTCTGTCAAGCAACGTGCACCAAAACCAAAAAATCATAGGACGTAAATAGGAGGTTATCTTAAAATTACTCTGACAAACGTGCAGCAGCATAAAGGAAAGACAGCCCCTTTGATATCAAATTGGCAACTTTTAGGGCGGGGCCCATGAGTTGAACTAATATTTACATTTCTTTAACTGTATTCGTATTTCAAGATCACCATATTTGCCTAAAATTTACCTGTCAATGACAATATACGTAATGTGAAACATGAAAAGGTTTGTCAGAGCCGATCATTGATTATCCTTTTTTACGATATACATAATAGAGGTGATAGGAAACCAACTTTTGAAATTGCCAATAGTTGGTCTGATATACATGGTGCAAAGGTCCACCGTTGAGACAACCATACTTTGTTTGTTATATTTTATTTTTCATTGAAAAGGATGTCTATAAATAGAATTGGCCATCTACTGTCTTAGAGTGAAATTTGCATACGTAATACTTAAGCAGCCGCTTGTTTCGCCCCTAGCCAGCGCGCCAATCTCTACAGCATTTGGGAAAACCACTTGATAGTTTGGGAAACCAAGCGACTACTTTGAGATGTACAGCCAAGATCTATGCTATCAGAATTAGTCAGACATTAAGGAGAACCAATACCCATTCAGAATATCAGATTTTCAGAAATCCACAAACCAACCTTTTCTGCTTCCAAAATTGTCATGTGCATGAATGCCAATTTTAAAAATGCCCCAAATTAGCCTGGAAATAAAGAAAAATAAATGTTGTTTACAATTGAAATAAGTTTGGTTTAGAACCTAGAACAAGTTTATCCGAACAGAAAAAAGACAAAAAAGTCGAGGCTTACAAGGACCGAGTTATCAACTTTTGTTTTTCATTTCTAAGAAAGAGGAAACAATCATCGCATAGCGCCTGATATAGTAGATCCAAACTCTTAAAAACCACATATATATATATATATATATATATTTAATCTACTGGGGGTACAGATTCGGGGTCAGTGAAATCCCTAGAGTACCCCTTTGGAACCCCAACACAGATGCGTTTCATTCGCCTATTTAGTGCAAGCAGTACCAACTACCACATTTAAAAGAAATCTGACATATCTGGTATAGCGTAGCTGCGCTAGGTCGATCTTGATTAAGTAACGTTTAAAAAAGTAGGCCGCTAAAGAGACGCTATATATTTGTTCTTCTGTCTTATGTCAGAATGCCCAACCTCCAAGCTGTATGTAGGGTGTGCCTCTCCCTATGGCGTGTTTCCGATAACAACCACGTTTGTGATGGGTATTATTCTCGCAATGGCCCAAGAAAGGTAGCAACCGTAATTCATTTCGGGATTGCTAAAAAATTAGAGTAATAACCCAACACTGGCTTATAAAGCCTAAAATGGATTTAAAAACACACACCCAATAGGATGGTTTACTGCCGAGTAGAGAAACGCTATTTTTAGCAAACTTTGTGATGTTTCAGATTATGGCACTTTTAATTTCCCTAAACGGTTTGTCATTCCGCCAAAGTTTGTAATGTACCGAGCGATAAGACCAAAAAGAGTTTGGTTTCTTCCTTTTTTAAATGTATCATATATCGATACAGAGTTTACCAAAAACCTGGTCGAGTTTTGGGAATAGGCGCTTGTTTTCCAAAGTTGATAGAATATACTCTCAAAGTAGTAGTTAAAAAATTGAGGGATAAAG
This sequence comes from Nadsonia fulvescens var. elongata DSM 6958, assembly GCA_001661315.1. NCBI lineage: Eukaryota > Fungi > Ascomycota > Dipodascomycetes > Dipodascales > Nadsonia > Nadsonia fulvescens. The sequence continues at coordinate 554,774 of KV454412.1, read as the reverse complement.
AGATGCAACCAGAATTCTTTTCGTATCCTTTGAGATTTTCAAAATCATGCCGATTGTTTGGTATGGAATACCTAATACAAACAAGAGTCGAACTACTTCAGTATTTTGGCTTTTGTATTTAGCACAAATTTCCGATTCGCTTGTGATTCACTTGTGGTCTAAGTTGATAATGGAACTAGCTCTTTAGAAAACAAGTTGTTAGCCGTTTATGATTAAAATTGTCTCTGTCCTGTTAATGAGCTAACTTTATTTACGATTTCTACCTTGCACGTTCAGAACTAATAAAGCCCAACTCAACAGCTAGGTTTCTTAACGTGACATGAAAAAAGTGAAAAAAGTGTCATTGGAGGAGACCCCTGAAAAACTTCACAAATACCGGAGTGATTTTACCTTTGGAGTGATAAAGAAGGAAATCTATCACCACATATTACTGTCTCCTGCATTCATGGTGTTACACAAAAACTAGCTCTGTTGGCCACAATGTCACACCTTTGCCGAAACCATCTTTTTTATTTTTATTTAGTATAGAAACTATTCTTCATCAATTTGACTTAAAAAAATTACGTATAACTCAATCATCGTTTCTTCAAATGAGTTTTTCATACTTTTTGGTCTCCCCATGTACGCTGGCTCTTCAACTTCGATATGTTTGCCGAACTGAACGAGACTGAGACCGTCGTTTTGTACTTTTTAACAATACTACCTTTTTTGTATTAATCCAATCTAATTGCACTATGATCGCACATGAACTTTCTCCGTCTATATTTATAACCTAGGAACTTCGGATATCATCAGGGGATCTGGAACTAGTTATATATACATAAAAAACTTAAAAATTAGAAAAAAATTATGGGAAGCCAGAAAAAAAGTTAAAAACTTCAACCGAAGAAAAGAATAAGTTAATAATGAATGATCGTTTTCTTAACTGTCGGTTTTCTCTTAGACTATAAATGGTTTAATGAAAGCCCTATCTAATTTTACACTTTTCTCTTTTTCTCTCTATATATATATATATATATATACGTATATTTAAATCGAAATTCGTAAATGAAAAGGAATGAAGAAAAAAAATAGTTTAAAATGTATATGATTTATCGGGTTTATACTGTAACTTTGATATTTGAGACAATTATAGCGATTAACCCCAAGTCTAAAATCAATATTCGTCTCTTTTTCTTTAACTTCAAAAGTAAACAGAAGTACAACATTCATATTATGTGCACAGTAGAACACGACAAGGTCGAAGTAGATAGTGCTGACATAGAGAACCTAGTTAGAATTGAAACATGGACATAAATTATACAAAATATATTATTTAGTGAGAATCACAAAATTTTATAATAAATTAAACACTATTAAACCCTATTTATTTCGCTCTTGTAGAAAAATAAGATTTTGAGGGCGATACATTTTCAATTCCACCCGTAAAAACCTCCGAAGATTTTCGAGGCGAAATGCGAGGAGATATATTGGAAGCCGATAATTGGTTGTGATTAATTAATGATCCCAGACTATCTTGCCCTTCAACTTTTGCGGAGGAGGGTATTCTACTGCGGTAAGGCGAAGGCGAAGGCCCTTCAAAACTTATGTTACTATTATTTGCCCGTCGACTACTTGATATTGGTGTCGGTGATGAGGCAGATGCTCTTATTCTAACTTGCCGATGATGGTTTGCATGTTCGCTAAGATCATAATTCACCGGAAATATAGGAGAGGATAAACGACTTTCCACCTCAGGTATGGAATTCTTAACTTCTCGGAGGCTTTGCTCATCTCCCGATGTGTTTCTCCGAACATGTGCTCTTGGCTTCAAGGCAGTCGGTGAAAATGACGGGGCAGTTGGACTTTTCAAAGATGACCTTCGGGAATCACCATACCGTAGCGATGAATTTCGACCGATACTGTGGACTGAAGTATCTATACCTAATTGATAATCCGGCTTTTGAAAGAGAGCTGTTTTCTTAGAACCACTATCGCCTATATCTGATGGCTCTGTGTTAGAGTTGACGGGAACATCACGAAGTTGAAGTAATTCACTAGCAATTCCTTTGACCAAAACAGAATTCTCAATTTCAGACATGGTTTTAATTGTTTGCCAAATACCAAACCTTTTCAATATAGAGCCATCATTGTCATTAGCGGATATAATTGATCTAATAACTTTCAATAAGGTAAGTCTAATGATTGGCTTATTGATACTGCTAAGTTTCCTTTTAAGTTGGTCAAAAATATCTGATTTTGTCATTGCTTTTGCAATTGCAGGGCTAAGCCTAAACATTCTATCAAAGTAGTCTAATAATCCTTCAAAAGCATGAGCTTTTGCTGAAACGAAGAGCTGCCGTATTTTTTCTAATGATGCCTTTTCAAGTAAGTCCTCTTCTACCCGAGTAGTCTCATCATGCAGCCAGGCAGTAATAGCATCAAAACCATTAACTTGCCAGTATTGGTCTGAAAGCAAATGGAGATAGGTTTTGAGACCACCATATCTCCATAATTCCTTGCGACAGTTCCGGCTGCTTGAATGGGCAAAATCGCAAAGTATCGGCAAAGCAAATTCTTTAATAGGTAAGTCAGACATAGCTACCTTTTGCAGCAACGGAACAATACCAGCCATGGCTGTTTCTTCTTGTCTATCATCACTTAACCGGCATAAATTATACAGGACCTGAAATATTTGGTTACCAAAATCTTTAAAATTTTCCGTATCAGCTTCCTTGGCTAATGCCTCAACAAGAAAATCGATGGCATTGGCATTTTGAAGAATAGATAAAGTACCAGGAACCATAGAAATACTTTTAAAAAATTTGAGAACATTAAGTTTTTCTGATAACTGCAGCTTTCCGTATGACCTAAATAAAAGTTTGAATAAGTTTCTGGTGGCAACTGCTTGCTTCACATAGGGATCAGTCTGGGCAAACACACCTAAAATTGAAATTATTTTAGTAACACATAGAAAGTCATCGTTGGATGCAGTCGTTTTTTCCGCCTCCAAGACGCACAAAACTGAAACTAATGATTCGAGAATAGAACGATTTGACAGAATACGACAAAAATCATTACGAAGGGTTGAGCTTTGAGATTCTAGAATTCTGGCAATGGCATCGATCCCAATGAGAACAAGATCTCGGAGAGTCTCAAAGTCTTCTTCAATGAAACCGGCAATTATGAAAAGACCGCCACATGAAACAAACATTTGCAATGGAAGGGGTTGTGGTGATGAGCATATTTGATTCACAAACAAAGCCGCCTGCATTCTTGTTTTTTCTGAAAGCTGCTTCGAGGCAAAGCTAGATACTATAGGAATACCACCAACGAAACAAAAATTTTCCAATATCGACTGCATAGTATGACTATCCCCCGTTTGACCCAAAATTTCATTAATAATTTGAAGCAATATAAACGCAAGATTTTTATCATTTGTGGATTCCAAAACCTCCAAAATTGGCAAGATACCGTGCGACTTTACGACTGTTGATCGGGTTTCAGGGAATTGGGTTAAGGTTGTAAGAATCAATTCACTAGTTTCTCGAAGTTCAGAACCTTTAACATTTGAATTAAGCACGTTAACGTACGTCGCCATACGACTTTGTGCATTAGCTAACTTATCCCTAGCAATATTTGATTGAATATCATCATCCTCGTACTCATCCAATTTTATAAAAGGATCGTCATCCTCTTCATCAGAGTTTTTATGCGATGAGGTATTGACTAAGCTCAACGAGAGCTTTTCCGTCTCGTCGAATATATTGGTGTAATCACCATCGTCTTCGTTTTCGACGTATTTTGATAATTCAAAAGCATCTGATCGAGAATAGCCCTTCACGCTAGAATATTGACTATATGTAACAAATGTACTTTGATTTTTATCGGTTTCAGTTTCAGTTTCGGCTTCATGCTCAGACACCGGAAATTCAATATTTGATAAAGAATCATGTTTTTTCATAGACATCTTTTTCCTAGGGGTAAGCCTTTTACCTTTTAGTAAGTCATTGATCTTGGAAGTGTCCAAATCACCAATGAAATCTTGTGAGTAATCATTTGGATCTAAACTCTGATCACCTTCTTCAAGAGATGATTTGGATGATCGTCTACTAACAGGTGCCGCACCTATTGTCACAGCAGATAAAGTAGGTCTAACCGACTGATTGATTTTGTTGCGCTTTTTACTCAAATTGCGTTTGGAGTCTGCTCTACTGGCTATTACTTTACAGTATTTTGAAGATTTGTCTGAAAAAATATTTAAATCACCAGAAAAATCATCGTCCCAACTTTCCACAGGATGCGTATTCATTACTGAAGAATTGATTGAAAGTTTATCACCTGAAGAGTCAAGCCAAAACTCATCTTCAAAAGACCTTAGAGGCTCTTGATTTCGAATAATATTACAACCTGATCGTTCTTCTTGAGCAAACGAGCGATCGCTACCCATTTTCCTAGGTTTGCTACTCTTCTCCATGTACCGAGTAAGATCATTAATTACGACAGGCTTGTCACTTTTGGTCTTTAGATCTGAATCAGAAGTTTGATATTGCAGCCTTTTGATTTTGACTGGCGAGACTGACGAGCCATCAGAATGTTCATTTGGACTCAAAGTATTTTTTGAAACTGGTACTGGTATCCTCACAGCCTCATTCCAAATTTGTACAGACCTCACAGCATCATCATATTTCATACTACCATTTCTTCTTTCACGACTTTGATCCACTCTAACCTGTAACCATCTATGTCTTAGTAGTTGCCTAGCGCTAATTCTTAAGTTGGGATCCTTTTGAAAACACTGTACTAAAAAGTCTCGTGTTAGTTTACTAACACTTTCAGGAATTGGGGGATGATCATCGTTAACAATTGCAAACATGGCACCCATTGGATTCATGCTATTGTAAGGAGGCTTTCCGGTTAAAAGTTCAATAGCAGTACAACCTACTGACCAAATATCTGAAGCAGTAGTTGCACCCGACAAAGAAATAATTTCAGGCGCCATCCAGTTTGGTGTGCCCACCACTGAGGCATCACCTAAAGCGCTAGATATCTTCGTTGCAACACCAAAATCCGCTAATTTTACTAAGCCATCTTTAGTCGTTAAAATATTTGCACCCTTTATATCACGGTGAATAACACCTTGCTCATGTAAATATTCCAATCCTTGTAAAACCTGTCTAATATATCGAGCAACTAATGGTTCAGGAAATTTTCCAAACTTCTTACAAATACTAGTCAAAGAACCATTTTCGCAATACTCTAGTATGATATTGAATGTTTCTTCTGTTTTGACAAATCCATGATATTTGACGATATTGGAGTGATGAAGATTTTTAAGTAAATCGATTTCTTGCATGATTGCCGCTAAATCAGACGTTCGTACATCTGCTAGATTACTCTGCTTTACCGCAACAGTCTCCCCTGTTGATAAGTTAAGGGCCCTATAAACTGTTGCAAAAGCACCTTTGCCTAACCGATCACCCAAACTATAGTTGTTGAGAGCCGGTGTAGACCGACGAAGCTTCTGGCGCGGAGTTGAGCAAACAATATCCTCTCCATTAACATCTTCAGAGATGTTATTGTTATTGATACCATGACTGCTACCACCATTACCCTGTATATCAAAATAGTAAGGATTGCTTCCTTCTGATAATCGATGCCGATGGTGTGGCCGTCGAGGAGTACTTGGCACTTCTTGCATCGATCCCGGTGCTTAAAGTTCTGTCGTACTAAACTTTTTGATTTGAATTCAATGTTATATTACTGGCTGAGCTTAGTCCGACCTAAATGTTAAAGATAAGATTTATTGATTGGAATCCAGAATCAAACAAATCGTGATTCCTTCACTAGTTCACCAGTTGTCTTGACAACCAATTACGTATGCATCTGTCAAAAAATAATATTATACCATTGTTGATTGAATTTTAACAAAAAAACAACACTAGAGATAAAAGTGGTCCAAAATACATAATAAGACTTCTTATTACAAACAAATTAATTTATAGAGCATTTCAGATACTTTTTTTGAGAATATATAATATCAAATAAACAATCAAAACGGCTCAATGAAAAAGAAACTGACTGCGTATATATGACTATTGTAAGTTATACGTGATCTAAAATCGAGAAATTTCAGCAAAGCCACTTCAAAATGATAGCATCAACGCCAAAAATATTATTTTGAGCTAGTATAGCTATATATATGAGCCAAAATGATCATAGAGGCAGAATAAAAAGGTTATAAAAAATGTTAGAATAACCACAGTCATAAGAACTATTTTCAGAATCATTTTTCTGCGTTGTTTATTATAAAGATCGTTTTTTTCTTCAACAATAACCCACTCTCGGATATTATTCAGGCGAAGTTTATATTCATCCACTGTTTCCTTGGCCCTGGCAAGTCTTTCCTCCAAAGAGTCTAATACAGATAAACTCTCTTGATGAGCCTTTACTTGCTCTAGTCTTTGGGCAAAGTCAACGCTTGATTTTTCTATATCGATCTTAAAATGATCTACCAGTTTGATTGCTCTCTTCTGTAATTCTTTGAGCTGCTTTATAGTATTTTGAATACCAAGTATTTTTCGTGCGAGTTCTGACTCTGATATATTTAATTGGGAATTGACATCTTCTGACACCTTGGTCTTTAAATTATTGCACTCTTTACTCAGACTAATCTCCTTATTTAATGATGGATCTTCTGTTTTCAAGAGCCGTCTTATTCGTTTCTTATCTGTGAAATTACTCCGACGAGTAAGCCTAAATAAAGAATTATCCCCGCTATTTATTTTATAGCAATGTTCGTCATCAACTACCTCAGTTCCAGATGGCAGCGTTTCATCACTTTCCATAAAGACAGCCTCGTACAATTTTTTTTCTTTGGATGTGGACTTGGAGTCTGGATTGTCACCATCAATAGTTCGAATTGGTTTACCAAAAGTTTCTCCATCTACCAACACTGAAGAAAATCCATTTTCATCACTAACTGTGAGTATGGGCACCTGAGAATTAAGATCAGCCGATGATTGTGAGGCGCTCTTCACATATCCATTCGTCTTGGGAATCAGTTTCCTTTGATATGTTAATGTCCGGGCTTCTTGAACTGCGCTTGGTAAATGAATTGCCGATGACGACCTTCTAGTTTTACCACTCGAGGAGGAAGACGAAGACTGCGCCGGCATTACTTTAGATCCGTGACGTACTTGAGAGTTTAAGGATGTACCTACCGGTAGTGATGTCGGGGTTGAAGATTTCGACAGACCCCCACTTGTATCTTCATGGCCTATACCAAAATTAGCCCGTTTCCGGATCGTACGATTACTAGCACCACTTTCACTATTATCTGATCTTTTATCGTCCAAAAACGATGGTAGTAGTGTTGAAGCTTTAGACGCTATACTGGAAGTTGAGCTGTTACTTGGAGACGGTCTCGAGCTATTAGTGGATTTATATTTGACATGTGGTATTGGGGAATGTACTTGTGCAGAAAACATATATTAATAGGTAGGAAATATTAAATTGTTAAATGTTTAAGCTTAATTTATTAATCTCTATCGCCATCAAATTACATGAAATCACACTGCAATGAGCAAAATAAAGTTACCCGGACTCGGACCTTGATTAGTATACCGATTTTTTTAAGATTTCTTTAGGGTTAATTTTTTAATTACGTATATTCAGCCATTATATTCGTTGGTCATCGACAATCAAAAATAGGAAGTTCAACATTTTCATAAAATGTCATTAAATGTTCCTAGGCTGTTATTAAAACCTCTTCGAACTCAATTGTTCTGTTCAGAATTAAGAGTTGTTACTTCTCATACCCCATTACGGAAATTCCCCTCATTAGTAACACAGTATTCCACCAAGCCAGAGCCTCCAACTGAGCTTGATCAATATGAGACTAAGATTTTTAAGAAATTAGCAGATGCTTTCGAACCTGCCTTATTGGACGTTCGTGATGTTAGCGGTGGTTGCGGTTCTATGTTCGCTATTAATATTTCGTCATCAAAATTTAAGGGTGTTCCTATGGTCAAGCAACATCGATTGGTAAATGAATTACTAGCGGAAGAAATCAAGACTTGGCATGGACTACAATTACGTACTAAATCCGCTTAGGCTGATAGATTTTGTATGATTTTACTTTTAACTAAGTTTTTGAAACCAAATACTGAACTGACTACCAAAATGAGCTACTCATGACTAAATTTACGTTTCTTCTGTCCTCTGTATTATCCAATAATGTGTTGGGCAAATGCCACAAAAACATTCATTTGTTTTGAATCTGTCCTCGTTGTTTTCTATCTTGAATATTTATAACCCTTAGCATATATATACTGTAAATAAAGATAGCTTTCATAAACCAATAACATGGACTATTTCTTGAGGCTGTGTATAATTTATAAAAAATATTCTTATGAAAGCAACTTGGTGACTTTAGCTTCAACGCTTAAATATGCAAATCAGCAACGAAAAAATCAAAATCACACTCATATAGGAGAAGCAAAAGTTTTATCGTGGGTTTAGAACAAAAATTTTTTAGTTGATTAAAAATACAGGATAATATCAGATTATAAGACTATTTGCCATTTAGAGACAAACTAGTTTATTTAAACTTGGACTAATTTACATGCAACCTCTAACGGTACCATCTTCATTCAAAATGTTAGCGGGAATAGGAGGGGGTAAGGTAGCAAAGGTAAGGTAAGAGGTATGACTTTTGTATTCAGTTTCAGCTCTTGAAACATTTCTCCATTTGAACTTTTCATCACCTTGCTTGATTCTGGTGCCCTTACCGAATGGATTGAAACCTTTAGTACCACCTACTTTTGGTGCATTAGGAGCGGTAGAGTCATTTCCAGAATCAATATCTTCCAGCTGTCTCTTTTCCGTGGAACTACCTTCAGTCTCTGACTCTATTCTATTGTTTCTCTTATTGAGGCCATCCGTTCTCCTCTTCTTAACGTCGCGAAGTCTTCCAATAGCATCATCAACATCTCTAACCATTTCTTGTCTACTTTCATGCTTTCTGGCATTTATTTCAACCATTTCGATATTTTTCCAGCCGTTCGCCTTGAGAGCTTCAATGGTCTTAGCGACTTGCTCAATGCAAGGCGAGAAACAGCATATGTTGACAATACGATTACTAGCAACAACCCGACTAATATGCGGAATAGCACTCCAGGGAGACGGTAAATCTAAAAAGATAGCGCTGGCTTCAATTTTGGCATTTTCGATATCGAAACCTTCGTTACAAACATCACGGTGAGTGATAGTAACCACATTATTGAGCTTGTGGGTTTCGATTTCGACCCTAGCATCAATGAATCTAGGTTCATGATACTCATAAGTGTAAAGATGTCCTTTGGATCCCACAGTGCGAGCCAAAGCATGGGTGAAACTACCACTACCGGTGCCAGCTTCCAACACCTTTGAGCCAGGTCTTATCTTCAACCTTTGCACGATGTAGCTAGCATCGGGGGTATAAACGATCTGTGTTCTATGGGGTAAGGAGAGTGACCATAATTCAGGGGTAGGATGGATTAGATAAATAAAACCGTTCCCGTGTGTACTAGGAACTTGATCACCATATTTGCGTCCAATCAACTTCTCGTGAGTAAACACACCGTATCTTGTATTAAACTGCTCACCTCTTTTTATGAACATAGGCTTAATATTAGAACGGGTCATCCAGGCTAGCACTAAGTCACCTTCTTTGACTTCATCAGAATATTTGGTGAAAGGCATTATTGAATTTAGACAACTGATTTATAGCAATCTTTCACAGTATAAATTTAATCTAGAAGTCTTAACCCAAGCGTCCCACACCCACAAAAAAAAAATAATAAAAACTAAATCAATGTCCCAACTTCAAAGTTACCCGGTGATTTAAAACTCCCAAGAAAAAAAAGAAAAAAATTGAGATTAGTTGGAATAATTTGGTTTTTTGGTTCATTTGTTTCTTCTAGTGATAATAGGTGTTAGCATTTGAACTACGATAAAGCTACATTTGAGCCGATATATAGGAATAATGCCATCAATTTCAGAACCTTTTGTTTTATCAGAGCTTCCTCAAGCATCATCGCCACTTTCTTCTAGAGTGACCATTACCCAGAGTAAGTCCAAGGTACATCTCGGAATTTCGCATAGTTCATTTGCAACTTATTCTCTTAGGCCCACTCCTCATATTATCTGGTCACATTCCCTACCTCCCACTGCTGTGGTTACTAGTATTTCATCTAATCATTCTGATAATGTTGAGTTATCCGAAGCTACTTTGTACGCCGCTGTTTCAGAAAAGAAGAAGCATTATTTAAAGAGCGTGATCTCTGGTGCGGAGGAAACATCAACAAGTATTAAGTCCAGAGCAGTACCTAACGAGATTGCCGGTATTCAAGCGTCCAGTGATGGCTCTTTGGTCTTGCTTGTTTTAAAGTCATCTATTGTTAAAGCTTATTCTTCTGATTTTGATGTTAGCGAAGAATTATGGTCTCTTAAAGCCAAGGCCTCCAGAACCGTTATCTTTCACTCATTCGTATCTAATGATGATTTATCTTACTTTTCACATGATGAAGAGCTCCCTGAAAATGGATTATTGGTTTTAGTTTCATCGCGCGATGTTGGTAAGAAGGCAATGTTTGAAGTAAGGGTTGTCGCCCTTACCAACCAAGGTGCCACAGATCTGGTGGTGAAGGATATCGAAATCAAGGACGGCGATATGGATGTTAATTTCAGTTTATATCAAGGGAATTTATATAGATACTCTCCCGCATCATCTACCCTGACCGTTTACAATCTTCCTGATGTAAACATTATCTCAGCTGTGAAGATCCCATCTTCATCTAAAGAAAAGAATACTTCAGTCAATACTTCCATTCTTGCCGTCGGCAAGAATAAGGTTTTATTATCGGAAAACCAAACATTATCTCTTATTGATGTAAATTATGAGTCTATTCTTAGCCAAAGAGCTTTGGATGCACCTTTATCTCTTGTTTCTTACAGTTCCAGCTCTTCCATGGTAACCGGTATCTCAACTACTGATAAGTCAGCTGCCGTTTTATGCCTCACGCTCGATATTGGCACAGGTAGCTTACTAGAATCCCTCTCTAAAGGTATCAAAAAGACAGATAATACCTGGGTTGGCGGCTTTTCCGATATCCTTATTAAAAAGAATTATAGCCTTCCTGAATATTGCTCCATTGAATCCGATATGATCACTACTTCCAAGCATTTTAATGAAGAAAGATTAAATAATCTTCAAGAATTCAAAAACAACAATCAAATCACTCTTTTTGAAGACTTTGTTGTTCCTTTTTTGAAAAATGAAGAATGGGAAGATATTGAGGGAGACACCGAAAACAGATATTCTAAATCGTCTGAATTTCTTGTATTCGAGGCCGAAAAAGATAGAGAAGTTGATGTTTATTTTATTCAAAGATTAATTGAGTTACTTTTCGATAATATTTCACTCGCTGGCTCCGTTTCATCTCCTGCGCCTTTAAAGCTTTCATCCTTTGTGCCAGAAAAGACCTTGATTTATCTTTTGACACATCCTTTATTCCCTACACCTCAACTCTCCAATATTCTTAAATCTCTTGACTCATATCCAAGGCTTTTACGCCAAGCCTTAGTCACGGTTCCTGCACTCGAATGTAAAGAAGTTGTTAATGCTTTGATTCACCAAAACGACGATATCTTCTCTGACGCTGTTAATAGATTAGTTGAAGAATTTAGTCATGAAGAAATTACTAAGACCATCAAATCTGAGCTCTATTCTAAGAATTCAAGCTCTTCTAGTAATACCACTAGTAGCAATACTATTTCAGAATGTGTTGATAGACTTCGTCGTCTAGACATTGGTTGGGGTATTATCTCCTGCTTTGTCGATGCTGGTGGTTTATTTTCTTGGAACAGTGACGTTATTTCAGGCTTGAGCAATACTGTAAATGATGAAGTTGTTAACCTAGAGAACAGCTACGATGTAATGACTTTATTAGAAGAAGCGTTACGTAAACTAAACCCTACTGAACCTACTTCAAAGATAACCAAGAAAGAACTGAAAAGACTCAGTAAGAAACAGCAGAAGAATAACTCCAAGACCAATAATACGAAGGAAAATTCCAGAGGCCCTGAAGTTATATCTCAAGAAAAGAAAGAACGAGAGCAAATGAAGCATTTACTGGGTTTTGGTACAAAGGCTGGCTTGGATATGGATATTACTGAAATTCAATCTATGAAGAACGTTTTTCAACGTAAAAGCGCCATCAACAAATACGGCGATAACGTTTCTAGAAAGGTTCCTTCTTATACCGTTGAGAAACTTATCTTATAATTAAATCGAGTTTTTATTTTCTTGGTGGTCCGAGTAACCTAGCACAAATTGTTTTGTAAAATTTTTGTCTCCACTTTATATATTCATTTTGTACATTTAATCTTTCTCTGTAATTCTATTATGCACTACTTTTTATTCTTTCTTCTATCTTCTGAAACAAACCAAGCCTTCATAAAATCTATTTAGGCTTCGTGGCTTCGAAACTTTAAAGTACTATTTTATACCAGCTAAATCACTCATATATGCCAAATAATCCCAACCGTTTTCTTCATCTTGTGTGTCATATTTTGCCATTAGTTGCGTCAGTTTTTCGACCATTGGCTCAGGTATCAGTGCATTTTTAAGATCCAGCTCCGTGACAAACTCTTTACCATCAGCAATATCAATAAATGATTGCAATACCTGCTCAGAGGTTTGCTGATCCTCAGTCACTTCGACCATGAAGTTAATGAACTGCTCAAAAGTAACTCTATTATTACCTTCGCTGGCAATTTCAAATACCTCATGCATCTCACTTTCTGAATAAACTAAGCCTAGACTCGCTAGTGCACCTGAAAATTCGTTCTCTTGCAAAGAATTGTGTTGGCTTTTATCAAAATACCTGAATATCGATTCAAATTCTTCCAACTGAACAGGTGTTAAGTTATTCATGCTTCTTGCAACAATTTGGTTTTCGATAAATGCAAGCTTTTTTAAAACCGATTGCTTGGCCAGTCCTAGTTCATATTCAAGCTCATCATACGAATATATGGTATAATCATTCTCTTCAACTTTGGCTTCTATGCATTGCTCATCAAGCAATTTCAATTCTCTCAACATATCACCTAGAGGCTTAAGTTGCTTACTTAATTCAGTAATCGCTTCAAGTTGCTTATCTAGCTCTCCATCCATATCACTTATTCTCAAAGAAACAGTAGATATAAGTAATGAAAACTCATTAGCGGTGTCAGCAAATTTCTTTCTCAGCTGTTCTTTGATGTTTCTCATTTCGTTATTAATCTCTTTCGATCTAGTTCCTTCAGCCTTAACAAGCATTTGCCAGACACTATCTAAGTCATTCAGAGTTAACCCTTCTGGTAAGGTATACTCCTGTAGTCTGTATGTGGCAAGCTTGGTTCTTACATTACTCAACAAAGAAGCCAACTCTGATTTTTCAGTTATCCATTCCCTCTTGAGTACCTTCTTATAATCTAAGAATTCAGTACTTTGCTTCTTGACATCAGAATATGTGCCCTTGAAAACAGAGTTTTCCCACTGTTTTTGTTGGCTGATTATCAGTTGAAGAAGATTTTTCATTCTTTTCTCAAAGCTGTGCTCCATCTCAATGGCAGATGAAGTGACCTCTAGGAATTTTTCTAGTCTTCTACCCGCCGTTTCAATCTTGTCCATAGCAGAGAAGGCATGAAACCAATAGGCAACGTATGTCATCACAGATCGTTCATCAGGTCTCACTAAATCACAAATATCTTCAACGTCAAGCAATTGTGGAATTCCAATTTCTTCAGAGGCAATCTTGAATGCAAGTTCCATGTTTCCACGATGATCAGAATGATCAAGTTCGTAAAAATCAATAAGATCAGGCCTGTGCTTGTCTAATAATGCACAGAATGCAAGGCCATCATTCCAGCTACTTGAAAAATCTCGTATATCAACCTCATCATAATCAGCAGTCTTTCTTTGACACCATAATAGCAAACCTTCCTTAGCAGATAAGCCTTCTTCACTGATATCATCTATCGTGAAATGTAAAATCAACATCCACATAAGCCCCAGGATTAGTTTGAGATTACCATCAATAATATCTTCAGCACCTATATTATATAACTGAACTCCTCTATGCTTTATAAAATCTAATGCCGTATTTATATTTTCCGCTTTTTGAACCTGGAGCTTTGGATTAGTAGCATATTTACCCAATGATTCACCTCCAATGATCTCCAAAAGTTGTATTAGTCGTACACCATCTGAAAAATCTCGTGTCAGGTTATCTAACAGAGGTAATTCATAAGCCTCTAAATTACTATTGGCCCATCTTAAGAATGCTTTATGTTGTGTGGCAATCCAGTCAGCTAATTTATTTGCAGTCATGGTGAAGTATGCAAACAAGATTCTAAAATAATATACCGAACTTATAATAGCGAGAGCCTTGCACTAAGTAGTCTATCTATCCAAATCCTTCTAAAATAAAAGCTGTAAAATAATTGTATAGAGTTATTTTTTTAAGTTTTTGGTAATTGTGGACCGATAATATTTGAGTGAATATGGGGCTGTAGGTTATCGGCTGAATTCTCGCACTAAACAACGTGAATTAAATGCAGCAAGTATAATTGAATTAGAGAAGAAACAAAAGCTTCAAAGTATGAGATGCTAGTTATCTCAGATTGTATAGTATTTCCGATTGAGTGAATGCGAGAGATATATGGCTAAAAAAATTATGCCTGTTTGTATATCTTCCAAGTGATTCGCACCGGCGAGAAATGATTTACAGCCGTTACAAGATGAAACCCGTTTGGGACTTTCACATCATAACACCCAAATCGAAAAAAGCCTTGGAAAACGTATCGGCCTCATTATTGAAAGAGAAAATCCAGCGATCAAAGAATCAAAGATAAATACCAAACTATTTTACAGTTATATACAAATAAAAATAAATAAACATAAAATCATCTTCAAATCATCTTTGACCTTTCCAGGTTAAAGATGCTGCTATAGTCAAACAACCAACAACAGACGCAGTAATGATGATGGGTAGTAAAGTGCTATCTTCTTCCTCAGGCTCTAATCTAAGCGTAGAGCTTCCAGGCATTTGGGCTGCCTCCGCTAATTGAACAAAAAGCTCATTCAAAGAAGCTGGCCACTTAGCGCTAACATGTAATGGAGCGCTCATGTGAAGGTCTCGGGTGTACTGATCTGGCTGTATATCACATCGCTGTTGCTGTCTATCCAAGTCAGCCTTAAGTGCTACGTAAACAGCTGGCAAAGTATCTAAAATTGGAAACTTTTTTCTCAATTCCACTAGGTATGAAAAAGAGTCTGGATCCGAGGAATCGTAGGTGTAACATAGGACATCACATTCATCTAGCCTGGATTGATTTTCCAATACAGCCGGCTCTAACTCTCCAAGTTCCTCCAGCTAATTTGAGTCATCATAAGTTAGACTTTACCAAAAATATTTGCACAATAAAGCTTCCTGATATACTTACAATCATGTAGCATTGCTTACCGCCATGCATTTCAACGCTGTTCACAGCCATTACCGGTTTAATTGTGGGGCGATAACTTTCAAAGAAAGGTTTGTTTAAGAAGACATCGAGGAGCGTACTCTGAAAAAAATGAACAAAAAATTACCGATTAAAGATTAGTTTATGATACATTAGGTTTTTTTTCTAATGTACAATCAAGCAATAACATACCTTCCCACTGGCGCTCGCGCCGAGTACAAAACAGTTAAATACTGTTCTATCCACTGTTGAATTACGATAAGACCTACTGTTGATATTTCTTTTCTTTCTAGATTTTGTAACTTTTAATCCATCAGATATAGAACGGGAGTTATCGTGAGTTTCGAAACCCAAAAGGGCCAAATAAGCCATCGTAGTCTTAAAGTCTAAATATGTTGTCATACTCCATTGTGCCAACCAGCCTTGTAAAGTGATATATCCACGTTCGTTACGAACAGTCGTTTGAGGAAAATTGGTGTCTTGCCATAGTCTTGGGATTCCGGGAGTTGGCTTGAAAAGAGCGTTGAGTTCTACTTCATTGAGGCCACCATCGTTATCTTTGTCAAATAACAAAAATAGATCAACAAAAAATTTGTAGCCCTCTGGACTCAATTCAACACTTGAGTTTTCCGGAACATCAATTCTAATAATAATAGACTAGTTAGGATATTAATACGTAAAAATGAGCCATACGTCCAAAAAACAAATGCTTACCTAGGATACAAAAATTTATCATTAAGTGACAAAGAATCTGTGTAGTGAAAAACTCTCAAAATGCCCCACGTTGTTTCATGCCTGCCCTTTTCAGCAAACAGTTTGTTGAGTAAAATAAAACCTTCTTCGGTTATACCATTGATATCGGCCCCAGAAGGTTGAAGTTTGGATATAGTGGATTTCAATTGGGCCAAGTCAAACTTGTCAAGAGATTTACTAAAACATTTGATTTGCAAATCTAAAATCTCAGAGTCATTAAGATATCCATCTTGATCTTTGTCGCATAAAAAAAAAACTCTTTGTAATGCTGAAACCGCTGCTGGTTTTAGCTTACCTTCTTTTGAGTCAAACAAAGGTGCAATTGGATGAATAACAGCTCTTTGACATAAGTAAAAAGCCTGATTGATATTGTAGTTCAACTTTGCGCTACACCTAATACATGATTCAATTTCTTTGAACTCTTTCAAAATAGGGATCATTTCTTCTGCTATGACACTGCTAGCTTCTAGAGGTCCTGAAAGATCACATTGGTTAGCACATAAAACCACTGGCAAATTGACACCCATAGATCTGAAAAATGGAAGCCAAAAGAGGGATATTCTTTCACAAGTATAGGGGTCAGAGTATACAAGCCATATTACATTTGCTTGTCGAATTTCATTTTGCAAGGCGATACGGTCTTGAGGTAAAGCAGAAGTATCAACCACCACGGTTGAGCTGGGCGCATCGGGCGATGTAGAAAATCCACGAGGAATTGAGATAGAGGGCAGAATATGCTGAATATTGGGTACGAATGCGTCCTTTACGAGTGAAGTTATAATACTTGACAGAAGAACGTGTTTGAATTGTTAGTATCTATAAACTAGCAGGCCTACAAATGATGGTCCTTACCTTGACTTGCCCACGCCTGGTATAATCAAAAAAAGTTAATTTCTGGCTCTACTAATAAAAACCAAGAAACAGTTCAAGAGCTTACCTTCGTCACCGCAGACTACAATCCTTATAATATCGTTCGTCATTTAGTTAACTATTAAAAAACTACTACGTAATTCGTAAATAAGATTGCGAGGCTCAAAATGCAAACCACTAGATACACTTATTACCCGGTGTATTGTTTTATACTATATACAATTATAGCCAAGAAATATTTATACTAAACCAGAACTTCTATAAAGGTATCTATTATTGAGACAGCTAGTTCTATACATAAAGCTGAACGTCAGAAAAATGCTTTAAATGCAAGAAGTCTTTTATATAAAAAATAAATAACTAATCATGTAAGAGTCTAACGACGTAAAAAACCTATCCAGGCGCATAATAGTCATGGAGCGGAATGACTTGGTTGGATGTAGAATAAGACTGATTTTTAATTGAGTCAACATAATCCTGCTCGTCAAAAACCTCGTAATTATTATCTTGGGAGAGACTATCGTACTGAGAGGCATACTGTTGATGCCCATCCTCAATATAACTCTGGATTACAGATCCTTCGGCGTTATAAACAAGTTGATGATCAGTTGAAAGATCATTTCCATTATCTTCAGTGATATAATGGTCATAAACAGGTTGAGTCCATAATGCGTCTTGCTCACCCATAGTGATTGGTGTAATATTGTCAAATGCAAACTGAGAGGCATCATGCATATATTGGGGGTCAACATGATTATTACCCTGAGATTGATACAAAACCTCCTGTTCGGAATTCGCTTCATTACAATTATGATGTTGATTCTGTCGCTGGTGCCGCTGTTGGTATTGGTACTGACTTTGTTGATACTGCTGATGATGATATTGCTGAGTATGGTTCTGCTGATGACGATTTTGCTGATGCTGCCGGCGCTGCTGATTCTGATGTTGATTTTGATGTTGATGCTGATTTTTTTGATCCTGCTGATTTTGTGCAGTCTGCCGATGCTGTCGCTGTGGTCGCTTTTTTAGAGATGATTGCGGTTGTCGCGACGGTTGTAATGGCTGTAGTTGCTGCGAAGACTGCACATAGGATTGGGAACGATCAGGGCTATTTGGCAGCTGCAATGATTTAGATTGATTTAAGGGCTTTATTTTTGGTTCAACCTGTGGTGATCTTTGATGTAGTCCTACTGCTGCTGCTGAGACCTGTTGTTTCAGAGGTTGCTGTTGCTCATCAGGTATTAGTTGCTGAGATGTAGTTTCCTGACTGTATGCATACTGTTGTTGATACCCATGATTGATTAAATCAAGATAGGCATACATAAAATTTGATAAAAGCACTTGTTGAAGAAGAGGACGTCGAATGTTCGCCAACTTCAAGTGGGATAAACGATAAATTGCACGCTCAATATGCAAAGGAAAACGATGATAATACATGACCATAGCCCTACTACAGTTTGGTGGAATTAATAACGGGGATACTTCACTACTAGAATTTACTATACCTTCATTATAGTAGTTATTAGAATTCCCTTGAAGTCGCCGCGGTTCGCTTTCTTGGTTAGAATGTGAGTTGGAACCTTGTAAAGCTTTTGGGTTAGGCGATCGAGAACGAGACCGCGAACTACTTCTTTGACCTGTTAGTCTAGCTTTCGCCACAGAGTGGGCGCTAGGGTGACCACCATCAGTTTTTTCGTCATTACCATCAAACTGAGAACTGAAAGACACAGAATTGCTATTATCACGATCGTTCAAATCTCTTTCCGAAGAATCAGAATTGTTTTCAAAAAAGCCACTATCGCTTGGTTCCCTTTGAGGTTTATCTTTTCGCTTAGACGAAAAGAAAGAGCGAATTCCTTCCTTTTTTTTCGAAACATTAACAACTGGATTAATTATCAAATTATTGCCCTTCATCTTAATAGAATCTATCGATTTTTTTGATACTATACTATTACTTGAAGGTTCTGATGAGTTATCAAATGAAACAGAGCTGGATAGCTCTGAGTCTGTATTTTGTGAATTTGGCGACGCAATTGACCCAACCCGAGTAGGCTTTGAAGATGATGTTGAAGGATTAGACCCCGTAGAGGATGATTTAGATGTATCCACAATATGTTGTGACCCAGAAGCTGATTCATTAAATTTTGTAATGTCAGAATTAGAGCTGAATAATCTTCCCCACGTGCTTTTTAAACCTTTTTTAGTCACCGCCGATGGATTATTTGAATCATTTACTTGCTTTTTAGGTTCATATGAAGAAGTTTGCGAGCCTTCATACTGTTCATTATCAACAATAGGTATAGAGGATAACAAATCAGTTGATTCCACCATCAAAGATGGAGACATGAGAGTAGAATTTTTAGCCTTGGCACCAGTTTTTCTTTCAACCACTGAAGATAGTACTGATGAGTTAACAAAAGGCTTTGACTGGGCCTTTAAGTTATTAGAATAGGTATTAGAAGCAAATTGGTTCAGAGTTGGATTTGGCATTGCATTATTTTTCTCACCAGCTGAAGCTAAACGTACTAACGGTTCTAGTGGTTCTGGTTTCTCCGTGGGTTTTTCTAAGGGTTCAAGAGTTGAATTTTCAGCTATACGTTTTTCGTCGGGAACCACCAATATTTCCACGGGATTGTCATACTCGCTCACTGAATGATTAGCAGGGGAAACTAATGGCGTGGTAGTTGTAGAAAAATATATGGCTGGTACTGACGACACATAGGCTTCTTCTAATGTAGAGTCTGAATCAACTGAATCACCGGGGTCTAGACTTTTTCTTACTCCACGGCGAGCCGAAGCCTTTCTGTACCTTGTATTAGTCGATCTTCGGAGTGAGTTTGAAGGGCTAGCTAAAAGCGGGGAATCCATGCTACTAATAGCAGTATCTGAATTCAAAGGATCTGAATCAGAATAAGTATCGTCACTATCATAACCACCAATAATAGACCGTGTCAGGTCGAATGGATCCATGGCCAACGATTCCAAGTCTGTTAACGTACGCAATGTGGTCGATAAAGATGAGATTGTTGGCTCACTATTTATTGAAGCATTTGATTTTCGTTTCTGAAGAATTTCAGAACCATCAACATAATTCTCTAAATCATTCACATCTATTTGGCGAGATAATCTTGAATTCCTTCGATTAACCCATGATTTTCGATTAGATCGTGTTGATTCTGAATTCGATTCATTTGAAGAAGAACAATCAAGAGTCATGCTTTGAGAGGTTCTTAGTTCCTCATCAACAGTTGAATCAACCATATCTTCAATCTGAAGAGAATCAAACGAGCCATCTGATTTATAATTGGATTTAATCTCAGCTACTTTATGTTGAACAAAAGTTTTCCATTCTTGGGGTGCAATTTCAGGATGTACGTTAGCTGGGACCCATAGTAATTGAGAGGCATCTATGGGTAGAGAAGACATTGATGGAGAATCTAAAGGACCAGAATCAGACGAGGAAGACGTAGAAGGTGAAGCCTGGGAAGGCGATCCCAGAGTAGTAGATGAGGTATCATTAGACGATTCTGGAAGAGAGAACTCAGGAATTGAGGTATAAGAAGTTGACGATGATCGAGACCTATTTTTCGTAGGACTAGTTGAAGTACTGGTACAAACGGTGTTGGAGTTTTGCTGTGTACTATTATATAAATTTGGTCCATAGTCCAGTTCAGGTAGATCAGGATCAGTTGTCAAAGAAGCTCCTATAGACAATCGTTTTAGAGTTTGAATTGTGTCCATTTCTTGTTGAACCACCGCAGCAGCTGTGGCCGCTTCCTTACTTTCGCTGGCATACTCTAAATTAGGAGGCCCTGAAAACGAGCGTCGATCAAGAGGTTGGCGAGAAGATAGTGACTTAGTATACTGTGATGAGATTCTTTTTATCTGTAAAGGAGAAGAAGAAAATCCCATTGCTGAAGA
The DNA here is from genome assembly GCA_001661315.1 of Nadsonia fulvescens var. elongata DSM 6958. Classification (NCBI taxonomy): domain Eukaryota; kingdom Fungi; phylum Ascomycota; class Dipodascomycetes; order Dipodascales; genus Nadsonia; species Nadsonia fulvescens. The sequence goes on along the minus strand of KV454412.1, from coordinate 533,702 downwards.
AGGTGATGAGGGCGGTGAGGGAGAAGCCGGGGAAGCATGAGTGCCTGAGCCAGGGGTTAATATATATGGTTTTCTCTGGTTATTTTTGGGTACATTAATAATTTGTCTATTAGATAAATCAAATCCAAAACTAGGAACTGATGGTGAAGTTGGAGATGTAAAATAAGGGTATGAATAGTTGGTGCGTACGGCCGGCTCATGACAGGCTGGTGTTGTCTGAGTTTGTTCCGTTTCCAAAGAAGGACGACCTAGAGTCGAGTCGTAAGAATTGGAAGTATCAATATGTAGCTGTTGTAACATTCTGCCCTTAGATGGTTTTCTAGGTGAGTAAATAGGGCTGATGTTTAAGCCGTCTAATGCCTCAGTCAGGTGGTCATCAACAGGATAAGGAGCAGACATATTCTTACGAGATCAGTGAAAACGATGTGCGGATCAAGAAACGACAATTGAGGGTGTAAATGCTAAATTATAGCCACTTAGTTTTTAGACGTATGTCACCCTATTTCGAGAATTAGGAACACGCAAAAAATGGCGCTTTGTTCAGTGCTTTTCTGATATCAAACAGGTTGAGTATACAATAAAATTGAAAGATAAATCAAATCAGAATCACCATACCAATTGGTTCAAATAACTAATATAAACTAAGATAATAAAACTACTCGATCTAAAGTTTTTTAGTTGAACAGTAATATTTTCAAACTGAAATGGCAAGCAAGTGTTTTGGTCACAGAAGTACACCAGAAAGGTTAGATCACAGGTATATATCTAAAAACAAATCGAGTAAGCAAATCGAGTATGAAAATCAGCGTAGAGATAACAAAGAACGGCAAACACGTATATCAAATAAATTTGACGCGCTGATGTATATTATCAAACTCTAATGCTAAATATAATGGGTATATAATGTTCACACCACTAAATTTGGTTAATCAAGCTGCAATTCCAGAACGTAAACAGACCCCACATATATTGCTAAGCTGAGCCTGTTCGCTATTCGTGTTTTGCATGGATGATGTTACCCGGTTCAAATTAGTACAACAAGATCTTTACAGCTATAATCTTTGACGAAAAATGTATGGATATTGAAAAAACCCAAAAAATATTCTTTTATTTCTCACATTTTAAATATCTATAGGTGCTATATCAGGGTAGCTGATTAGTAAAATTTTGTTTTATGCTAAAGCATCTGTAGGACCGGCAATTTTCCCGAGGAACTCAACTGTTTCAAGAAATGAACTGAGGCAGTTGGTAATTGTTTAGGTTCATTTATAAGGTTAACCTTGATAGAATATTTACTTTAAGACTCGGTAATAATCTTTTCTTCTTCTTCTTCTTCTTCTTCTTCTTCTTCTTTCTCCTTTATCGCTTCCTCCTCTTTCGCTTCTTCCTCTTCTTCTTCTTCATCTTTATGCTTGATGATCTTTCTTTGAGGTAAAACAGCATCAAAGGCAGCCTTCCAATCTTTAAATTCAAACCATTTAAGCAATAATTCAAATACATGATTGGTAGTTAGCACTTTTCGGCCAGCTAATTGAATGTACTTTTCTATAGGGAGCCTACCAGTCTTGATGTTCTGAGCATCAGCCTTATCCTTGCAAAGATTCTTATAACGGCCCTTGTCAACAATTCCGCCAATAACATAAGTCATATTTTCATCTAACTCATTTAAAACATTAGAAGAATCAGAAGATAAATAAACCCAGTTGGCATTATCATTCCCCGGAATTTGATAATCATCTTCAAGAATTTTGACGTTTTTCCACTGAAGATGTTGTCCTTGCATATTTGTATTAAATCTATGCGCCAGTTTTTTATTGAAGGAAGATAACATCATATTTACTGTAAGAGGACCACGCTTATTATCAGAGTAAACTCTAAGAATTTGTGAACCTAGGGAAATCCGCTCTTTATCCGTCATGAGATCATCGAAGGCACAATCAATAATCACTTGGGCGTTAACTTTCTTCAGAGGGGGCTTGTAAACAGCGACTGGAGCTTCAATAGCACCACTGGCTATCAATTCTTCTTGCTGACGTTTGCGCTCAGCCTTGAGTTTCTTATGCTTTTCCTTCTTTTTCTGTGTCCATTCTTTCTTTTGTTCCTCAAACAACTTCGCCTTTTGTTGTCGCTTCCACTCACTCTTAGACATACCCTCAGGTATTTCTGCGGTTTTAGAGTTAAAAGGTGCTGAGAAACACTTAGGCGATGGTGTGATAACTTCTTCAGACATTATTTTTTGTAAAAACCATAAAATTATACGTATTTTAGACCTTCGACGTCAGGCTTTCTCGATATATCAAGTTACTTTTTTTTTCATAGAAAATGTAAGCGACTCGGCCGGGTAAGTTATTACAAGATTCTTTATACTTGAGCTCGACTTGAAAATGTTAAAGAGAAGGTTTCAAAACTAAATTGAAAATGAAAATAGATTAAGGCTACCCTTTGACTTTTCGAAAAACCAGGTATTTTGTGATTCCCCCATGGTTTGATAGACACAGTTGTATCTCTATCTTGAATATGATTTTACACAATTCTCGCTTTTCGCGGTTCGAACTACGAATTTAGAGTGAAAAACCCTAACCTAGACTATAGAACGTGTCTGTTGATCTTTGAAGGGCCGTGAGATAAACTACTGAGGAATACAAGAGAGCCAAATCGAACCAGGGTCCAAAATATAATTCATACTATAATGGCAGTTCAAATAGGAGAATCATCTCAGAAGAATGATTTGGTAGCATCAACCGCTTCTGCAGTGACTGCAACTTATGAGCTACCATGGGTCGAAAAGTATAGACCTGTATATTTGGAAGATGTTGTAGGTAATGAAGAAACTGTGGAACGATTAAAAATTATTGCCAAAGATGGTAATATGCCTCATATGATTATTTCAGGTATGCCTGGTATCGGAAAAACGACGTCCGTTTTATGTTTAGCTCGCACGTTGTTGGGGGACGCTTATAATGATGCGGTCTTGGAACTTAATGCATCTGATGAAAGAGGTATCGATGTTGTTAGAGGTCGTATCAAGAGTTTTGCTCAAAAGAAGGTCAATTTACCCCCTGGCCGTCATAAGCTTGTCATATTAGATGAAGCTGATTCTATGACCCCTGGTGCTCAACAGGCTTTGAGACGTACTATGGAGATTTACTCGTCTTCGACAAGATTCGCTTTTGCTTGCAACCAAAGCAATAAAATTATCGAACCTTTGCAATCGCGTTGTGCTATTTTGCGTTACGGTAGACTTACGAATGAACAGGTTCTTAAGCGATTGAAACAAATCATTGATGTCGAAAATGTCCAATATACCACAGATGGGTTAGGAGCATTAGTATTCTCTGCTGAAGGTGACATGCGTCAAGCAGTCAACAATCTCCAAAGTACTGTGGCGGGTTTTGGTTTTGTTAACGGTGATAACGTTTTTAAAGTGGTGGATGCTCCCCACCCTATTACAATTCAAGCTATGGTCAAGGCTTGTGGTGAAGTGGAAGCTGACCATGGCAATATTGATGCCGCCCTCGAAAAACTAAGCATGCTATGGGAAAAGGGTTATAGTGCTGTGGATATTATTTCGACTATGTTCCGTGTGACCAAGACTATGGAGATTACTGAAAGTATAAAGTTGGAATATCTAAAAGAAATTGGCACTACCCACATGCGGGTATTAGATGGTGTAGGTACGTATTTACAATTGGCTGGATGTCTAGCTCGTCTGTGTAAAATCAAGGCATTCTAAATAATATGAATTTTGTACAAATATAAACTGGGCATTTAAGGTATGCGCTATACTGCTTGATTTTGTCTCAACTGGTCAGAGGCGTCCAAAGATACCAAAGCAGTACTGGACCCATCAGTAATAAGAACTGATAAATCCTGTTTTGTAAATTATTACCGTCCTCCGATTCAAGACTAGGAAGCCCTAAAGAATTGCAAAATACATGTACCAAGAAACAAGTGAGAACGTTGCCAGAGGTTATATACAAGTATGCTACTAGCCAGCCAAATATGGTAGTGTACAGAAACTGAAATACAGTGGGGATAATCAGGTGTATAATGGAAACTCTACCATTCGACACGATATAATTCTGATACATGTGGTGCACATGCGCTATGCCAAAATATAGAGGGGTGATAAATACCAACAACGCTTTCTTACTCTCTCTATCTTCAGAGGATAATCCTAACCAATGTATATTTATAATTGCGTATCTATACACCAGCTCCTCCAGCAATGGCGCTATCAAGTAATCACGCCATCCACGTATATCACTCAACCCATAGTAAATGTCATAATGTAAATACTTCCAACGCGCTGAAAACCCCAAGTAATCAACAAGTGGCCCAATAAATAGAGCAGACACTAGCGTCAGACCCTTGATGGCGTGAATCAAGGTTTCGTACAAGGAGAAAGCATTCCATACGTTTAAAAGATTATGAAACTGTATTCTCTCCAAGCCATAAATGCTAGGTAATATAACCCCACATATTAACAAAGTAGATAAGGAAAATAATGTCATACGGGTAATTATGGTTTTTGGGTCATCACGATTGAAAGTAAGCGAAGGTCGACTTTGAGGATGTAAATACAACACACCTATATTGAAGGCTGTCACTGCTATTGAATATAAGAAAACTTTGAAGTACATAGTATATAAGCTAAACTAAAAAGCTCTCCAACAAAAAACAATCGAAAACTTCTACTAGTAAAGGTAAGTGTTTACTAGAACCTTCAGCTCTATTTGTCTGTATGGTATTAGTCCAATAATGAATCAGGCTTTATTGGGATGTAGGTTGGGTTCATATTAATGTCAAATGCAGCATATTTGAACATCCCTCAACATCCGTAAGAGCGGCGTCCGTTAATAATTTTTGTTGAAACAGTACCAAAACGATGGCTTCTTCGGAAAATGTCGAAAAAGTAGTGAACTATATCCAATCGCGAATTGAGCAAAGTGTGAAATCTAGATTAAGGCCTCGGTTCAAATCAACAGACTCGTCGCGTTATGAATCTCAACCGCGTCATCAGCGGCCTAAAGCAAGTGGGGCTCGAAATTTATCTTACTATCGATTACTAAATGACTATAGTACGGCTTCTGCTTTACGGATGATGCCCGTGGACCTTGAAAGCGCTATTAAAATTACTCCAAGAGTGAGATTAGGGAAAAAAGCGAATGACTTACGAAAATCTTCGACGCTGATCCGCGTTTCTAAACCTTTGACACAAAATAACTTCTCTGGTTATTCAGAATTAAGTGACACTCATAAGCGAATTAAAATAGATGAGTCGTTGAAAGAAGTAATACCTGCCATGGAAGAAAATTCTACGAAGAAAAAACGCCACGTAAAAGAAAGCAATCATATGAATACTGAGCCCGTGAGAAGAGATAAAACTAAAAATAGAAAGAGTAATACTGAGTTTAGTAGTGTGCATGCTATATCTTCTTTACCAAAATTATGCTATGATCAGATCAAGCCGATAATTGAACCTCAAAACTCACATGATTCCTCATTGTCTCCTAGTAACTATCAAGCCGTGCGCGACTATCTGAAGCCTGACTCTTACCTTGAGTCGATCCAGAATAACACAATTAGATACATTCCGGTGTGTTTAAGTATTGAAGACAAAAACGGTAAAGCAGTTCTACGTCCATTGACTGATTACGAACAACAAGAGCTTCTACGCCTGATTGACCAGAATGAGGTTAATTTGACTCTATCAAAGTCTCCATCGACCAAGATTACCATGACTGCGCTTGATGATGGCACGAAGTATGAAGCTTATAAAGAAGCGGATGCTAATTGTAGCAATAGTAATAATATTAAACTTTATCCCAACTATCTTGTATCCGATGATTTTGGAGGCGCCGGTGCATCAATTTCTTTAGAAAAAGATCAAGATTATTATGCTCAATTCATGACACCAGAAAAACAGAAGAAAAACTATTCAGCAGGGAATGAAAGTAGTAAAGAGTTGGTGCATGCTGATCCAAAATATTCGGAACATTCGCTAGATCTATCAGAGTCGTTAGAAAATGATCCTGATAGTCACTCGAATACTAAAGTCACAAAGTCTGATTTTTATAACTTAACTAGGGATCCGCACTTGAAATCAGCTCAAATTGGTTGTGAAAATGAAGGTTCAAGGGATATACAGAACGTGGGCAATTTACCAGAATATCCTAGCAGGCATGAAAAGAAAATTGCTAAAGTAGTTGAGAGATACGAGCAACCGCCATCGTCACCGCCTTCTACATCCAAATCTGGATCATACCATGCTACAAGATTTATTTTGGAAGAAACGGCTTCGCAATTGCTTCAATTAGAGGTACTACCTGTTACCGGGAACAAAGAAGATTCAGTATTAAAGAGTCAAAATATTAAACCAGTTGATAAGCATCTTCTAAAATCTACCAAAATAGATGATGAAAAAAACCAATCAATGACAACCGATTCTGTTTTGCTGCCTGAATTACGTACCTTAGGATCTACAGTCAATAGTGACAAAAGAGACCCGATGATACCTAGTGACAGCGTAGATACTTATTTGACTTCTGTTAATTCTCAAGATAGTCTATTAAAATCAGTTGATGGCATGCAATTGGAATTCAAAGAGTTTTTTAAACGTGATGATTTGTTAGTTACAAAAACATCTACAGCTACAGCGTTTTCAAATGTGCCTGCGAATAATACTTTTAAAGAATTGGAATTGACGGATTCAGAGGAAACAATTCGAGAAATTATTAGTAAGACGCCTGAAGAGGCAATCAAGAAGCGATTGTCAACTGACAGGAGTTCTTTTTCGAGAGTGGTGGATACTCGTGATGGAGTGGCTGAAATTACAAAAGAGATGACCTCAAAAAATGGCCATATTATTATAGAGGAAACTGGAAAAGAAAGACTCTCAGTATCTCTAAGAAATTCTCCATCCTCAAAAAATGAGACGTTCACCCAGTTCAGTAGGTCAGAACTAACGCCGAAGATTGATAAATCTCTGGACGGGAAGCCTTACATTCAGGATTTCAATTCAGATTTAGGCCAGGTAATGGAAAGTAGAGAAAAGGAAAAGTCAGTTGTCTTTAATGGCACTGAGCCGATATATGCGAAGCTCAAAGACACAAATTCTTCGTTACGAAAGCAGTATAAAGAGGAATTAACAGCAACAGTTCTTGACAGTAGATTACCGTCGTCTCCACCTTCAAGCTCTCGGAAGCAAGGTTTCTTCCTCATTTCAGGGCAGATAGCGCTCAAAAAAGATGATAACAAGTCTCCCAGTTTTACAAGCAGGTATGATGAAATGTCAAATGGGCCTTCTTTATTGCATGAAAGAGAGCTGAACGTGCGTGCTACGCCGTCATTACCAGCTGTGATCAATAAAGAAAAAATAACGGAGGATAAGCCCAATACGAAGGCAATTTCTGTTGGTGCTAAACTTGAATACGAAAAGTTAGATCCTATATCGATGATTAGTGAAGCCAAGATGATACTAATGGCCCCGCGTGCTGAATCTCAATCACTGACCGGCCGTTTGTTTTTAGTTCAAAATATACTTTCCCAGATTGATTGATAATTAACTTGTTTAGAATTTTTTTTTGTTCTTGATTTATAAAGGTTTTCGTATATTGATGACTCCCAGTGATTTCAATTGGGTCAATTATATTTGGGTACCCTAGAATCTTTTCACTTTACGCGATAGCCTAGCTCTTTTCTTTCTATATAAATTTGGATAACTACTAGGAATAGATAGGTATGAAACCCAAGGAGGTTTTGGGTAAATTAAAATGTGTATTGGATAACTAAAGTTAGGTGATTAGAATAAGGATCTAGAATAAGGATCTAGAATATTTAAAAAGAGAAAGAATGTGAAGAAAGATAAAAGTACACAGAAAAGTAAATGGGAATAAATAACAAAACAAAAAGAAAAGTATGTTGTGAATTTGATCCGATAAATTTTCTGAAGCTCATGATTGGCAGCCGGGATATTTTTAATCAGAATACTCATTCGAACATAACGAAAAAGTCAAGGACTATAAATCAGTTCCGCGATTAATGACGTGTGATACCCGACCAAATAGGTACCTCCTTCAGATCACCACATCTAATTTCGATCTTCTTCTTACCCTTTTTATTCTCCTTAATGTCAAACCAAGCAGCAGTAGTTGTAGCACTCACACCAGCTTGGTTCAATTGCTCAGCTTCAGTGTCACCAAGTCCAAGCGGGTCTTTACCAATCCAAATAAGAGGAGCATCGTCATTTACAGCTGGATGGGCATAAATCAATCGCTCTTCTTCAAAGGGAATCTCAGCGGGTTTTTGATGGTAATGTGGGGAGGTCAACATGGTTTCGCGCAAGACGTGAGGTGAAAGATAAGTATATGGCTGGATGAAACGCATAAAAGCATTAGCTTTAGGAGGAGAAATAGACTCAGGATTCTCCATCATACTGCCTTCATTGCTGTCCATTCTGCCATTATCGGTGTTATTAGACCCAGACGGAAATTCAACAGTCTTTTCAATATCAATATCGTGAAATTTATCGGTAGGGTGATGACTAGCACTATCATCGTGGTATAAACTCTTATCACCCATCAGAGGAGTGGTATCGGAGAATTTACCAGCACCGTCATTACTAGACTTATCACCATTAGAAATACGATCCCAACGTGTCATGTCTCTTGGCAAAACGGTCAATAAAGGATCAATAGCCTTTTCAAGATTAATATGCACAAATACAGTAACACCCAACAAAATAGCCTGAAGAACAATAGGACCATAAGACTTTGAAACAACATATAGACCCAGCATACAGACTTCGTTTAAATAAATGCCAGTAAAAGTCTGATAAATGGCACGAGGATAATAGATTCCACGATCGTCAGAAGGCATATTAGTATAAGTCAGATTGTTAAGAAAAGCAATGTAAACGAGGAAGAAGGCAAGAGCAGCAAAAATAAGAACAAGAGGCGCAATAGTAGAATAGACTAGAGCAATTACAACCAAATTAGCGTAAATAGGGAAAATAGTACCCCAAGCGGTGGAATCTAGAATGTTGTAACGGGTCCACTTCTTTCGGGGCGTATTATCGAAAATAAAACCTAAAGCTTTGAATAAAATTAAGGGGACTATTTGAAGTAAAGCGCCACCTGGGAAAGTTAAACCTTGGAGAAGGAAGTAGGCAATGTAAAAGTTTGAAGCAACAGGTAATTTTTCAGCAAGAAGATTCATAGCGGAAGACGGGTTATCGATAATTTTTGGAATCACTGCAGTAGCAGTAGATGAAATTGTAGTAATCAAAAATACTTGAATAACCTGAAACGCGAAATAGTAGTTTTGTGTAGTATGTTCGATTTTCGATTTAGAAGGAGCGCCGGCAATTTTGGCACACAAGCGTAGAATGATAGGCAACAAGGCCATTAGCACCGCTAAAAGAATGGCAGGTAATAAAGCGGTAATAAGTCCCAGAAGAACATCCGGTAAGTTATTAATAAACCCCAGCCAGGGTAGTTTTTGGGTCAAATATTTGATATTAGAAATGGTACCAACAAACGCAACTGGAACAGCCCAAAATATGATCAAGGCACAGATAAAGGCAAGAGCACCAGCTGCCTTGACAAGACGCTCCCACCAAATCAAACGGGCGTTTGACCAGACAATTTCATCAGGCCGAATACCGATGTATCTTGGGGCAGCATGGAAAGCTTCGTGGTGACATACAACCTGAAACGCAGTTTGTGCTTGTTCTTGCGTATCAAACATAATAAATGCAGAGTTCTGGGGTGGGGCAGTGTCATAGTGAGCTTGAAGTTCGGCAATTTCTTCGTTAAGATCAGCAATCTTTTCACGAGCATAGTCGATAGTATCAACTTTATCGCCGATTAAAAACTTGAGCTTGTGGGTGGGGCGCTTCTTGTCCAAAACAAAGTCACAGATTTTATTACCTTCAATAGGCTGACCCTTCTTTTCAGCCTTGAACTTGTTCTTGAGGGCCATTTGGATCAATTTGTTTTCAGCAACTTCTAATTTATTGGATAACTTAGAACGTTCGTTAACCTTCTGAATGAGTTCCTTTTGGGCGCGATTGATCCAGACATGCTTAACGCCTGCAAAAAGTGATCTGAGACCCTCCTCAGTGAGAAATGGGGCAGGTACAGAAGCAAGCATAATAGTACGAGCGGAGGCTTTAGAAGCATAAGCAGGGGAGGTAAGAATAACTTGGCGCAAGTTAACATAGTATACCAATTCACGATAGAGAACAAACAAAATAGAGCCGAAAAAGAGCCAAGACATGAGGACATGAGCGTAGAATCGATTAGATTGTCCGTTGGAGTTGACTTTACCGAAAGCCAAGATATCAAGGCCAGAAACACCTTGAGCATCACCAGTAGCATTGATAGGGAAGAGAATGGGCCAGAAAAACAAGCAACCGGCTAAACAAATAGTAGTGAAGATACGAAGGTAACGCACGAAAAAGTAGCCGTCCAGACCGGTTTCTAAGAGAATTTGATCATCCGGCTTGGTGAGCAATCCTTTGAACCACTGGATAGGGTTTACGGGAACTGGTTTGGTTTTGAGCTCTTCAGGGACAGTAGGTACGAATGAACGCGGTTGATAGATACGTTTATTTTCTTTGTAGTTACGAATGAGCAAGTAAGCAATTAAGAACGCAGCAAGAATGATACCGTTGGTGATCATCATGGTCACCATTTGCTGCAAGGATGAACCAAGTTTGTTACTATCTGTTTCAGCCATGGTTAGAGAGTAACAATCGGATGAAACAAAGGTTAGTTTTCTTTGGAAGAAATGGCAAAAATGGGTTAGCAAGGAGGTAACGAGGACGCGGCAACTCCGTTTCTATATATATATATATAAACTAGAGGAGAGAAGTAGGTCCGGAATATGCGAGAACTTCGTGACAATAGGTATATGGGAAGTTTGTGCGGCGAAAGAACTACAATGACGAGGCTGAAGATCTGAGAAAGACGTCATCAGAACGACCGCCGCGGACAATTCCCATAGACCCAGCCCTTCAGTTGAAAGAACGAATACGAGGTGGGTACTGGGTTACTAAGATAATAGAAACGGATATATAGCATGTATTTTTGTGAATTTACAGTTCAATTTCCGCTAGAGACTCCTGGAGCTGGTTCTCACTGGCAAGGGAAATAATTGAGTTCCAATCATGCGAGGCATGCGTCTGTTTTACTTGAAGAATCGGGTTTTTATTTTTTTTTTTTCTTCTTTATTTCTTGATTGATGTTATAATCGGTTTTATTACAACCTAAGCTACAGAGCTGGTCGAGCCGGGTCAAGCTAGAATAGGGAAAACAGCTCCTGAATTTACCCAGATAACTGACGCCGTTGAGCCGAGGACAACAGACACGTTCAAAAAGCGCTCGACATTCGGTTTGTGGAGGGCTACAAACATCGTCCTCAGGGCAGGAAACAATTGGAAAAAAACAGACAAATAAAAATTAACAAAACAAAAAAATAAAAAAATAAAACGAAAAAACGAAAAAAATGACGAAAAAAATGAAAAAAAACGAAAAAACGAAAAAACGAAAATTCAAAAACTGAAACAATGGGCCGCCAGATGCATTACACAACTGACAAAGGTGTCAAAAGTAAAGAAAATGCTCGGGCTATGTCCCACCGAAGCAAAGGCTACTATTTCCTTCCCCTACATTCTTCTAGATTGGGAGACGGCTTATTTGGGATTTATCATGTGTGAGACAAAAAGCGTTGCGGGTCGACATCCATGCGGAATCCTTGCAGGTCATGCAGAACTCTTAACCCCATCCCTCGCATGAGCCCCTGATTTGCATTTATACTTCTATTTTTTAAGGTCGTTCCATTCCTCAAGGTGGGGCTGAACAAGCAGTATGCGGCTGCAGTATGGTTGGCCCTGATTTGCGAATTCCGTTCCTGTTTAAGCGCGCACTTCTCTCTAAGGCACAATTAACCATGAGTGCAGACACGGAAATTATAATTATTTTATTTTGTTTGGTACTGGGGGGAATCAAGCTCTAACCGCCAAAAAGCTCCCAGGGCAAGAGCCACGCCTCGCTAATATCTGCCCTAATATAATAGACCGCTGGCTATAGCCACCAACCATTCACCTCTCACTCAGCCTGAACTGTGGGCCCAACCGTTATCAACATTGGTTTGTTCGTATTGAGGATTCAATAAGCGCCAGACTCCTTTTGTCATTCCTCGCAGTGGCTCTGGACGGTACCCGCTAGTCGGTCAGTGCATGCCCTTGTATAGCTTATTCAGTCTCATGGTAGGCCACAACTAGACACAATATTCCTGTCCACGCCCTCATGTATATTATATGTATATAAACCTATCACATATTTAAGTGCACGTGACGCAACATCCCAAACGCGCCCGATCCACGCTAGACGCGTAGCCACCGCATAATTAGAAATGAGCCATCAGGAAAAGAAATCAGCTATAACGGCACCCATCTACATTAATTAATCGATAATGACAGATCTTTATGATGCCTGTGGCCGCGATGAGTCTTTTTTATGCTTTATGTCCAAGTATGAGCCTCTATTCACATTGTTTAATCAGCATAGAATCACTACGGCTGAGATTTTGATCACATCACCCGCTGTCCTTGCCTCACACCTATCCAATGCTAGCTCACTACCAGCATTAAGTCTTCTTGTGGATGATTTCTATCTCGATCTAGTACGGGTGCTTTCACATCGCACAGCCTATACGGCTGACAAGCTTTCATCGGTCTCTACAGAATCACTGATCACCACAGGATCTGTTGGTTTAGACAAGTATCTTAATGGCGGGATCCCGACCTCTTATTTAACTGAAGTTGCTGGTGAGAGTGCCAGTGGTAAATCCAATTTTCTAATTCAGTTATTGCTAATGGTTCAGTTACCTCCACTCTATGGAGGGCTGTCTAAAAAAGCTATTTACATATCTACCGAGTCTGGTTTGGAGACTCGACGGCTATATGAAACACTAAATACAATTCAATCCCATGATAAATACCCATCTGATATTTCTGCCCAATTGTCCCCAGACAACATTCATGTCGTGAAATGCTTCGAGCTTGAAGAACTATCGCATGTAGTTAGCTACCAGCTGCCTCGGGCCCTTGAACGTGAAGATATTGGCTTGGTAGCCATTGACAGTATTGCTCCACAGTTTCGCACTAACTACACATTTTCACGTACTGATCAGGCTTCGAGCTATAATACTTCAGCTTTGGTGTTTCAGTTAGCCAAACAGCTTAAAGCTTTGGCTCGTAAACATAATGTTGCTATTGTGGTGGCTAATCAAACTAGCGATCGCTTCGATCGTAGTGTGGGTCTCCCAAGCTCACATCATCGTATACCACCCATGCTCATGGATCATCAAGTTCGCTGGTTCACAGGATGGAACCAGTCTTCTCTATCTAAATATACTTTTGAGGGGGACTTGGATGATAACCCAAGTGCTGCATCACAGTATCATGCCGTTAATTCTACCGAACACTCCTCATCATTTCCTTTTGCATCTCAGGTGAGCTCTTCACAAGTCCCGCCTCGATCCGCGTCCGCATTACAAGGTATACCCCCGCTTTTTTCCCGTGGTACTCCTCGTGACGTTTGTAGTGTGTCCTCACACCAGTCTCAAATATATTCTTCCACAAAAAAAATTCCAGTTTTGGGCTTACTATGGGGAAATGCGGTCGATCAACGTATTGTGTTGAAGCGGTTCTCAGTCATGGCGAGGGATATGGAAAACCTGAAATATCAGCCCTCGTTAGCACGTAAGTTAGTATTGGTATTTTCTGACCGTGCTGATTCCAATATGGGTGGGCAGTCTCTATCTTTAGTAGATAGTGATGCTGGCGACGCAGGCTCGGTAAAGGCTGGTATAGAGTTCGAGATTAAGGATGAAGGATTAGTAGCCATCGAAGACAATATTAGAAAACCCAAGGTTGAATACGGTACTGTTGATGATATATTTTATAATGAGAAGCCCTCAAAAAATCATGAATTCTTGGATGTTACAGATTCTCTTGGTGGTGATTCCGTCGGTGATGACGACTCTCTTCGCGGTAATGTCTTTATAACTGGGGAGATAAGCGTCAGTGAAGATGATCTGATTATTGGGGATGATCTTGCCTATGCCGATAACTTTGTCGTTGGTATTGCTGATGGTGTAAATGGTGAAACTAGATTTGCAGACGATGGCGGTCATATTTCTTTTCAAGATAAAAACCCTAATCATAAACATGATTCTGCTTCTAATGATAATGGCAATATATTAAAATGATGAATTTTTTCTTTTTTTACCAAACACTTCGGACTTGATAGTTCTATCTGCCCGGTAACACACTTGCATTCGATACATTTAATTCAAGGAAATTAGCCGAGACATACAAAAGCTAGGCAATTCTACTATCTGAATTATTCTATCAAAGAATTAATAAAATTATACCATTTTTGGTTTGCTTCAATTCTTAGAACTATGGAACTTACGTTAAAACCCCACCTGGATTTTGAGATCATTAACCAATTCCATTAATACCCAAGATTTTTGAGGATACCCCCCGCTACTTCATATCTGTGGCTCTTTGGCTTTTCAACTAGGTAATATGAACCATTTCATTGTTTTTCTTTGCTTCTGGCCAAAAAACTGTTTTATGTTGCTACTTATAAGAACGTAATGGGCTAGTGGTTTTAGAATTCACAAGCTTCTCTAAGGCTCTCATAATGGCCTAGCTTTTCTTTACTATTGAAATCGTCTTCTTTTCTGGCTTTCCCTAAATGCGGGCTGTTAGCCTATCTTTTATTTGGTAAGCTATTTTTCTTGTACACTATATATACTACTACGAGCTTTCGGCTATATTCTCGTCAAACAATTTTTCCAGTTCCTTAGTTGTTTTTCAAATTAGCGAAAATCGGTGGAATCTAATTTAACTTATTAGGTAAATTTATTTATAGTTCTTGGCACTGTGTATCTAAAAAGGGCGTAACTTGAATCTAATTCCAGTTTTTATCAAATCCGTTGAAATTTTCAGTTTAAGCTCTATTCTAACTGTTTAAACTAAAGATTTGTTAAGCGGTTGAAAAATGTTTTCAATAAGTTATTGTTTGATCAACAATGAAACTCGTTCTCCAGAATTAAAAAAAGATTTGTTTAGAGAACAAATGTATATTATAACATTAACTATTTTTGATTTGTTTGGTCTAAAACACTATAACATTGAAAAAAGCGTCGCAGTCACTAAAATGCTATGATGTATCTTGTCATGATCATGTAAAGATACTCATACTAGCGGAATTTCGGGCATGAAAGAGGCTTCAATAATAGGAAGTGTTTTCCTAGCATGACATAAAACAGCAATGGTATTCCTTGCTCTTAATATACATATATATATATATACTATAATTAATATTTTCACAAAAAAATCTTAATTGAGGTAGTTTATATGCTACTAGTTATGAATCACAATTTAGTCAATTTATAAGGTTGTAAGGCTGTCAAGTTAATTTTCTGTATATTTTTGTATTATATGAACTAAAAGAATATGTATGTATCGATAAGTTTCCCCGCACACTTTTCATTGTAAGAAGTTGAGTTAACTTCAAACTTAAAACAAAGCATGGACTAGCAGGGATACTAAACGAGCGTTCCTCTAAGGGACTAGAAACGGAGGGAGATCCACGGAATAGTAAAACTAAACAAAAGAATAACCCTTAGCTGACGGCTTTCTGATTCGAGACACGGTAAGCGCCAGACAAATCTGAATAACCTGAGCCCTATATATAATAATTATAATATCTTATTAGAGATAGAATAACCACTACTGATGATGAGGAAAAAGGAAAAAATTATTTTAAGAACAGAGTTGGGGGCCTGTTTTATAGTGGCAACGAGAATAGTTCTCAGTCCTGTTGTATTTTACGGAATGTTAGGGTTAGAATTATGTACGAAGGAATCGAGTGATATGAGAATTCTGGCACACCATGTAATTTCCATACTAAACCGAGAAATCCTTATTTAACAGCATTGTTCAAACGAAATGCTAGGCAATTATGAATAGTTTTATTGCTATTATATTTCGTTTTATTCTAATTTCCTCTTATGTATGAAATAGGCTTCCTCTCTTTCTCAAATAAATATATCTATACGTCGGTAGATCGGTATTTTATAACATGGCGAGTTTGAAATAAAAATATAGCTAGCTTGAACATATACATAACAAAATGTAATTAATCTTACCGTTTACTACAGATACTCATTGAATGCTCATGCCAGTAAAGTTAGATATCAGGGTATATGTATATTGGATATTCATGAGCCCTTAGTACTAGGGACCAGTGGGATTTTAACCACACTATGATAGTCAACCCAAATTTCTTTCTTCTTTTCTTCAAATCCTAATTTGCTAATAGAGGGAACCTTCATAGAAAAATAAGTTTTAATTGACATCCCGGATTTCACTGAATTCTAAATTTACGTTTTTTCTTGTCGAACAACAAGTTGGCCCGATGGTTTAGTGGTATAATTCTCGCTTAGGGTTTCTTATATATTCTGAATGCGAGAGGTCCCGGGTTCAATTCCCGGTTGGGCCCACTCTCTCTATGATCTCTTGGCCCAGTTGGTCAAGGCATTGTGCTAATAACGCAAGGATCAGCGGTTCGACTCCGCTAGAGATCATATTAGGCCTAGCTAGCTCAATCGGTAGAGCGTGTGACTCTTAAAATCCTAATAATAGGAATTAAAGTCATCACAAGGTTGGGGGTTCGACCCCCCCGTTGGGCTAAATTGTTTTTTTGGAGAGAGAATCACTGTTTTGTTAAATCGTTATTTTTTTTGTTTAGAATAGAACCATACCAGTTCAAAAAATCTTATAAATTTACAGTGTGCCTTTATGTTTTTTTTTTTAACTCTTTACTCTATATTATAAGAGTTCTTTGTTTTCTAATTTAGTTTCCAGTATATGTGAGCTATCTAAAATAAAAAATGGCAAACACTATGATAAATTGAGTTGTATTTCAGTTATGAGATTCTAGAGATCGTTTTCTTGATGTGATTTTATATCTTTTATTTGTTCAACCAAATTTTTATCGAATTTAGATTCTCTCAAAGCAACTCAAAGTTGCCGATTTTTATAAAAAACTGAACAATTAAACAATCATAAAATAAAACAATTAATGTACAAATTTCAGTAAACATATCACACATGCTGAACAGAACGATGGACACGAAAACAGAAAAAGCATTTAAAAATATGTATATATGATTTTATAAATATATACATAAGCCAATATACACAATTGAATCAAAACACGAAAACCAAACAAAAAAGCAAAAGAAGCAAAAAAACAAAATAAACGAAGCGAAGCATAAGAAAATAAAAAAACATGTTATAAAAAGTATGCAATAGTAATGAATAAAAGTATTACAAACCAACAGTTAACGTTTGCCTACCTTCTCTTTTTACATTCTGAAGACCAGCCTTCCACAAGCTCTTCACCGGGTTGGCCTACTTCCCTGTCTTCTAATTGAATACATTCCATTCCTATAGTATCGCGGAGCCACGGGTGAAGAGTCATCCCACCAGCTTCGGCTCGCTTTTTGGGGTTTAGCTCTAACATAGGCAAAAAGAATGAATTCAAGATAGTAGATTCTTCTTCGTCAAAATTATATTTTTCCTTTAAGACTTCTCGCAAAGCCCAAGGTTTCAATTTAGGGATGTTTCGTAATTCACCGCGGCGATTGAAGAACCCGCTAGTCCATTTACCAGTGAGCATGACTTGCTTTGGCAGTCTGCCAAGTAACTCAATAACCTGACCCAAATGGTCATCATCCTTGGAAAACTTACTACCAGAGCGGGGCTCGAATAAGTAATCACCAGTAAGGAGTTCAAACGACATACAAGCCATGCTCCAAACATCAGCACTTGCACCCCAGTATGAACCCAATAAGACTTCGGGGGAACGATATTGTCGCGTTTGAATGTCATTGGTGAAGTGGTGATTCACCCAACAGGCATTACCTAAATCAGCAATCTTAACGGAAATCAATCCATCAGAGAGTGCCGTAACAGTGGATGAGGTGGTACGGGTCAATGGCGTTGTTGATGGATCAAATGTGGCAGTAGCAGAGCCTGGGGTTGTCGCAGGCGAAGACGCGGAAGTGGGCGGTGATGCTTGTGAATCGGGGTTTGCACTAGATTCAACCCCAGTATCCAGAACGTCCTGATCTTCAGATCCTTTACGAGAGCCAATATAAAATTTGGACAATGGTTCATCAATAGGCTCGATGATGGCTTCAGGGCCTATGGAGTTAGTTTCTTCATTATTACCGGCTTTATTTTGAATACTTTCGGCACCGGTGACAGTGCTTAGGGTGCTGGCTGGCTTGGTAGATTCAACAGAGGGGGTCATGGCGAAATCGGCAAAGAAATTAATGCCACTTTTGTTGGCACGTAAGGGGCTGGGCAGAGGTTGTGAGCCTGTAACGACAGAAGGACGGCGGTACCGGCGGCCGGGCGCATGTCGAGAGGCGAGTGTTTTGGAACCCTTGTGAGCATCTGAGGAACCATTATTTTCATCGAGGCGACGCTGGGCCTTGGCCTTGGCCTGATCCTCTTGTTCTTGAAGGACCTTTAGGACTCGTTCGACGTCACCGATTTCGATGAGAACGTTTTCGGGTTTCAAATCGGTATGAATAACCCCGCATTCGCGATGTAGGTAGTCCAAGCCTAGGAGGACTTGTTTGGTGATTTGCTTAACCAGAGCCATGGGAATACCGCGGTGGTCGTACTTTTGGATCAGGCCTAGCAAGTTTTCACCAAGGACTTCAAAGACCATACAGACGTGAGTACCGTTGGGCCCAATGTGCTTGAAGGAGTCTAGCAGTTCCACTACGTGGGCCTTACCGGGGTGGTTGGGGTTGGCTTCGACGATTTTGCGCAACATACGAATTTCGTCAATAGCGGTTTCGGTGTACTGGGGCGCCGAGCGCACTACTTTGAGAGCCACATGTTTGTCGTTGTTGGCGCTGTCTTTGGCGAGCCACACGGTCGAGAAATGGCCCCAGCCTAGTTTGCGGACAATGATGTATCGATTATTTTTGTAGGTTTCGCCAATACGGACGGGGTGGTAGCCACCCTTGCGGTAGTCCTCTTCACTTTCTTCTTCTTTAGTGTCGGTATCGGTGTCGGAGAACTCCGGCTCTGATTCGAGCAGGTCTGCCGGGGGTGCGATAGGACCTGTAGGCGGGACGACGCTGGCCGATACGGGGGGCCCTTCTGAGGGAGGGTCCAGGGCCAGCTGAGAGGCGGATGAGGCGTGCGTCGGGGGCACGGAGGACCACGGCGGGGTGGATTGGTGCGAATTAAGGGCCATGACAGGCTCCGGATCATTACTATGGGGATGCTCACTGTGATTGAGTTTAGAAGACGGATGCAAATGCAGATCGTGGCGGTGTGAATGGTGCTGGAGCTGGTGATCGGGGTGGCCCTGGCTTTCCGGAAAATCTTGGTGAGCGGATAATAAATTGGGAACGACGTCCGAATCGGGGCTAGAAAAGACGGTGGTGGTTAGTACAACGGCAGGAATGAGGCCACTTCACATATTATCACCTACATGAAATAACATAGCATAATATAGTAGAATATAGTATAATACGGCACGGAATCCAGGCGCGCGCGCGCGTGCCAGACACTGCGCTACGGTACGGGCTAGCTAAATCCAACTTACGTAGAAACGGCGCCCGCGTTCAGACTGAGGTCCGTGATGAGGTTGGGCAGTAATTTGCGCTTTTCAGAGTCGGCCATTAGACAAACAGCGGCACACGGCGGGATCAAACAAAAAAAAGATGATAGGGTTACTGTTCAGACACTAGAGAACGGGTTCAGCTTACCACGGTAGACTTTTTTAGATGAATTGTCGGGAGAAGGAGGCAACCGAAAACAAAATCGCTCAATAACCCAGAGAATTACGGTCGCCAAAAGGGAAGCGTCAGAAAAGGGTCCAGCAGAGGGAGGAAAAAAAAACCAACACCGCCAGAAGGCCACGCCGGCCCCCCTAGACCTTTTATGACCCGCGTTTGACGCCCAAATTAACGCCGTCAGAGCTCGTAAGGACCCCGAGAGCGTCTAATGGCCCATGGGGCCCGTCAAACCGCTCCTAAATTACATTTCATGGCCCTAATTTGGCGGCGATCCAGCTCCCCCGGCCTTGAGGCCTATACTACCGCCAAATCGGCCTTAGACTGCCCTTACCCTACCCGCCTCATCGCATTCATTGGGGTTTTTGTTTTCTTGCCAGAGCAGGGGCACAACATTAGTAACGTTATCTCACTTTATTGAAAAACCCAGTTTCCATAAATTATCAATTGTAACCATCCATTGCCCCCCCGCTTGATTCCAATCGATTCTGAACGCCGACCGCCATGTCCCTCGCTGATTTGACCACACACTTGACCCAGGCCTTCCAGGCCAGCGACTACGCCACTTGCGCCCAAACGTTGCCCGCGCTCAAACTCCAGCTGGCCAAGGCCTCGCTGCTGACTCCCGATTTCGCCCAGGCGCCCGTGGCCGATCTGGTGGCCACCCGCGATATCCTGGAAATGGGCGCCCTCGCCGCTGTCCACCTAGGCCACGAAGACCAACTGGAGCGCTACATCATGCAATTGAGACCCTTTTACGCCACCACCGTCATAGACCCCTCGGCCAATGAAAACAAGCTGATGGCCCTCTACCTGCTACTGCTACTATCGCGCAACGAAATCGCCGCCTTTCACACCGAGCTAGAGACCCTGGGCGAGGTTGATGGCGCCCTGGAAAACGACGCCTATCTATCATACCCCGTGCGCCTGGAACGCTGGCTCATGGAAGGCTCCTACGACAAGGTATACAAGGCCATCAGCCAGCAGTCCCAGGTCCCCGCTCCCGAGTTTTCTCTCTTTGCCGATACGCTGGCCTACGCCCTGCGCGGGGAAATAGCCTTGTGCGCTGAAAAGGCCTACAGCTCGCTGCCCATCGCCAACGCCCGGTCACTGTTTTTTTACCAATCCGACCAGCAAGTGATTGATTTTGTTCAAGATCAGGCCGGATGGTCTATTACAAATGGACATATAGTCTTCCCTAGCGTAGATGCCGACGAATTGGCCAGCTCGGCCGTTACCTCCTTGGCTTCGTCCGAACGCGTAATCAGCAACACCCTCAACTACGCTGGTAAGGTAGAATCCATCATCTAGTTGTGACTGTATAATACAATTTATATATAAATACATATATTTACTATAAAAATACACGGCTATATTCAATTATTCTAATCCAATAAACCAGCTTCCCGTAGTGAGTCAATTAGCGACTCGTCTAAATACTTTGCAATACTGGGATCATCACTTAATCCCTTCCGGCGTCGAGTCTTGAGCACAAAATCACGAGCAAGCGCATCAGGCCGTGAAGCCTCCAAGGGAATGACCTTGATGTTCTTATCCAATGGGTCGCCAGGAACAATCTGCCACTTGTCAAATACCAATGAACACATGGCTTGGCCTGCACAAACAATACGAATATCAGTTTCAAACCCGTTAGCATCCATCACCGGAATAAGGCCCTTGATCAAATATAATGGGGTACCGCTTACTGGCTCGTCCGATATAACATGTCCTCGACGTTTGGCAAGAACCTTGTAAATTTTTTCCACATGCTCAGCTTGCGTCGTGATATGACAGGCGTAGACAGGCTCCATCAGGCGCGGCGATGACATCAGAAATGACGAATAACACGCCCGACGCATAGTAGGAATCATTTGACCCCCGCCTCGGAAAATTGGCGAGTCAGCTAACACCATATCGGTGATTTTGAATTTAGTGTTACGGATTGGCTCTTCACAAAGGGGTCCTTCACGTACCGTCCATTGGAAACCCTGTCGGAGGGACTCACGTACAGATGAAAGTACCCGCTTATCAACCTCCGTAGAAAGAGTATCGTCCTGGAGAATATTAGGCCCCATATCATCAGGTCCAAAGGCCCAAATAGACCGAGAAGCAAGCAAATCCCAGTCGTAATTTTCTTGGAAATACTTACCCATGGTCCTCACGGGCCAATTAATATTGACCCGACCGCTTTCTATATCGGCAGCAATACCATCTTCCAATGGCTCACTGATAATGGTAATTTTGTTTCGTTTATTGGGTGTTTCAGCATAACATTTGATAGCACTCTGTTCCACACACGTTTCGCTGAATCGAGTAACCGGATCTGATACCTTGATTTCCATTTGAGTATAGAGCCGTCTGAGATCATGCAGTACACTATCAATATAGAGTTCGCCCGATCCGATAATAATGTGCTCACCAGATTCTTCCACCCTAGATACTAAGGACAAGTAAGATTTACTTACCTTTCTTAAGCCATCCAACATCTTGGGAAGCTCTGACGGGTTGAAGGGTTCTACCGCCACTTTATAAACCGGCTCCGAAATATAATTAATAGGTTGGAAAATATGCATACTACCTTCAAACGGTTGCGCACTGAAAACAGTAGCCGATTTAACAATATTAGAATCAATACCTCCAATTAAGGCCCAATTACCGGCAGGAACCTGATTGATTGCCAACTTGTACCTTGTCTGAGAAACAAATAACGATTGAACCTTACATGCCATTATATCCTCTTTATCGTCTTCACTATAACTCTCACCTAAAACCTTAACAGTTTGACCCACAAACAGCGTACCACTCATAACCCGACCAAAAGCATAAAAGCCATCACATTTTGCCGTATTGAATAACTTTGCAATCTGTACCACTGTAGGCACATGACTAACATTATTATCATTATTGATAGTTTCGTTATTTTCAGCACTATTATTGCACTCAAGCATGGCTCTAACGGCATCATCTGAGGGATCAATAGGGCCCGTATAAGTGGCTTTAATTTTTCGAGTTGCATTCTCCACGGGCGACGGCACATGAGCTAAAACTGTATCCACAAAGGCTGACGAACTGCCAAAAAAGGCTTTTGTAACGACTTTAAGTAAAGGCCGCACATCTAATTTGAAAACGGCTGGCTTCAACACGATATTTAAGGTTCTTAGCAGACTTTTAAGGGAGGCCTTATCTTCGCCTAAAGTATGAGCGTAAAGTTTATAAAGGGGCTCAAGAATAAAATGCACAAATGTTCGCTTAGACGTACTATTAACAGGCTTACGACTGAATTTAGAACTACCAGGAGTATGAAAAACATCGCCCCATAAACGTAAGGCGAATGCGTCAATATCGATATTTACTTTGGACTGTTCGCAGTACATGTGCGCAAAAGATTTTACTGAAAAACACCATTCAGTGGATGCAGCGGCAAAAATAACGTTACCGCGTTCAGGCGATAATCGTGGAATCTCGTCATCTGGGCTTATAAGCCCATGGCTGGTTTGGTAAATAAATCCATTAATTTGATCTAAAACATGCTTGATTTTGTAATAGGCATCTTGAGGTGGGAGCTTAAGCTCCAAGATTAAGCGATCAACCTTGTTGAGAATTAAAGTCATGGGAATTTGGTTGGAGAGCGCATGCTTAATAACCAGCTCAGTATTAATCATGAGGCCTTCAATGACATCGACTACTAAACAAATACCATCAACCAAGCGCGTAGCAGCAGCAAACTCATCAATAAAATTCACATGCCCCGGGGTGTCGAGAATATTGATTAGGTGTGATTTACCTTTAGAGGACTCCAATACTAGTGACATTGGTGACGCTTTAATAGAAATACCACGCTCTTCTTCCAAAACATGCGTATCAACATATCTCATTTGTTGTTCCAATTGTCTCCCAACTTTGAGCTTGACATCATGAGTTTCATGGATTAACATGTCTAAGAAAGCGGTCTTTCCGTGATGCAGATGACCGGCGAAAGCAATATTACGAATTTGCTCGGGGTAGGCCATCAGATCAGCCATATACTCGTTTGAATAATGAACTGTGGGTATGTCATCGCCCTGATCTTCGACAATAAATCTCTTATTATCTACAGGCTTTATAATAGGTTCGGCGAGCGATTGTGTGTCTTGTTCTTGTAAGAGAACCTCAACATTCTCACCATAGACCTGTGAAGCATCAGGGTAGTACTTTTTATCTTCATGAAGAACAACCGCATAATTGTCTACATCGTCGTTGTCCTCCATACGATTATCTTGGTCCATTGAGAGGTCATCGTTATTATCAGCGTCGCCGGCGTAGTCAGGTATCTCAATTTCAACCTCTCCATTGTGGCCACTGTGGTATGATTCAGCATCGGAATCGGCTTCATCACCAATTCCTAAATAGTTACCGAATTCGTCATATAAATCGTCATCCATAATAAAAATTGGGACACAGTCTGTAACTGAATTGAAACAACTGTTGTTTATAAACCTCTGTTCCAAGGCCTCAGATGTGACTTTTTTTCTTTTCAAGTGTATAAATGAATGCTTCCGGGTAAATTTCCCATGAACGATCTTATCGTAGTAAATAGGGAATAGATCCTAAGTATTGCTAATAAAATTAATATGACAAATAGAGCAGCCTCGATATTAGTCCTTTCAGAAATGATGGTTTCTTTGAAATATAAATGAGCTTTGGAACAATATGACTTGGAGCTTACTTATAATCGCATAGTGGATCATGAGCAATTTAATTCTGGCTCAATTTAGAGTGCTACCACAGGTCAAATTTCTCTGAGACACTAAAATATTTTTTTAGTGATAAAGCTACATTTAACAATTGTTTCATTTAATTAAATATAGTAATGGATTACCCACGTCAAAGTAGTACTGATTTACAAAGGTAGAGCTCTCCCATAGAGTGAGTGGTACTGAGCAAGAGAAACAAAAAAACCAAAACAGGCGTTAAACATATAGGTACTTTATTTTTGTATTTCTGATAATAAACAAATTTAAACAGTGATGAACTTATTCGACGTCAACACCCTTAGCCTTTAAATCGGCCTTTGCTACTTTGATTTCCTGTGTAAAAGCATAGGCATTAGTTAGTCTCTTATTCCTTTTTTTAAGGCATTTACTTGTTTTTTCGAAACAAAAAAGCATACTTACCTCCATCAATTCATCGTACTTGTCCTTCTTATCGTTAAAGCTTAAGACATCGTAACCCAATGTGCCTAAAGCATAGGCACCACAGGCGACTAATAGCCACCACGGCAGAACAGGCACAATTTGCTCGTAGATCACAGTAGGAAGGGGAATAAGACCACGATACAGAGCAATGTAAGCCAAGTAGACGATGAAGAAGTTCTTCATAACAACCGAAGCACGCGACATGATAGAATTGTTTATTAATGAAATTGAGTATATGAACGGAAATCCCAAACGTAAATGAGTTGTACAGAAAGAAGTCGAGATGGAACTGAAAGGTGGCAGGAAAGGTTAGGGCTTGGGAGCTTTGGGGGTGGATTGGAAGCCCTTATCAATCTTCTCCGGGGAATCTTTATCTCAAAACCACCGTAGTAATACACACAATTAATCGTATTTTATCATTCGCTTCCTGGTTCAATCCTTTTTTTAAAAACCAGTAACAATGACTATTAATTTGGTTTCTTTACCACTCAAAACTACCGAAGATGCAGCCTGGGCCAACGGGCTCAAGCGCTATATTAGTCGGGTTTACGGCCAATACGATTCTTTTGAAGCCGAAATTGCTCGATTTACAAAATTGCGGGATGATACCCGAGGTGTAGCCGCCGATGCTACTGGTAGAGACATACTATATCGTTATTATGGTCAATTAGAGCTGATTGGCCTACGTGTCCCCGTCTCGGAAGGAGAGTGCAACGTCAAGTTCACATGGTACGACGCCTACAGCAAAGCTCCAATTAGTCAACGGTCATTGGCGTTTGAAAAGGCCAGCATTTTATTTAACTTAGCTGCCGTATACTCTCATATTGCTGTTGATAGTGACGACTTTAAACTCGCCTATAATGGCTTTCAGTCCGCGGCTGGTATTCTAACCTATATATCAGAAAACTTCCTGCATGCCCCAAGTACCGATTTGTCACAAGATACAATCAAGGCACTGTGTAAGCTAATGCTGGCACAAGCACAAGATTCATTTATATCTCGTTTAATTGCCGATGGGAAAACTAAACCTCTGATGTTGGCTAAATTGGCCAAATCAGCTGCTAATTTTTATTCGGCGGCGCATGATCAACTACTTGCAGTAAATACACTTAATTCTTGGGGTGAACCTAAATGGATTTCCTTAGCATCAGCGAAGTCAAAATACTACCTTTCATTGTCTCATCAATTTAATTCATCTCATTTAGTTGCTACCGGTAAATATGGATCGGCAATTACTGCTATGCGGCTTGCCCAATCTACCGCTAAAGAGGCAGTAAAGGTCAACTTAGCAACCCACTACCCAACTATAAATGAGGCAGCTACGGACTTGATTAAGATTATTGACGAGAGACTTGCTGTCCTTGAAAAAGACAATGATTTTGTTTATCATGCTACCATCCCTTTAGCGACAGCCCTCGCCGATGTACCTACCCTAGATGCCGCTAAACCAATTCCCCTTGGTGATCTCTATAAGGATGATGAAATTGCTAGTCTTATAAGCAATGATCTATTTGAAAATCTGATTCCTCTAGCTGTTCATGAAAAGAGCAGCCTTTATTCAGAAGAAAAGGCCGGGTTGATTCGTGTAGAGGCTGAACGAGTAGAAATTGCTCATGAGGAACTTGCCTCTGCTTTAGAATTTTTGGGTCTTCCGGTTGCATTGAATGAAATTAACCAATATATTTCTTCCTCAGCTCTAAATAACTCTTCGATAACTTCACTGGTTGATTCTAAAGTGGCTGAATGGGCTGGCGATATTAGCGCCAATGGCTGCGACATTTCTCTCGATTCGCTCATGAAAGCTAACCATAATATTTATACTCAAATACAGCATGCTGAAAAGCTGCTTCGTGATGAAGCAGCCGAATGCAGTAAAATGAAGGCTCATTATGGCGCCAAATGGACTCAAAGCTCATCTGATTCTTTCAATATGTCATTTTTCACAGACCTGCAGAAGGCCAAAGAAACCTTAGCCGCGGCGAGTGCTTCTGATAAGAAATTGTCTCAATTAGCCGAGTCGGTGGGTTCAGACATTAACATTTTATCTCAAGGACCCCATAGTTTAGCTTTGACTCAACTTTACGAATCAGGTGCTAGGACGGGATCGTCTATGGAAATGTCAGTTAGTAAGGTTCAAGGTAGTTTGTTAGATTTTGATGACACTGCTTCGAAAGATAACGACGAAAAGCTCAAGGCTAATTTAGCTTCTACCCAGCAGATTTATGATAAATTAATTAAAGTGCAAAAGGAGCGTGAAACTGTTTTTACCGAATTTAAGGCCAAAGTTCACAACGATGACATCTCATCATTGCTAATTCTAAATAAAAATATGCCTAATAGCGAAGAATCTCTCTTCAAACGCGAACTAGCCAAATTTGATCCCTATCGAGCTCGAATTGATGCCACTATTTCGCATCAGCATAAGCTTTTACAGGACTTGACCATAACTTGGCGATCTGTCATGGATGATGAGACCGTGAAAGCACAACGCAGAAGTAATGAGGAACAAAAGTCTTGGCATAAGGCTCTATGTGCTAGATTTGAACGCGCTTATAATACTTGGTTTGAGATTACTGTCGGAAAAACTAAAGGAAGTGAATTTTACGCCAATTTGTCATCCTATGTGACCAGTATTATGGCAAATGTAGAAAAGTTTGTGGCATCAAGGCGTGATGAGGGTCGTGGGATTTATCAAAACATTAACCTTTCCAATGCCGATATAGAACAGAATCACCTAAGGGATCAGTTATCTCGTTTATCATTTGGTAGTTCCGAATCTGCACCTTCAGCGTCCGCTCCCTCTCTACCACCTAAGCCAGGCCCCATCTCATCGTCGTCGGGTAGCCAATATGCTACAAGAGAGTTGTCATACAGTGAAAACAATTCTAATATCCACGGCATGCCTTCAAATTTTAACCCCGTTAGATATGAAGCTAATAATTTTCCGGGTCAATATCAAAGTCAACCTCCAACCTCGTCTGCTCCTCCCTCCGGAAATAATTCTAATGGTAGCTGGGAGAACTATAATTTTAATTATTGAATATCATAATCATAGTGAAATCTCTTTATTTACTTTTTTAATCTATATAAATTATTTCACATTATTAATAGGTCTTTTAAGAAGTTGTATTTTTAAATCTGTTTCAAAGCTCTCGGAATATAAATATCAAATGCCGGGTAACTTGGAGCCCATCATCGTGGCGAGTGTTAGATCGAAAATCAGAGATTACCACACTTACAGCACTATCGATCTTTACAAACTTCCGTCATTTTTCACTCTTTAGTTCATTCTAATCCATTGTTTTTTTTTATTGAAGACTTATTGATAAACTGAAAGAAGATTAATTTACTGGCAAATTAGGGTTGAAGTACCAAACCCGTATTATAGATCGTCAGACACGCAAAACACATCACTTTCCCGTCCCATTTAGTCTGTATTATTAATCGAGTCTCAGAGGCTTTCAACTTTATTGATCTTATTTATTGAAATTTTATATCGTAAGATATCTATAGAATGCGCATGATCAGTGTTTCCCTCTCCGCCCGTGGCGTTTGTCAGAGCCCCTTGATAAGCTTACGACATGGTCTTGTCCGATCCCGGGGGTTGGCCGCTTTTTACTCCACCTCCAACGGTGGAAATAACTCTAAGAGCCCCTTTCCCGCCCTTGAATCTCAATCTAACGGAACTTTTGATAGTTTCCGCCAATTAGCCGAGGAAAAAGTAGCAGCGGCCACCTTCTTATCGCAGACGAGAAAAAATAGCGCCCCAGCTGTTGTTCACACACCTGTATTCAACCAATATTTATACCATCAATCTCAAGGTGGAGCGCCATTGATCTCGTCAAAGGAAGATGCTTCGAAGCCGGCATCTAGTGAGCTTCCTGATCTCCCTTCATCTGATTCACCTACTCCAAGCGATAAATCTACTCCTATTCCTAAGCCAGCTAAGAAATCCGAGCGTCCTAGCAGGAAGGACAAGAAACCACCAGTCAAGAAAATTGAAGAAATGGAATTACCTAATAGTTCAGCAAACATTTCATCCAAATCTGATACATATAACGACAGCGTACCTCCCGCGGGTGCGTCTTCACCACCATCCGCCCCTCCATCATCCGGATCCAGATCTGACGCCATGTTTCGCCCCCCTGTGATTGCGTTAGCTGTGAATAGAAGACCGGTTTTGCCTGGCCACACCAGTTTTATTCGAGTTAGTGAAAAGGATGTTATTGATGGGATTGGCGAATGTGCTGCTATGAAGCAGAGCTTTATCACGGTATTCCTACGCAAGGATCTTTCTACCGAAAGCAGCACTTTCAATGATATAGAAGAAGTCCATCCTATTGGTACATTTTGTCAGATTAATGGTATTTACCGTAATACAGGTGATATCCCCGGTCAGCAAACTTATACTGTTGTTCTCTACGGTCACAATAGAGTCAAGATCACTGACTTTAGGCCTGCAAATGGCATCAACTTCCAGTCTATTGAGTATCGTGATTCTCGAAACCCAACTAAAGCTTCGGTCGCACTGCCTTTAGCATCTAATTCTGAGAAGTTATCATCCCTCAATATTGCCGAAAATATGCAGCCCGTTGAAAAAGAAGTTACAGAAGGTTCTGATAAAAATGATGACCATTTAATTCCTCCTGTCGACAATGCTACCGTTGCCCCCGATTCTCCTAAAGCTATTGGCGAAACCAGTGCTAAATCCGCTGACCAAGATGATGATTATCTTTTTGATAATAATCCGTTGAATGATCCTAGTTGTAGCACTGGGTTCCTTCAGCAATACCGCGTTCCCGTGGTCATCTCTCAAGATTTGTCTTTTGATGCTTATGATATTGAGAGTGAAGAGATCAGGATATGTACTGCGGACATAAAGCGACTTTTAGATCAATTAGGATTGAGAGTAGCTGCAGTTCGTATGTTTTTATCAAATGTAAATTCGTCAAAGAACGTACCTACGGACGTAATGGATAGCCCTGAACAGCTGATTTATATTTCGTTAGCTGTGACTAAGGCTACCTCAGCCGAGTTACAGCAAGTTTTAGAAAGCACTAATATTGTTGATGCATTATCGCAAGCCCACTCTCTACTAAAAAGTGCTATTGACTTTGAAATTCTGATACAAAAAGCTGCGGAAAATACTGACTCCAAAGTGGCTAGAAAGCATCTCGAATATCGTATTCAAGAGCAGATGAAGGCTTTGCAAAAGGAATTAGGCGTTAATACTAATGATAAGAACGTTTTTGCTGATAAGATTAAGGAACGTGCTGCTGATTTGGACATGCCTGCCGAAGTACGTGAGGTTTATGAACATGAATTATCAAAGTTGGAATCGCTTGAATCTCACTCCGCTGAATACGGCACGACTCGTAATTACTTAGACGTGATTACAACTCTTCCTTGGGGTAAATATTCGGTTGATCAATACGATATCTCTAAGGCTAAGTATGAACTAGATAAAGACCATTATGGAATGAAGGAAGTCAAAGAGCGTATTTTGGAATTCATTGCTATTGGTAAGTTACGGGGTCAGATTGATGGTAAGATTATTTGCCTGGTCGGACCACCCGGAGTGGGTAAAACTTCGATCGCTAAATCAATTGCAGAAGCTTTAAATCGTAAATTTGCCCGCTTCAGTGTAGGTGGCATGGACGATGTTGCAGAACTGAAAGGCCATCGTAGAACCTATGTAGGGGCTTTGCCTGGTAAAATTCTTCAGAGTTTGAAGAAGAGTGCTACAATGAATCCTATGATTCTTATTGATGAAATTGATAAGTTATCCAAAAATAACCGTGGTGACCCAGCTTCGTCTTTGTTAGAGATTTTTGATCCTGAACAAAATGATAAGTTCATGGATCATTACCTTGATGTTCCTGTGGATATCTCCAAGACTTTATTTGTATGTACAGCAAATAGTTTGCAAACTATTCCTGCGCCATTACTGGATCGTATGGAGGTCATTGAAGTTTCTGGCTATATTAATGAAGAAAAATTGGCTATCGCTCAAAATTATTTGGTGCCCAATGCCAAAAAGATTAACGGCTTGGGTGAAGTAGATGTTTCTATTGCTGATAGTGCTTTATGGGAACTCATTAAGGGTTATTGCCGTGAAAATGGTGTTCGTAACTTGAAAAAATTAGTGGATAAGGTTTACCGTAAGGTAGCTTACAATTTTGTGAACGAAATTGAAATTTCTCGTGGTATTCAGAACAATCTAAAGCCGATATCTGAAAAAGTCAATGAAACAGTTAGAGAAGAAAATAGTGGAGTTGGTTCTACTAAACCCAAGAACGACATTGTGGCCCAAAACTCTTCAGATGTTCGAAAACTTGAGTTACCTAAGGACATTAAGCCCATTAAAATTACTGAAACAGAATTAAGAAAGTACCTGGGTCCGGCTTTATATATCTCTGATCGCATGTTTGGTGATGATGTACCTCCTGGTGTGGTTCTTGGTCTTGGCTGGACCGAGAACGGAGGCATGCCTGTCTACGTGGAATGTGTTTTGGAACAAGCTATAAATATTCATTCCAAGCCTAAATTCTTCGCTACTGGCCAATTAGGTAGTGTGATGAAGGAGTCTTCATCGTTAGGTTACTCGTTCACTAAAATGTTCCTTAGTAAAAAGTTTCCTGAAAATCGTTTCTTCGAAAGAGCCATGATTCACTTACATTTCCCTCAAGGTGGTATTCCTAAGGATGGCCCTTCTGCTGGCATCACCATGGCCACTAGCATTTTGTCCCTTGCATTGGACAGCCCGATTAATCCCACTATTGCCATGACTGGTGAATTGACATTGACAGGTAAAGTGCTTCGT
This sequence comes from Nadsonia fulvescens var. elongata DSM 6958, assembly GCA_001661315.1. Lineage (NCBI taxonomy): Eukaryota > Fungi > Ascomycota > Dipodascomycetes > Dipodascales > Nadsonia > Nadsonia fulvescens. Next base: position 501,794 of record KV454412.1, on the reverse strand, counting down.
ATTGGCGGGTTAAAGGAGAAGACAGTGGCTGCCAAACGTTGTGGTGCTACCAAGATTATCTTCCCTCGCGAGAATGTTGCCGACTGGGAAGAAATTCCTGCTGAAGTTAAGGAGGGGATTGAAGCGGTGCCTGTATCGTGGTACAGTGAAGTTTTTGAAGTTGCGTTCCCTCATATGGAATCTACTAAGGGTAATACCACTTGGTCGACTCAATTCACCAAAATTGACCAGGAAACGAAGGACTCGCGTTAGGGTCATTAAAGGTGGTTAGTGGCATGGCCAGACTAACAAATTTATTAGATAAACCTTTTGTACATATTTAGACCAATTTCCGTTATATGACTCAATTTACAATCCATTTATTTTTCTATCTAGTTTATTTATACTATTCATGTTTTTTTGGTATTTGCCTAACTAGTCCGTTAAAACACCATACTTGATCAACTTGCTTCTATAACTGATGTCTTCAATATTATAAATAACGGAGTCTATTGTGTTGTGCGTAAAAGACATATCCTATCTCTTAATAATTCAAATTTAAATTAAAACGGTTTCAAATGGTCATTAGATAGTCTAGGTATATCTGCTTTAAATTGTAGAATGGGCGGCTAAATATAACTATCATTGAACATCACATAATGGCGGCTAAAATTCGTTAGCCGAGTAAATAGCCGCCCATTTTCGATCTGCCTTGTCTGTATATCAGGCTATGAGCCGCATATGATTTGTAAGTGGCGGCAATATTCCACTTATCTCAAAAACTGCAATTGCCATCTTTTGGTAGACAGCATATATAAACCCCTTGTTTGCCGTTTGCTTTATCAACTTTCTATGTTACAATCAAAAATCAGCAGCGTCGCTAAACAGTTTTTACCAAAAGCTTCAATTTCCGCTGTATCCCCAATTACCACAATAAGATCCGCATCTACCATGTCTGCATCATATACTCCCGCCTCAGTGATTTCTGGATTGTCTAATCCAGGTCTGTTCCGCCAAGACGCCTATATAAATGGACAATGGGTCAAGGGTTCTTCGGGAAAGACGTTTGAAGTCAGAGATCCTGCCACGGACAAACTAATCGGCACATCGGCTGAGTTAGATATCAAGCAGGTTAAGCAAGCCATTGATGATGCTAGTGCAGCATTCAAGGAATTCAAGAAAACCACACCACGATACAGAGCCAACCTACTTCGTAAAATGTACGAACTTATGCACGAAAATAAGGAAGACTTGGCTAAGCTGGTAACATTAGAAAATGGTAAGACCTCTACAGAGGCTACCAATGAAGTTGTTTATGCTGCTAGTTTCTACGAATGGTTTTCCGAAGAGGCTCCTCGTATTTACGGTGATACTATTCCCTCCGTTGACCCTACCAAGAGAATTCATACCATCAAACAACCCATTGGTGTTTGTGGTATTATTACTCCCTGGAATTTTCCTGCTGCTATGATTACCCGTAAGGTTGGTGCCGCTATCGCTGCCGGCTGTACTGTGGTTATCAAGCCCGGTGCTGAAACCCCCTACTCTGCTCTTGCCTTAGCTGAGTTGGCGGAAAAGGCTGGTGTACCCAAAGGTGTTATTAATATTGTTACTGCTGAAGAGAGTATTGAAATTGGTAAGGAATTCTGTTCAAACCCAATTGTTAAAAAGATCTCCTTTACTGGTTCTACTCGTGTCGGTAAGATCCTCATGCAACAATCTTCATCTACATTGAAAAAGCTCTCCTTTGAACTCGGTGGTAATGCTCCCTTCATTGTTTTTGAAGATGCTGATATCGATGAAGCCGTTAAGGGTGCTATTGCTTCCAAGTTCCGTGGTACCGGTCAAACCTGTGTTTGTGTTAACCGTATCTACGCTCACTCTAGCATTCACGATGAATTTGCCAAAAAGCTGGCTGATGAAGTTTCAAAGTTCAAGATTGGTGCTGGTTTTGAGAAGGATACCACCCATGGCCCTATGATTACTGATCGTGCTGTAGCTAAGGTCCATGAGCATGTTACCGATGCCCTCGAAAAGGGTGGTAAATTAATGGTCGGTGGCAAGCCTGCTACTGAATTGGGACCTAACTTTTACCATCCCACTGTTATTTCGAATGTCAATTCATCAATGAGAGTTGTTAGCGAAGAAACTTTCGGTCCTCTCGCTGCGATCGTTCCCTTTGATACCGAAGAGCAAGTTATCGAATCGGCTAATAGTACAGAAGTTGGATTAGCTGCTTATTTCTATACAAAGGATTACGGACGTGTTTCCCGTGTGTCTGAAGCTCTTGAAAGTGGTATGGTTGGTGTCAATGTCAGCGGTCTGGGTGAAGCTTCATTTCCTTTCGGTGGTGTAAAAGAGTCTGGATTTGGTCGGGAAGGTTCCAAATATGGTCTTGATGATTACCTCGTTATCAAGGGTGTTGTTGTTGGTTACTAATTCTAACTATCTTTAAATATTTATTATCTCACTTATTTATTCTTTTTATTTCCTTATTGGATTAAAAGCACTGTCATTAATAAAAAACATCAGTTAGAAAATTAAAGTAATTGGGTAACCTAGGATAATTTTAAAACTGTAAAACTACCATCAATCTCATTAAAAAAGTTTTTACAACAGTAAATAAAAATACACATATATGTAATCAAAGAATGGTAAATATATACTAAAGAGTATATTTCATAAAGCTACGCCTCAGACTTCTCCTTACACTAACCTTTTGAGCACCAACAAATGAATCAACAGTCACTCTAATGGCCTTATCAATGTCATATTTAGACACATACTCACTTAATCTCATTTTGGCGAAACTTTCACTTAATCTAAGAATACTTTCCAAGTGACGAACCGTAATCGGGAATGAGCCAGTCACGAGTGATTCACGTCTAAGATCACTATATACATGAGAAATCTTATCAACATCAACTTGATACAAATTAGGCATAACCTTGGTACGGGCGTAATGAATATACTTGCACAGAAGTTCTTGGGGAATAGGGGATAACTGCCCTTTATCGAGTTCACGTTGTTTTTTACTCTTGAGCATCTTCTCGGTGCGTTTACCAGCCGGTAGAACTTCATCATCATAGTCATTCATACCATTCGATTCTGGATCTTCGCTTTCGGCACCTTCATCATCTTCATCGTCATCATCCTCTGGATGTGATCTAATATGTGAATTAACAACAAACCTGGCCAAGTGTTCATCAACTTCTGGGTCAACGGTATCACGAACCACGCAAAGAACATCGAAACGAGATAGAATAGGTTCAGTCAAGTTGACATTTTGAGCGAATGTCAGCGTGGAGTTATATCTACCTCCGTTAGGGTTAGCAGCTGCCATAATGGCACACCGTGCTTGTAAAGTAGTCACAATACCAGCCTTAGAAATCGAAATTGATTGCTGTTCCATGGCTTCATGAATAGAAGTACGATCTTGGTCATTCATTTTGTCAAACTCATCAATCAAGCACACACCCTTGTCGGCCAATACTAAGGCACCACCTTCCAGGGTCCATTCACGAGTAACTGGATCTTTACGCACCGACGCCGTTAAACCGACAGCCGAGGCACCTTGGCCAGTGGTAAAAACAGCCCTTTGAGCAGTCTTTTCAACGTACTTAAGAATCTGTGACTTAGCTGTACCAGGATCACCCAGTAAAAGAACATTAATATCACCTCTAATAGAATGCTTACCATTAATATTTTTTGGTACACCACTGAACAGAGAACAGGCAATGGCAGTTTTTATATCACGATGACCGTAGATTGAAGGGGCAATAGAATCAATGATTTTATTTGTGATCCCCTTTTCCTTAGACAAAGCTCTGATTTGCCTTTCTTCTTCTTCTGTCCAACTGAACGCACCAGCCTTACCCGCATCGTTTCTAGTTACCAAATTGGCTTCAATTACAGTGGCGAATACGGGGAAACCATTCTTGGCATTCAGAGTACCATCGTAGGAATTTTTGTAGATACCAGTAACATCAACTTCCTCGCCTGGTTTGGCAATATCAATGAGATCCCACAAGAGAATAACATCTCTGTGACGGGGCAGACGACCAGGAGGGACCGTACCCGGAGATTCCTGTAGGGTGATTTTCTGATAATTACGATATACAGTCTTTTCTGAGTTTAAAGTAAAAGGACCCTTAGATTGACAGTTATGACAAAAAGTAATGGTAACTTCAGTATCCGAGTCTTCCTGAAAGAAAGGACCCAAAACAGCACCACATTTTTGGCAATCAAATTTAGCCAGCTTCAACTGGGGGAAGACGCCTGTCCTTCTGGTCACAACACCAGTAACACGGATCAACGAGTTCATATTATTCTCACGTAAATCACGAAGCGAAAAAGTAGTGGGTAGATCAGTAATTCGCACATGAATTTCTGAGTGAATGCGAGAATACTCAGGGTAGTGTAATTCCGTTGCTTCCATGGCAACAACATCGAAGATTTTCAACATTTCACTAGGCGAATTAATTAGAAATAGCGATAGAACAGCCTTAGTATCGGCTAAATGTTGATAGCTAATTTCCAAACTTTCACTATTAACTTCACCCAAGGTCCTAATCCTAGTACCGTATACAGATCTACCGTTATCATCGGTGTATTCTAATAGGAAATTCTTGAATTCACGAGCAATACTACGGTGAACCGCTGTTTGTGTAATCCACTCAGAAATGGAACCAGCCTTGACATCGGCTAAACTTTCCAAGGATAGCTCTTCATTGAAAGGATCATCATCATCACTCATCATGGGTTCATCATCATATTGATGCCGACGTCTTCGCTGTGTGGGTAAAGTAGAGCTATCACCATCAGCATCATCTAAGAAAGCATCGGGCAAACCACCTCGGGGCCCGAGGATTCGATCTCTCTGATTTAATGCGGCATCTACTCGTCTACGTTCAGATAAATCTAATTCATCATATTCATTTTCATCATCGATATTTTGGTCGCCGAGATCATAAGTATCTTGCAAGGCATTAGCTCTGTAATCCGCTTCTAGATTTTCACCAAATAAGTCTTCACCTGCTTCTTCTTCTGCTTCTTCATCTAGATCATCAATGATATCGTCGTGAAGCTCTTCCAAGGGCTCGAAAGGATCTAAAGGAGGTGATGAAGGTGGGCCCTGGGGAGAGTCGAGAAAAGGAGATGAAGGAGGGATCTGAGGAGATGATGCAATATCAGAGGAAATATAATCAGCTTGTCTTTTTCTGGGACGAGACATTATATGTTATTAGTTACTGTGCTGAAGATTAGATGAAATAAAGAAAAAATTGAAATCCCAATTATTCAGTATGAGGTTGTTGTGTACATATATATATATATATATATATATATATGTATGTATATACTGGTGTTCAAGTATATAAGCTGAATAATTTTATATTAATATAGATATGAAGCTTATATTTAATATATGATTCAGCAGAGCGGAGGGATGGTTCTTATATTGGCACACTGAGGTTAGAAAATAAACAAACACCTGAATTGGGCAGAGGCAGCTTTGTTTGTTTTTGTAAAAGGCCTGCGGCTGATATGAGAGAGATTTGAACCTCGAGATCAGGCTCAAATGGGAGCTGAAATTATGATGACTAAAACTAAAGAGTGGTTATGAATACCATTGAGAAAGATAATATGTTTTTTTACACCAAAGGGTAGTATAAAAGCAGAATACTCTGGTGGGGTAAATCGATTGAAAAAAAGGAATCATGTTAGTAGAAAAAAAATTTTGGGCGAGAAGGATGGGGAAATCTCGTATAAAATCCTGTCACTCCCCAATAACATGCTTGTGTATTAGGATCAGGTAAACTTGGTATCTAATATATACCAGAGGGATAGCATAGTTTTATATCTGAATTATATGAAATTAAAGATCTCAAACCTGTTCTGATCTTTGACTCTTTTTTACATAGACCATGACCGATTGCTACCTAAATGACACCCCGTAGTTTCAATATTTATTACCCTTTTAGCACTATTAATTAATAATTTTATCATCTACGAGTGGACTATTTTAGTTGGCAAACATACATAGCACCCCATTAGCTAGAATGATAACAAAGGGTAATTAGGTATCGTATACATTATTTTATAGATATACATCATTATTATTTCCAAACAGGCTGGGTACCCTACTACTATTCAACTGGTCTTGTTTACCATTTGCCTATTCTTGCATGCTATCAACATCTTATACTTCCTTACAGTAAAACTATCCCAAGCTTACTCTCTGTGACAAAGTACCAAATGGACATAAGCGTCGTTAGACGCAAGTTTAGTGTCAGAGTTAAAAACTCCACAAGAAATAAAAATATTTAGCGCTTACTTATTTTCTAATATTACTTTTAGGTACGGTAGTAAGGATGTATAATTTTTTTTTTTTTTCATATCTCAACCAAACAAAGAAAACCGACTTTTACTCTCGAATCATCGAAAGATATATTTTAGCAGCCTGAATCACTCTAATGAAAATCCTATTTCTCAGTTGCTTCTTTTATAATTAGTAATAATTATTGTTAGTCCGTATGGTTGTTCAAATATTTATTTAATTTGGTATAATGTATTTGAAGATATTGAACTAAAACTAGATGAGTAGCTTTTAAAAGATTAACTCTAAAACATCTGATCTTTGTAATTTAATAATTTACTAAACAAAGAGCAATCTTAAACGACTAGCAGGCAAAATACAGTCGTTGTTTATTCCCAAAATAGGTGAAGAAAAAACTGAGGATAAACTATCTAGCCTTGGATCATATAATTTATATTTTTCAAAATTATTAACACCTCGTTATGATGTTGCAGCCCCTCTTTTACTTATCGATTGCTGCTATGGTGAATCTTGAAAGTCTGAATTCCCGGCAATCAAGACTACATACTTTCGCCAAATGAATACTTTCTTTTGAAGAAAATTTTCTTAGGTGTTTGCCAAAAATTGAATTTACAATTTAATCTCACATTCGCTGCCAAGTAGAAAAGAACTTACAGGGAAAAAAAAAATCAAAAAGGCACAAAACTTTCTATACTATTTTGAAGTCTATATACCAAATAATAAGTAATTGTCAAACTATTAAGACTTATTAACAAGAGTTTAATTTATTAAAAAGATATAAAGCCTTAAACAGACCACAAATAATTGCCCGAGAAATCTTCCTGGTGAATAAATCAAAAAAATAAGCCCAACGGGGGGGTCGAACCCCCAACCTTGTGATGACTTTAATTCCTATTAGTAGGACTCTAAGAGTCACACGCTCTACCGATTGAGCTAGCTAGGCTTATAATTTGATCTCTAGCGGAGTCGAACCGCTGATCCTTGCGTTATTAGCACAATGCCTTAACCAACTGGGCCAAGAGATCATAAATAGAGTGGGCCCAACCGGGAATTGAACCCGGGACCTCTCGCATACAGAATTTCAGAAACCCTAAGCGAGAATTATACCACTAAACCATCGGGCCAACTTGTTGAAAAGGTAAATTTTCAGACATTTCTGATCAACGACATGGTTTTAAAGTCCTAAAATGCCATAGAAAATAATATTGAAAAAATAAAAAGCCAATTTAGCTTTCTAAACGGAATGAAAAAAAATAAAAAGAGACCAATAATAGATACTTATGCATTCATTCACGTGATTTCTGACTGTAGGAACTAGTTTGACAAAAATCTGGTCAAGCTCAGTAAAAGTAAATTCTAACCTAAGCTAAAGCTGTCTCGAATAAACTAAAGCAGCAGTTTTTTATAATCTCCATGATATACTCATTTCTCTCGGGGTCAGTATCACTAAGTACCCATTGCTAGTTGAAGATAATAACAAACGACTAAAACTCTTTCAACTCAGAGACAGATTATCTGGATGTTTAATATGCACGCTCTACAACGGATGGCTGACATACCAACCGTTGGTACCGAATACAATTATTTCAAGTTGACAAATTTTTAAAAAAAAGACTGCAGCACCTTAGGTTCCCACGTGGTCACCCACCGTAGTACTTATGAAGGCTCTCACTGGCTTAACTATGATTGATCGGACGGGAAATCGTGCTTTCCAGTGGATATGGCCGCAGACATTTATAGGCTTTTGGAGTCGTCCGTATTCAGTTTTCAGCTAGTATTGACGTTACAATAGAATCGATTTGAAGTAAAAAGTACGCTTAACGTTGGGCGTTTCAATTTTTTTCGATTATATTGATAATGACCCGATAGTAGTCGTCCCAAAGCTCTAGCTCTGTATATACAAATAAAAGGATAGTCTTGACGTTGAAATGCTATTTGAAAATCTGTTGAAAGATACCAAAGTCGAGACGTAAGGAATTCTTCATTTCAAAAGCGTCGAAAACAAAAAATAGTCGTACAAATTGACGTAAACTGGCGCCGTACGAATTCCCAAAAAAGGGCCCAACCGGGAATTGAACCCGGGACCTCTCGCAGATAAGATTATCAAACCCTAAGCGAGAATTATACCACTAAACCATCGGGCCTAATTGCTTACTGGGGAAATTTTATATAATTCATAAAGGGCATGTTATTCGGTAGAAAAGTCTCTAGTCAGCATTTGAGAAATTTCCACCAAGAATATTTGTTTAAAAGTATTTAATAGCCGTGCCTGTTTACTCCTTTAAAGACATTATTTTTGTTCGTAGAGTACGACACATCCCGTCTTTCAACTATGGAAATTCTACCCTGTGGAACCTGAATAATTTGTCCTAGTTAAACCCTAAAGCACCAGTTAGGGCTCGGCACTGGCCTAGCAACCTGAATAGCTCTTGGTTGCCAAGGAGTAGTTGCCACGCCAACTATACCATGCCGATATACTTATGAGATTCTGTAGGTGCAATGATTTTGGCATCACTTAGGTAAGGTATTACATAATAAGTGGGTTGGGGGATGGCACCACCGCATTGGTGTTGAGAGTCGTAGTATGGAGGAGAACGATTAGTAGGGGAAGGAATATCGAGTAAAAGTTACAGCTGGAGTCTAAGAGGGTGGTGGGACAACGCACGCATGGGCTTTTCCAGGTTTTTTCAGTGCGCTGTCGCTGTAAACTCCTTTCCAACGCCCAAGTACTAAGCACATCTGAATTTTAAAATGGTATGTAGCACTACAGTCCATGCGATAGACTGAGAAACTAAAGATCTATTCTTGGCTCGAGGGGAGTGGCTATCTGCTGTTTTTCTGGGTGGCTTTTCTTTACTTGGTACCCCGTGGAAATGTGTTTTACAAGGTTTTTTCAACCAGTGAAAAGCAGGAATATCAAGAGAAATTATTGAAAGGAACCTGAAATATAGCCATCTTGAGTAGGTAGAAAGGGAGAAAACGCACTATGGATATATCTTTTCGTTTGCAGGGAAATGCTAAGAAAAGAAAAAGAAAAATAAGAAAAGAAGTAAATGGGTAGACAAACAGAGTTCTCTACCCATTTATACTACTCTCCTCTCCTAAATAAGCTTCTCTTACCATGTTGAACCCTACTAACCTTTACAGAGTGACGCTGTTACCATCCGTACCCGTAAGTTTGTCCGTAACCCTCTTTTGGGCCGTCGTCAATTCGTTATCGACGTGCTTCACCCCAACCTTGCCAACGTTTCCAAGGACGAACTCCGCAGCAAGCTTGCCGGTGTTTACAACACCGAGCGTGATGCCGTTTCTGTATTTGGTCTCCGCACTCAATTCGGTGGTGGTAAGTCTACCGGTTTCGGTCTCGTCTACGACTCTCCCGAAGCCCTCAAGAAGTTTGAACCCACTTACCGTCAAGTGAGATACGACTTGGCTACCAAGACTGAAAAGCCCTCTAGACAACAAAGAAAGCAAAGAAAGAACCGTGGTCTTAAGGTTTTTGGTACTGGTAAGAGAGCTGCTAAGAAGGCCGCCAAGCGTGCTTCCGATTAAGTATGAGTTGCCGTTAGAAAGAACCCTTAGTGAATACTGTTAGTTCTTTAATAAAATCATAAAAAACAAATGTATTCCGACGAGTTTAGACCACCCTTATGTGGTTGGAATCGTTAAAGGAATTGCTGTTGATTTTAAACTGTACATTGAGCCAGAGTTATTCTTTTTTCAAAGGGCTCTAACCGTAGATATTATATAAACTGTCAATAAACTTGCTCAAAAGTTGGATAGGGCATTACTAGTTCACAATAGTTCCCAAAGACGCTAAAATAGTTCAAGAAATGATAAAAAAATACAAGGTTGTTCAGATATATGCGCGTCTCTTAAACAATCCAGCCCGAAAAGAGACGATGTCCAGTGCCAGTGTAAAACATCCGGTTTTTATGAAGGGATGAGAGAAATCAATACACAAAAAGTTCATAGTACAATAGGTCTTTGAAAAGTAGTTGAAACAGATGACATTTACTGATAGATTTAAATACATGTATTGTTTTATTTTATTTACTTTTGAGTAAGGAGGCATATATAGATATTTCCAGGCATTAGTATAGATAGTGTTAGAGATAAGAAAAGAATAGACATTGTTTTTTATTTTTGGCTTGGCCATTCACGTTCATCATTTCATTTTTGGTTGCCTAAGCATCGGTAATACAACCTCTACTAGCGTCACTCACTAATTGAGCGTACTTATGAAGAGTACCGGAGGTGTATCTGGGGGCAGGCTTAACCCACTTGGCCTTTCTTTCAGCCATGACAGATTCGTCAACAAGCAAATCCAAGATATTGTTATCAGCATCAATAATAATTTGATCACCATCTTGAACCAAGGCAATGGGGCCACCAACATAAGCTTCGGGAACAATGTGACCAATCAAGAAACCATGGGAACCACCAGAGAATCTACCATCAGTCAAAAGAGCAACGTCCTTACCTAAACCATAACCCATCAAAGCAGCCGAAGGCTTCAACATTTCAGGCATACCGGGACCACCCTTGGGACCTTCGTAACGAATCACAACAACAGTCTTTTCGCCCTTTTTAATTTCACCCTTTTCGAGAGCGGTAATAAAAGCTTCTTCTTCATCGAAAACACGAGCATTACCCTTGAAGTATGTACCTTCCTTACCAGTAATCTTACCAACAGCACCTTCAGGGGCTAATGAACCCTTGAGGATTTGGAGATGGCCACTGGGCTTGATAGGCTTGGATAAAGGAGCGAAAATCTTTTGATCACGGGGTAAATCAGGGTAAGATTCAACAGTGTCCTTAAGGGTCTTGCCCATAACGGTAGTGGTAGAACCATCAAGAATACCTTGTTGGATCAAGTTCTTGATAACAGAAGGAGTACCACCGTATTGTTGAAGATCAGCCATAACGTACTTTCCGGAGGGCTTGAAATCGGCCAATAACGGCGTAGCGTCAGAAAGACGTTGGAAATCGTCAAGATCCAACTTAACACCAACTGAAGAAGCAACAGCAATTAAATGTAAAACGGCGTTGGTGGAACCACCAGTGATGATGATATAACGGATAGCGTTTTCAAAGGACTTCTTGGTCATGATTTCTCTAGGGGTGATATTAGATACCATCAACTCGCGAATAACGACACCAATATCTTCACATTCTTGTAACTTTTCGGGCGATTCGGCGGGGGCAGAAGATGAACCAGGTAAGGTCATACCCAAGACTTCAGCGGCCGAAGCCATGGTGTTGGCAGTGTACATACCACCACAGGCACCAGCACCGGGACAGGCATGACGAACAATATCCTTTCTTTGGGTATCATCGATTTGACCAGAGATGTATTGACCATAGGCTTGGAAAGACGAAATGACATCAATATCCTCGGTACCGGTAGTACTGCAGTGACCGGGCTTGATGGTACCACCGTAAAGCATGATGGAGGGACGGTTGACTCTACCCATAGCCATGAGGACACCGGGCATATTCTTATCACAACCGGGGATGGAAATGTTGGCATCGTAATGTTGAGCCATCATAAGGGTTTCGATGGAATCGGCGATGATTTCACGCGATTGTAAAGAATAACGCATACCCTTGGTACCCATGGAAATACCGTCGGAAACACCAATAGTGTTGAATTGCATACCCTTGAGTCCGGCCTTTTCGACACCGGCCTTGGCCTTGTGGTTGAGATCAAGCAAATGCATGTTACAGGGGTTACCAGACCACCACACGGAGGCGATACCGACTTGACCCTTGCTCATGTCAGCTTCGGAAAAGCCAGTAGCATAGAGCATGGATTGGGACGCACCTTGCGACTTGGGTTGCGTAATGATATTACTGTATCTGTTGTACTTTGTAGCTTCATTGAGGGCCGGAGCGGCGGTAGAGAACGTTCTAAAACCATGGGTTAATACAGTGATGTTATTAATAGAGGGGAAAAAATCGAGTACAAGGTACTTACCTAGCAGAGAGTCTAGAAGACTTGGAGGCAATTGCCGAGAGCATACCCATTTTGATTGTATATGTTGAAGGTGTTGATACAGACAGACAAGAAAATAAAAAGAAAAATCTAGTAAATATATATATATATATCGGTCGTCGCATGATAATGGGAGGATGACAATTGACGGAATCGCTTTGCCGTGATTGGTCTCGGCGTTGGCATTCCGTAGGGTAGCCGGTGTCTAGACTATGACGGAGTTGGTGATCAAAGCCGGGTTCATAAGTCACAATTAGTCTAGAAAGAATATCGTTTTTAACAGGTAAGATTTTGGTATATATTTTTCTATTTTTTATTTTGAATTTCCATGATTTATTCGTTATTTTGGTCAAAAGGCGGCTTTTTTAATACAGTAATGTCGGGAGTTTAGGTGCACAAATCAAAGTGTTTGTATTTAAAAGAAGGAAGAGACCTAAACCAAAAAAAAGAGTAGAGTTAAAATAAGGCAAATAAATGGGTTAAACCAGAAAGGAAACCAAAACCCCGAAAACGAAAACAAAAACAAAAACGAAAAAAAAAGAAAAAAGAAAAAAAAAAGAAAAACATTTCAAGCCCCCGGTACCTGGACTTGGCTTGTTAGCCCGACTTTTGGGGTGTCTGGATGATTTGGCATATACCTGCGTCCAAACGCTTTGCAGTCAGATGGACCTGAATTGGGGACAATAGCTACCAGTGCAGAGAGAAATCAGATGAAACACAGGCCCAAAAGTCCAAAGTCTGGCTTGTAAGAGTGGAAAAAAGCACAGATATATGTACATGTGATTTGCTAATGCTGACCGTTTCGCCTCGAGCATAAAACCCAATAGCGAGAATCACAGGCTTTTTGTACACTACCTGCTTGTAAAGACAAACACAATTATAATAATTGAGGGCAGCTTTCAAGTCACTTTTGCTACTATCCCCGCGAGGGAAATACAAATAGCTAATCCGTCGGGCGGTTAAAGGCCGAACGCGCGCCGGGGACCAATTTATCGACATGAGCTGGTTTTTGTAGTATACGTGTCAATGCATTAGTTTTTCATTATACAAACAACCCCTTATCCGGGGCCGTGTCTTTTTAATTGTTTTTTCAGGGCCTAGTCAACGTCGGTAGAACCGCCAGCCGTAAATTATATAGAAACCAAATAGTACACGTAATATAAAAAACAACTACATCACAAGACTAGACCCACCTTCTTTGATGACCTAAGCAGACGCACCGAAGCTACCATGCATAAATAGATACATAAATAGAGGAAAAATAGTTGCTAAATAGCGGCTAAATAGTATCCACGTCATTCTCTTGCTTGAGTTTTGTGTCTTTATACTTATCGCCATTCTCGGGGTTTCTTGACCCCCCTTTTCCTCCCTTTTTCTCCCCTCTTTACTCTTCTTTCTTTTTAAGCAATCTATATCTCGTTACCCCTCGTTCGTTATTCGACTTATATTTTATCACAATGCACCGTACCTATTCTCTCCGCAACAGTAGAGCCCCTACTGCTTCCCAGCTCCAATCGCCTCCTCCTCCTTCGTCCTCGACCAAGAGTGGCCGTTTCTTCGGCAAGGGTTCTTTAGGTGAGTACTCGGTTGAGCAACCCAGCCAGCGCAAGCAGTCAATTGGGTAGTCCGGTTTGCCAGCTCGTCGATTCATCGATCTGCTAAAGTCCCACAACCGTTCAATCGCCTTGGCTATGTCTCTGTTTTTCGTGACGCGTTTATTATTCCACCCATGTGGCGGGCGCTTTTTACAATTAAGTCATACTAACATTATTTAGCCCACACTTTCCGTCGTTCTACCGCTGGCATTGCCGGCCCCGAACTTTCCAAAAAGTTGGCCCAACTCGTCAAGATGGAAAAGAACGTCATGCGCTCCATTGAACTTGTGGCCCGTGAACGTCGCGAAACCGCCAAGCAACTCTCTCTCTGGGGTGAAGACGGTGACGAAGACGTTTCTGACGTTACCGACAAGCTCGGTGTCCTCATCTACGAAATTGGTGAACTCGAAGACCAATTCATCGACAAGTACGACCAATACCGTGTTACCCTTAAGTCCATCCGTAACATTGAAGCCTCCGTCCAACCCTCTCGTGAACGCAAGCAAAAGATCACCGATCAAATTGCTCACCTCAAGTACAAGGAACCCAACTCGCCTAAGATCATTGTCCTCGAACAAGAACTTGTCCGTGCCGAAGCCGAATCCTTAGTTGCTGAAGCTCAATTGTCCAACATCACCCGTGAAAAGCTCAAGGCCTCCTTCAACTACCAATTCGATTCCATTCGTGAACATTCCGAAAAGCTCGCTTTGATTGCCGGATACGGTAAGGCCCTTTTGGAACTCTTGGATGACTCCCCCGTTACCCCCGGTGAGACCCGTCCTGCCTACGACGGTTACGACGCCTCGCGACAAGTCATTATCGATGCCGAAAATGCTCTGGCGTCTTGGACCCTTGATCACGCCAGTGTCAAGCCTACTTTGTCTATTAGAAGAGCTCACGAAGAAGACGAAGATGAAGAAGAAGAAGAAGAATACGATGAACGTGCTGATTGGGAAAAGGAAGACCTTGATTTAGAAGAAATCAAGGCTTAAATGCCCTCTATCATCCCAGAAAGAGAAAAAAATAGCACTCTCCTATACTATGCCTGACCAAGGTGCATAGTTGCTATTACTTTTCAGAGTATTTTTCTACCTTCTAGTTTGTTAAATCTTTTTTATCTTTATCAGGCGTATTTTCCTGCCTTCTACTTTCTTTCTTTCTTTTTAGTCTAATTCTTTTTAGTCTAATTCTTTTTAGTCTTTAATTTTTTTTTGTTTTTTTATTATGTTTCTATTCTTTTACCTTTTGGGGTTAGTTGCTAATTTTTATGCTCAGTTTGACCTTTGACTACTTGTCAGTCGTCCGGTTTATTCAATTGTTGTTTGGTTCGTTCATTTGTCCTACTTATACTATTAATCAATCAAGCGACGGCGACGGCTGAGGCCCTTTTGGCTACCCAGAGGTAGCCTCTGTGGGCCGGAGCTGTGAAAGTCGTGTATTTCTTTTCCAATTACTTTTTTATTTCATTAGTTCAAGATTTATACATATAATAGACATAAGTCATTCTGGACTTGGTTGTGATTACTAACCGTCCGGGTAACTTTGGACCCCATCGCGAAACCTCCCAAACCAGAGGAGACACCTCCAGCATCAATTTTTTAACCCGGCGAGAATTTCCCCCTTGCAATTTTCTCTGTGTGTATAGCGGTTTATTGGTTTTCGTTTGTCAATTCAGTCGCGTCGTCTATCCCATATAACAAGTTCGATTGGCGTTTATAATCAATACTTTGGGATTTAATATACTCACTCCTACAGACCAGCCCTAGCATATCTCAGTACCCACACCCTACACCCACTCACCTATACCACTATATAAACAACACAAACCAAAATGATTGTTCCCGTTAGATGCTTTTCTTGCGGTAAGGTCGTCGGTGACAAATGGGAAGCTTACCTTGCCCTGCTTGCCGAGGGTGTCAGCGAAGGTGATGCCTTGGATAGACTCAAGCTCAGTCGATACTGCTGTCGTCGTATGATTTTGACTCACGTCGATCTGATTGAAAAGTTCTTGCGATACAACCCGCTCGAAAAGAAAGATTTAAATTAAGCTGATTACATATGGGTACAGGCTCTTATACCTCACTACTTTTCTTCTTGCCTACACTTTTCTTATACTCTCAAATAGTCTTCTCGGGTTTCCCCATTCTTACTAGCATTTGTACATTAATATAAATTCATAAATATATCCGTTCCTCTAGTTTTTACTAAATAAAAACTTCAATTCAAGAAAAGAAACAAACCAAAAAAACAAAATCAAGCAGCTCGTTTAACTAAAATCACTTTCATATCTCTGTCCATTCAGGATATATATTTCGCTATTTTGAAACCTCCCACATCTCTTCCTGCTAACATCACCCCGTTCCATTCTCACAAAAAAACTAAATCTATATCCATACTTATCTATAAAATGTCTGGTATAGGCTCGTTGACTACTCGTCGAGTGCTACAACGATCTTCCAGAGGTTCATATATTTGCACACACGCCACCATTTCTTCCAGCATAACATCTCGACCCTACCACGCCACGAGGCCACAATTACCTACCAAACTACCATGGCGTTCGAGGACACCATTAAGCCGTCAAATATCCTTTTATCCCATCAAAGCCATGGGCAGATTTATCCGATTCCCGGCTTACGCGGGCGGCGCCGTGGTGGCGGGAGCCTCTTATGTTAGTTACAAAGTTCAGGAAGTTCAAAGCTATACAATAGACAAAGTCAACATCATTACCGATTGGCTAGGAAAGTCATTCGATGAAATCGCTGGAGGTTTAGATGGGTTTATGGGTAGCTTCGGTGATGAAAGATCATTCTCTCAACCAACGCCACCGTCCCAAGAGACCACCCCGTTGATAGAGGCTAAGCCTATAGATGATACAGATAGTGGTAATGACAATGACAGACAAACGCTAGAGGCTACACGATTTTTGATGGGTGTACTGCTAGCTGCCATTGCAGAACAACCAGACGCTGTACCTTTGAATGTTGAATCCTACCCTACGACGCAAAGGCCACCGCGGCCACTCACAGACGATGAAATAATGGACTCTATAAGGGCTATAGTGGCCCTTAATGAAAAAGTTGACCAGATACCCGGGTCTATTGTGATAATGCCACCGCTCCCCACGGTAATAGTGGTTGGGGCGAAAGAAGAGGACCAACGAGAAGTCATCGAGGCGTTGGTAGGCCATGAATTTCTGCCGAGATCACCATCATCTCCAATAAACACTGTAGATGCCTCCAGTGAAGATAATAAGGAAACTTTTGAAAATCGAGCTTGGCCGTTGGAGATAACACTGGTTCACGATGTAGAATGTGTAGATGATTACGGACAATTCACACTTGATGACACGCCGGTACAACCCCCCACCCTCTTGGATGGACTAGATATTGATCTTGAGTTTGAAGTCAACTCTACTTTACGAACGGCAGATTTCGGTCAAATCCAATCAACTCTCCACCAAATCATTCTAAACCAACCTTTGAGAACGGCACCAGTAAAACTTCTTATACACTCAGCCCACGTCCCCGATCTCACTTTGGTAGACTTACCGATAGTAAATATTGATGCCCATAATTCGCTTTATGATCAGTATTTAAGGGGGTATAATTTACTTTTATCTGTCTCTTCGGCGAAAGAGCCCTTACTAGCCCCATTATGTGAGCAGGCTGACCCTTTAGGGGTACGTACTATCCGTGTCATAACTCAAATAGACACTCTGGATCCTCAGAATGCCTCAAAAATGCTGTCAACCCATAAAGGAAGTATCGGAATGGTTGGAACTGGGAGTTGTAAGAGCAATGGTCACCAACCCATAGGCCAAATTAGGGCCACTTACGAAAAGCGCTACTTACAAGATTACGGCGAGTTATTTCAAAACAGTATCAAAGATTTAACAAATACTAGTCCAGTGGCTGAAGTGGGGTTGATGGCTCTTCGTCATCGTTTGATTCATCGAATTCACCGTGCTATGTTGGATGCTCTTCCACTCACGCTAGACACCATTAATCAACAGTTGGAAGAGACTAGTTATGAATTTAAGGTTAACTATAATGACCAGCCACTCACTGCAGAATTATATGTGGCCGCTGCGTTGGATTCGTTTAAATTAGAGTTTCAAGATTTTGCCGCGCATTTCGGCCGCGATCAGGTAAGGGCGATAATAAAATCTGAACTCGACCAGCGGATTTTGGATTTATTGGCACAACGCTACTGGAATAAGCCAGACGAGGCTAATTTTGTGAGCAATGTCTCTGATATTGTTCCAATGACATACTTACCTCAATCTTCGCGTGATGACCCACACTGGCATCATCAGTTGGATACTGCCACATCTACCCTTACTAAACTTGGAGTTGGCCGATTATCCACCAATTTGGTAATTACTGCACTAATGAATGAAATTGATCATTTAGTCGCCCGAACACCTTTGGCCAACCACCCATTAGCCCGAGATGCCATTCATCACACGGCTGCTCATACTCTCAATGCTCGATATTACGCCACGGCTGACCAAGTAGAAAATTGTATAAAGCCCTATAAATACGAAGTGGAGCCTGATGCACGGGAATGGACCCAAGCTCGCCAGCATACCTATATTGTGCTGAAAGAAGAACTAAGACAATGTGAGGCCGCGCTAACTCGTTTAAAGGGCACCGTAGGTAGTGCTAAACTGAGCCAGGCTATGAATACTTTAGACCAACGCCGGAGAACTTTGGGATCAGTGGGAATTACCGCTGAGCCCTCGGAATTCAGTAGAGCATTAATGTCAAGAGCCCGCGATGGTGTGTTTTTAAGAGACCGCCGGGACTTGTTGAAAATGCGTATGATGGCGGTAAAATCCCCTCAGTGCAATAATAAGGATCAGAAATACTACTGTCCCGAAGTTTTTTTGAACGCAGTTGCTGATAAACTGACTAAAACTGCGGTATTGTTTCTAAATGTGGAACTACTGGCTGATTTCTATCATAACTTCCCATCTGAACTCGACGCCCGACTGGGACCCGCCGGGCTGTCGGAAAAACAATTGGAAGATTTGGCTAAAGAGGACCCTAAGGTTCGAGCCCATATTGAGCTGCAACAGCGTAAAGTCGCGTTGGAATCTCTAGCAGATAATATAAGTCATATAATCTCTAAGCGTATTTAGTTTATAGTTACTCGTTTACAATAGTATAAATTCTGTGGCTCGTTTCTCCCAAACATCCAAGATCCTCACCGTCAAACAGTGAGGTGGGTAGCGGCTTGTACTGTGGCAGCCGTACCCCAACATCGACATACTTTTTAAAAGATCTCAATAATATGAATAACTCCCCCTCAGGAGTACCAATTGCTAATATGACTTTACCACTACCCTTGAATACTAACAATACTACTGTAACGCTGACTGAACCAGCTTTAACAACACCTGCTAACGCCAAATCCCGTACGACACCCGCACCCCGTATGAGAAAACCGAAACCTACACAATCTAAAAAAAAGAGGCGTATTGAAAGTGATACGGACAACAAATACCATATAGATCAGGACTCAGAAGGTCGTGATGATAATGAAGTATTTTGTCTTTGTCGCAAGCCCGATGATGGTACTGTCATGATCGGGTGTGATCACTGTGACGAATGGTTCCACGCGGCCTGCATTAATTTCAGTAACCAGATGTCACGGCTCGTCGTATCATTCTCCTGCCCTTCATGTACAGCAGCCGGCCGTGGCGAAACTAAATGGAAGCGTCACTGTCGACTACCGGGGTGTAAGGAACTAGTGACAAAGCCAGCCAAGTTTTGCTCTAGGGAGCACGGGATCAAGTTCTACAAGGATATATTTAGCGGTAGTAATCGCCGACTAGCAGTAACCCAAGGTGAAATTAAGGCACTTGTAAATGCTGTCAAATCTGCTGAAGAATTTAAAAGTCTCGGCAATGCCCGACCAGAAGATACAGACCACCCTGAAGAAGATAAAAAACTAATCTCAGAGTATAAGCTTCAGGCAGACCAGGCTCGGGCTGCAATGGAGTCTTGGAAACGACGTGAAGCTTACATAGTTCTCACAAAAGAACAAACTAAACGACTGGGAGAGTTGGCTGCCCAAGATTCTGGGGTGAAAAAGAAAGATATTTGTGGTTACGACTACCGTTTGTCGCAAACGTCTACCGAATGGTCGGAGTGGGAGAACTCTGACCAAGGTAAGGCTATATTATCTGGCCAAACACCTCTTCTATCCACAGTTGAGGAGTTTAGTAACATAACAGGTGTTTGCCTGATGGAAAAACGAAAATGCTTAAGGCATACCGCTTGGCAAATGCTTACCGTAGATGAATGTCTTTTGGAACAACATAGCCACCAGGCTGAAATCGACGAGGCTAATCGGAAAATCGATGATATTAAAAGGTTGCACCAGCTAGATAGATATCTGATATCACGCCAAGCGGATCAGGTGCAGTTTTTATAGAATATATCAATCATAATGTAAAGAGTTACTCGATGAGTCTAACAAATACAAAACTAAAAACAGACCCTAAGGCCAACCCTACGGATAAACACAAAATCATGAATCCACCGGCAGCTTCCTTAACCCCATCAGGCACAAAGCTAGCTGCCATCATCATACAACTACTTGATAGATGACCACTAGTCACCCCAAACATAAATAACACCATCAGGTAAAATACATCACTGTCAACCATTGCTCCACGATCCCTAACATTGCACATCAATAAGAAAATAATGAACACAAATCTTAACAGTCCATATGCTACCATACTGCGAGGTTTTCTAACCACCAAGCTTTGAATGGCACATAGTGATCGGCCAGTCAAATCGCCTAGGTTCCACACCAAAAACGCCAGCGGAACAAATAGTTCTGGTTTAGAAAATTGTGATCCTGAGGTAGTTATAGGCATTACGTTAGCGGCAAATACTGGAAAAATGAGTGTAACGCTAAACACCAGCACGATTGTTGAAGCTGGTCCTCGTAGTTGTTGCGCCAGTGACATAAGGGATACATGAGCCTTGTTAGTCTGGTGTATATTATCCGACTTGGCTAAAGCATGGGGATTTCGGCGTACTACCATGTAAAATAACCCAAGCCCAGCTAAGGAAATTAATGATGCCGTGGCAAAGTAAATAGCTGTCCCTAGTGTCTCATCTAGATCAGGAGTGACTACCGCTACGGGCTTGCTAGAAGTATATAATGTAGATAGAATAAGCACACTTGCGGGTAAAACACCAGCAATAGATTGACCTACCATTAACGCCTGGGTATATACCACAGGAAGCCGATGAAGTATGGCAAAAATGCCGTTTTGGCCTAGACAGGCCCCAACTGAAGATAAGAACACGGAGATGAGAAGATAGATAAAGTATCCCTCAACTGATATAGTGGTCCAGAACCTACAAGATAGTGTCAGGATACCAAATACTAACGCATTTATGATATTAGCATAGATGAACCGGCGTGGGTAGTTAGCCTTTGCATGACAGTGTGACAAATAAAGGTTGGATAGGGTGGAGGTGACGGTGCTAATTGTCATAATAAAACTTGCAGAATTGTTTTGAAGATATTGGCTAGCCTCAAACCTCACATAAAAATACGGCGCAGCAGATAGAAAACAATTCCAAGGCCAGAGACAGGCAGTGCCTAGTTGAAAAATCTAGTTAGTTTCTTTTATTCACTTTTGGCTTTTCCAGATGGGCTCACCCCTATTGTACTTACCAATGACCACAAACGCGATATAATCAACCAGAAGAAATTGGGTTCTGGCTGGAGGAGCCTGGAACACCTTGGGACCAACCACATAGTCTATTTCACCGGTATCAATATCTATATCGCTCAACAAACTGTGGGTTTCTGAGGTAATGCAGGGGTTCGATTTCAACGTGAGTTTGGGTGGCGACTCAGTTCTGAATGACCCGTATTCGGGGCGAGAACTCAGCTTGTCAGCTGGTAAAGAGCCTTGTTGATTCATACAAATTTGCGTGTATGGAGAGTGGCCGTATAAATATGGGTATTGTTTCTTATTGGTTTTTTTGCTTTGTCTATTTGAAATACCCGCTTTTTTCTTGGAAGGTTGAGAATTGATAAGGTTGGCGATAAGGATGTAAGAGAACTCAGGACCGCCTCAGAGAATGCGGCATAAATTCTGCACATGCGCCGCACATTGGGAAAGGGCTTATGAGACTTTTTCTCGATTGGGATGACATGTGGTTGCCCCAGTAACCACGCATTACTCAGAGTGAACACGTCTCACCATGGACTGGGTGATATATGTCAATCGATTATCTGGAAAACAATTTTGGTTTCCTACTAATTAGATTAAGTATACAATTGAGGAACTCCTTTCTTGCTTTTTGACTTATACTAAAAAGGCAACCATGTCAGCTTCTTCTGTTGCTTCGGGCGTTGACCGTGGCTCGATTAAGAAACGTCATGATAAACGTGAATCTCGCTCAGCTAGTCCCGAAGTCATTGTCGAGGATAATGAAATTACAAAAAAAGCTACAACTGATACTACTACAAAGGCTTCTAAATGCCAATCAACTTGTACCCTTTTGCTATCGCTAGAAAGCTATATTATGCCTATTATTTTCACAGGACTTTCTATTTGGACACGTCTTCACGGCATTGGCCGAAGTACAGTGGTCACCTGGGATGAAGCTCATTTCGGTAAATTTGGCTCTTACTATATTACGGGTGAATACTACTTTGATGTCCACCCTCCTTTGGGCAAGATGCTGTGTGGTTTGTCCGGCTGGATTGCCAACTTTAATGGTACCTTCAACTTCGAATCTGGTCATCAATACCCTGAAGATGTAGATTTCGTCACCATGCGTACTTTTAATGCTTGGTTTAACATCTTATGTGTCCCCGTGGCCTACTTCACCGCCAAGGAACTCAAGTTTAAATTACCTGCGGTTTGGTTCATTACCCTTATGATGCTATTAGAACACTCTTATATTGTATTGGGTAAGTTCATTCTTTTAGATTCCATGTTGGCTCTCTTCACTTTCACTACTTTATACTGTCTTGCCAAATTCCACAATCTGCAAAACCAATCTTTCACTGCCAAGTGGTGGACTTGGTCAACCCTTTTGGGTTTATCAATTGGTTGTGTTTGCTCTGTTAAAATGGTTGGTCTCTTTATTACCGCCGTTGTCGGTGTCTACACCGTGGCAGATCTCTGGATTAAGTTTGGTGATGTTAAAATGCCCTACAAGACTTATGCTCTTCACTGGATTTCCAGAATCATGAGTTTAATCGTTATTCCCCTTCTTGTGTTTTTGCTCTGTTTCAAGATCCATTTCGCTCTTCTTTACAGAACAGGTACCGGTGATTCTAATATGAGCTCGCTTTTCCAAGCTAACTTAGTTGGTTCTGATGTTGGAGGTGGCCCCATGAATGTTGCTTTTGGCTCTCAGGTGACTTTTAAGTCGCAAGCCAACAACGGTGGTCTCTTACATTCTCACATTCAAACTTACCCTGAAGGTTCAGGCCAACAACAAGTTACTACCTACCACCACAAAGATACTAATAATAATTGGCAGATTGAACGTAAGCGTTACGAACCTAGTTACAAGCCTGAGGATGAAATCGCTTTTCTTAAGGACCAAGATGTCATTAGAATTCTTCATCCTAGTACTGGCCGTAACCTTCACACACACGAAGTCAAGGCCCCTCTCGCTAAGGGGCAATGGGAAGTCTCCTGTTACGGTAACAATGATGTTGGTGATGAAAAGGATAATTGGATTGTCGAAATCGTTAATGAGGCTGAACCTGTTAAGGATGGTTTAGTCCACCCCCTTACTACCACTATTCGTTTAAAGAGTGCCGTCTTAGGCTGTTACTTGACCGGCCATGGTAATAATCTTCCTCAATGGGGTTTTAGACAAGGTGAAATCTCATGTGATCCCAAGGCTAAGCCAAATGATCGAAAGACATGGTGGAATGTTGAAAATCACTGGAATGATAGGCTTCCCGCTTCTGTTGACAGAAAGCTCCCAAAGACATCTTTCCTGAAAGATTTCATTCATCTCAATATTGCTCAAATGGCCTCCAATAACGCCCTTATCCCTGATGCCGATAAACAAGATAACTTATCTTCAGACGCTTGGGAATGGCCTACCCTTCACGTTGGCCTTAGACTTTGTGGCTGGGGTGGTGAAAGTTGGAGATACTTCCTATTGGGCAGTCCTTTCAACACCTGGGGCTCATCCATTGCTGTAATCCTTTTCATGTTTGCTTCTGCATTTTACCTGGTTAGATGGCAAAGAAAATGTGGTGATTTTAATAATGCAACTTTGGAACACTACTTTATGGCTGGTGTTATTCCCTTCCTCGGCTGGGTTTTCCACTACTTTCCGTTCATTGTGATGTCTCGTGTAACCTATGTTCACCATTACTTGCCCGCCCTTTACTTCGCTGTTATCATCTTTGCCTTTATGGTCGAGCTTATCTTGTGGAGAGCCAACAAGTATGTATCAGGGGCTGTCTATGCCATATTGTACGCTGGCTGTATTGGTGTCTTCTGGCATATGGCCCCTATTTGCATGGGTATGATCGGTGATTTTGAAAAGTACAAGAAGCTTGAATGGCTCTCTACCTGGAATATTACTTAGATCATATCACTACGATTGATTGACTAAGTAAGAAAATTCCTTCCCTAATTATTATGCTTACCTTTGTCTCTTTAACAAAAGCAGAATTAACGGTTATTAAAGAAAAAGTGGAATTTTTACAATTATTTAATTTCATCATCTTTTCTCCTATACATACTCTTCTAAAATACTCGTCTAAAAACATATTGAGATATTACCATGTAGTTTTTTATTAATCCATTACGTATCATATCATTTTACTTGTGCACTATTTGAATTATTTTTTTTATTTGTTTTGATTTTTACAATGGAAACTGTTCTCATTTTGTCTGGAACGACTGCATTACCATAAAACGCTATGCTCAAAGACGTAAAAATTCAAACACTTGTTCTGGGGTCTCGAGGGGCAATCCACACGTGTGATTCTTGCAAATTAGGGCCTTTAAGGGACCATTGGCATGCTTTTCGTAAATAGCACCGTATAATGCAATTGCTTCATCATCGAATAATTTTTCCATAGATGCCTGATCTAACTTAACAATGGTGGTATTAACAGGATTCTTATTCTTGATATCCTTAACTAGAGACTCAAATTTCATTGATTCACTATCCTTACCAACAAAAATAATATTTTGAAATCCACGCATTTGCGCCAAAACAGTTCCCAGCATACTGCAATATCCGAAAGGCTGAGCAGCTATGTCACTACTGTAGCATTTAAGAATACCAGCGGCTTCGTCTTCATAAAACTTATCAGAAAAGTAACCGGAAAGTCTATATAAGTTAGAAGCAGCAATGGCATTCGATGAAGGTTCAGCAGAATCGAAGCCTTCCTTCGGGCGAATAATGAGATTTTGGGTGGTTTCAGGAACTGAAAAGAAAGCCCCATTTTCTTTATCCCAAAATAGTTTGAACTGAGTTTCCTGGAGGTCTTTAGCCCAGACAAGATATTCGACTTTAAATGTGGCCTCGTATAATTCAAGTAAACCTTGAATAAGATTAGAGTAATCAGTATTCATACCACCGGTTTCACTAGCGGCACCACCAAGAAAAACGCGACTCAGAAGTCGAGTTTCTTCGCTGTACAAATTGGTCTTGATAAAAGCTGCGGCATTCTCAGCCTCAGCTAGTGCTGTGGACGCCAATTCCGGCTTTGAATTTTTTAAAGCATAATAAGATCTAGCCAAAGCACCGATAGCTAATCCATTCCAAGAAGTAATAATTTTTGTATCAATACTAGGCGCCTCTCTATTTTCGGCCCGATATTTGGCTAATTTATTTTTTGCAGAGACAATATGCTTTTCAATATTGGTTTTGTTCATTCCAAAGGTCCGAGCCAACTCTTCAATGGCCATATTGGGGGCCAGAACATTTTGGTGCTGAAATTCCCCGTGTTGATCATGCTCGCTCTTAATATTACCGTAATCTTCAATACCAAAATAAGTAGCTGCAATATCGCCTTCAACCCGGTCAAGAGGCTTGTGAAACTGATCTGAAGTCCAGACGTAGAAAGCACCTTCCTTGTGAGCCCCACCCTCAGAGACGGCATTATCTTCGGGCAGGGAATCAGCATCTTCAGCGGAGTAAAAGCCACCAGAAGAATTGTGTAATTTACCCTTGGTTAAATATAAAATAACATCTTCAATAACATCTAATGCATAGGCATTTTTAACATTGTCATAATGATAAGCATCCACATACGCATTGAGAAGTAAGGCCTGGTCATAGAGCATCTTTTCAAAGTGTGGTAAAAACCAGTCTTGACTGACAGAATATCTAGAAAACCCGTTACCAATTTGATCCTTTATACCGCCTTCCGAGATTTTTCGTAAAGTGAAGGCTGCCATATCAGCAGGAATACTCTCAGTTTCGGATGCGGCATCTTCAACTTCAATCTTCTCTTCTGCTACAATATAGTCATTATATTTTATCAGAAATGAAAGATTGTGGGCCATAGGAAACTTAGGAGCCCTACCAAAACCGCCGTAAGTCTTGTCAAATGTAATTCTGAAATGATCTAAGACATCATCGAAGACAGAACCAGTAAGGTTAGCGTCTTCAGCACTGTTTTGTACCTTCATCAATTGATTCAATCTTTCAGTGATTTCAGAACCTGATTCAACACATTTTTTGCTGTCGTTATTCCAAACTTCAGCAACACCATTCAACACGGATTCAAAACTGACACCTCGAGACTTGATCCCAGGGCCTGACCAATAAGTGCCTCCATAGAAAGGATCGAGCGAATCTGGTACCAAAAACGCATTCAAGGGCCAGCCACCCTGACCTAGAGTAGCCTGAATGTACATCATATATACAGAATCGATATCAGGTCTCTCTTCCCTATCGACCTTAATGGGGATGAAATTCTTATTGATGAGTTGAGCGATTTCTTCGTTCGAAAAGGATTCGCGGTTCATGACATGACACCAATGACATGTGTGATAGCCAATTGATAAAAACACTGGCTTGTTTTCTTCTTTTGCCCGCTTCAAGGTTTGTTCATTCCATTCTTGCCAGGCTACTGGGTTATCTTTGTGAGCTAGCAAATATGGACTGTGTGATTTATTCAGGACGTTTTTCAGCGCAGGGAAATTGGCTGAAGATGTGGAGGATGAAGATGAATATCGGGGGCTCCCCAAAGGACTTAAAACTACTCTTCTAGATGCTAAACGAAACATTATCCGGTTAGTACGCTTTTATGAAAGTTTCTTGTATCCGAAGAGCAACGGCTGCCAGTCAGAAAGCAAATTAAAGATATTGTGGGGTTGGGAGAGTAGTAATCTAGCTTATAAATTATTAATCCTATTTACAACACGAAGAAGAGCTCCGGTAAAAAAAAAGGTAATATTCTTAATTCTAAATATAAAATACTTTTGCTAAAAAAATCAAATAAATTGAAACTGATTTTTCGGAGGTGTTCTATGATCCCAGAATTAAAAGAAATCAACAACATAGGCTTTGGTCCCACACGAGAGAAGAGACTGTTCCTACTCATAGGTAGCCAACAGCCTATCCTCAACACCATCTATAGCAAATTCATGCGTAGAAACTTCCAAATTTTCGGCTTCGGCCTTATATAACTTTCTTAAATCAATACCAGGCTGATTGAAATTGAAAGAGCCATTGACTGCAGCGGGAGTGCTTCCAAGCATTCCTTGCTGCGTATTGACCCCGCTAGCTTTATTGTCATCACCCAATAATAAACCAAAGACACTTTTTAAACCTATAACATTCAAAAAATACCAACTTAACGAACTTACCCATCTTACATCCATATCGCCAGTAGCAACACCGCTTTGCAACATGGCCTTGAAACGAAGAGTCAAGGGGAACGGTAAACGCATGACAATAAAGCCGGCAAAGAAAAAATTCACCCATGACATCATTAAGGTTTGAGGAACAAACATCATTACCTGTGACTTAAGCATAGGAAGCATGGTTTCCAAAGCCTTAGGATCAAGAGGATTAGACGACCCATTCATGGAACCAGCTGGGTTAGCAGGGTCGATATAAGCACCATTCTTTAAATTCTCCGACAAAATAGTGACCCTAGCATCATAACTTTCTTTCATTAAAACAACACCGTTATTCCTCAGATTAATTGCACGGACCAGATTCTGCTGTTCGCGGCTCTGGGCAAGAGTCTTAGCCCTCATAGACATGGGGGACGGTTGCATGAGAACGGAAATATAATGACGAAGGAGACCAACCAAAACCATAGTGATTAAAATGGGTAGGATTACCCAGTAGGTTAACGCAGGATCGAGAAGCATTTTCAATGAGTATCGATATGAAATGGCCTTCTGTGTGGCTAATGGACAATGATCTCTCTTCAACTTCTATGCTTTGGGAATAGTAGTGATATCACGGAGTTTGGGAGCGATGATGAAGCTCGTCCAGTATACATTTCGGGGCCTCCACCTCAACCTGACTGACAATTAGATTAAAAACTCTTTTGTCCAATTAAGTAATTGAATATATAAATAAGAATGAAGAAATAATTAATTAACTAAAAGGGTGTTTAATATACGGTATCCAAGTATCCTAACTCTAACGCTTCTAGAATGAAGGCCCCCATTTCAGCATTGCACCAGGCAAACCAAGGTCTTGTCCAACTACCCAAACGATCAACACCCACACTTTCGTGCATCAAGCCCAAGCCAGAAGTGCTTTCTT
Organism: Nadsonia fulvescens var. elongata DSM 6958; assembly: GCA_001661315.1. Taxonomy (NCBI): domain Eukaryota; kingdom Fungi; phylum Ascomycota; class Dipodascomycetes; order Dipodascales; genus Nadsonia; species Nadsonia fulvescens. The sequence continues at coordinate 473,120 of KV454412.1, read as the reverse complement.
TTAAAATTGTCATTAGTTCTTTCACACGAGTAGAAGCTGATTCACGGTTTTGATGAACGAGCGTACGTCCTTCTACGATATGAGACATTGGCCAAGCCATTCTTGTGCCAATATGGGGCCCACCAATACCATGAAAATGAACACCTGTGATGTAGTAGGGGTTTCCCTCTTTGCACAAAATCATTTTCCGCGTGTTGAGGTATATAGGGTTGTCGGATTTAATAAATCCCAACAAAGGTAAAGATAATAGGGAAGGTATATTGGCATCATCCATAATGTTGATACTACCATATCCGTCTACTTCATAGGCAAATACCCTACCAAAAACCTTATGATCAACGATCCCATGTTGCATAATTCCCTCTCTTATTAACAAAGCTCGGCTTTCTAAATCCTGTGCGATATTAGGGTAGGCCGATTGCAATAATTTAGCTGTACGTTCAAACTGTACTACTATCTGCGCGTTCGATGGAATGTGGAATTGAAATATAGTCGAATCATCAGAAGGACGGAAAGAACTACGGATTAATTGTGTATTACGACCTGTAGGATTACCAGCTCCATCTAGTGGCAGTGTTTCAGTTCCAATATCCGTCCATCGCTTGAATGTATACCAATTCTTTGAGACTTCACCATCTCTACTATATGTAGTCATGGTCTGTTGATCGATAGTTTTAAGTAATTGTTTCAGGGCTACAAGCCACCGAACGTTTACAAAAGAACCATCACCCGTGTGTTCATAGTAATCATTGCATAATTCCAAAAAATGAGCTAATGAATCAAGTTCATATTTGCACTCAAATACTACTCTTCGGTTATAAGCAGGTGTTACATCATCACCTTTGGGTATCTTGAAGCTAATACCGCTGTCTCTAGGTGGATTGAAAGCATTACAGTATGGTTCAGATGATACAAACTGAACGTGGGTGTTTATAGCGCCTAGTAAAAGATCCTTCAATTTAGGATCTTGATTAGCATACTTGTGATAAGGTTTTAATTGCCTTGTAGAGTCTCGTAACCATTCAGCATCAATGTCGCCAGTAACCACAAAAGTTTGAGGCTGTAACTCCAATGCGTCTGAATCGAAAGCAGCCCCTTTATTATTTCGGGGTTTATGCCAGCGAATCGTAGTATCTAGAGTATTAGGAAATGTATTTTCGAATAAACGAGCTAAATCTTTATCCTTCAATCGCAATTTTACATTCTCAACCACTTCATCAATGGATGAAGAAACAAATGTACGACACTCTTTGGGTGGTCTCTGGTAAGGTAACCGCAGCTCACCTTCAGAAAATGGGGCATGCGGCCTTGAAGCGTAGTCGGCGTAAGGCTTACAGCCAAACTTGCTGAAGGGCGATTCTGGTTCAAGTTTATACTCATCCCAATCGTGTAAATCTTTAATAATTCTATTGGGGTCTTTTTCTAGTAAACCGTTTTTTTGAATTTTAGCTTGCTTATCCTGATTTTTGAGTAAACTTGTCTTCTTACCGTGAGCTAATTGTTCACCAGATGGATAGCGTGAGTCCGGCTCACGGTGAGATGCAAGATGCTTCTTGTTATCTGTACTGGGGAAAAACGAAGTGTACACGATAAAAATCATGATAGACATAAGGAAGATCAACATGAGGAATTGTCTATTAGTCCTATTTTGCCGCCGAAGAATATTATACGACATTCTGGGTCAGCTTTATTGAGACAGTTTGTAAATGGTTTCAGATGCTTGTTTGTTTCTGTAATTGCAAGTTCTTTCAGCGTCCGATTTCTTTCTGTAGTTAAAAATTAATCCGCAACTAAAAGGCCTAAACTTATACTTCTTATATTAAAAAAAGAAAAATATACCGTTTTAGAAGCAATTGTCTGTGTGAAGTTAATTAATAGGATTGCTACCGCTGAATATTGAATCATGACCCCACATAATCATGCGTAGGATCCAAAGTCCCATGCATCATCATCCCACATATTGTAGAGGATGCTAAAAATTAGGTAAAAATTCCTCGTAGTAAAACACAGAAATAAATACAAAAAAACCTTTTATTTTCTTACAAAAGTATAAAATTTTTTTTTCAGGAAAGACCCATTACTCGAATTTTTTTTAAGGTTTATTTCTTAACTAACGTCTTCGCAGAAAAAATAAAAATGATTATAATTTAATTGATATATATAACCATTTTTTAATTTGATTGTAACCAACCACTGTAATCCACTACATTTTCACTGGAATTAGTTCTATTTCTCAGCTCAGTCATACCGTACCAGCCCTTATCGTCACCATGAACATGAGGCATAGTGGATAGCTTCTCATTGTCGTAATAGATACTATACTCACCATTGGCCTTACCAGCAGGATCATATGCATTCGTCTTATATACAGAACTAAATTGGCTGACCCTATAATTATTCACATAGTTGCTATATTCTTTCAACAACTTATTATGACCTTTCATCCCGTTAACAACAGTCACATTCTCTGTCTTCTCATGGCTTGCTCTAGCACATGTAAACACATTATAAATATTTAACTCAGGCGTCTTGACACTTGGATTAGTAATATCTCTAACCACGTCCTGCACGGGACGAGAAGCATACACCGATAGGTTCTCAATTTGAGGTGAGGTTTCAATAGTTGTATCCGATAAATCTAACGGCTTTAGTGAATCAAAATCACCTGATTTCATAGGTGTAGAACTAACTGTATTACCAGCGGTCTTGGGCCAAGCTTTGCTTATTATTAGTTTCTGTAAAGACGGTGGATTTTGATATAGTTTGGAGGCCCGTTTGATGGCTTCGATCCGCATAACAGAAGAGGAAGAAGACTTTGGGGCTTTCGACAAAGATGAAGAAGATGCTACCCGCCCAGGTTTTGACTTTGTCTCCCCTGGTTTATCAGAAGCATTCAACATATGGCCACTACCTTCTGAGATCGAACTAGAGCTCGACCGTCGCTCAGGCCGCTTAGAATAATGAGGCTTCCGAGTTTGAAATGGACTTATATCAAATAAATCAGGGGATTGAATATATCTTAAGGTTGAGTTAATATTATAAGCAAATACATTGCTCAAAGAAGTCAAAGCTCTAGCACGATAGTTTTCATTCCAAAAATTATCGAAAAATCCAGGATAGGGAGCGGTTGGTAATCGAGTGTACTTTCTCAAAGAGAGTTCAGCCTCACTGTTACCAATGTAAGATGTGTCGTATTCATCAAGGAACTCTTCTTCAAACTTGTTAATGGTTTCTCTGATTGATTTAAGATTAGCCTCTGTCCACCAATATCTGTAGCTCCGCCTTGGTACCCGAGTAATGCCAAAAAAATCGTTATGTAGATAGTAATCAGTTGCTAAGTCCCACAACATAGGCTGACCGTGTCGGAAAACATAGTTTCCCAAAAATAAATTAATTGCATCCTGACGTTGGGAATCCACAAACGAGTTACTATAAAATCTTCGAATACTTTCAATCATATCTCTTGAATGGGATGTCCATTGATTTATTTTTCGATAGGTTTCCATAGTATTCACTAGGTGAGAGCCACCATATTGTAGAGCAATGGTATCACCATGATCATGATACATCTCAGTTAACAGATTAACGGCATCGCAGTCATAATCAAGATAACTGGTATCGGTAATACCTAATGCCTGTAGTTGTGCCCCAAGTACTCGTTTACCGATAATAAACTGCGCAGCGTTGGTTCTATCCAGACAATCGATACAGTTTGTTCTCACGACGCCAGTTTGAATGCTCATCCCCTTCAAATCTTTACCGTTATGAAACAATCCTGTTTTCTTGATGGCATCACAGGCGTAGGTATCTAAAAACCCAATAACATCAGAATCACGGCTTTTGGATGCTCGACTCATATCCCAAGCCGTATGTTCAATTTTTTTTTCTTTGGGTAAAAATTGATTTAGGTACGAAATACACTGTTCTAATTCTTGGCCCAGAACAGATTCACGAGCCATTTTTTCCTTCTTCTTAATTAAGTTCAATACCAATATAGGCAGTCCATAGCGCTTAAACATATTGTCAAAATGTAAGGCAGCCGCTGCAAAAAATGGATCAATACGATTTAGATGTATAGGTGGTTTGGGTGACATATTACCTACATCTTGAGTCCAGTATAAAGGAATACTACCTCGATGTTGAACATAGGATGTATACCTTGAATTGTTATAAAAGCCAGTAGTTGGAGAATGAAATGATGTGGTTATTTGATCCGAAACAATCTGTTCTGATTCGACCTCATTTGCCACATTACCCTGACAATTCACACCTCTTTTCAAAAATCGGGCCCCGGCGAAATAATGAGATCTGCGAGCAATCAAAGTGAGATAAACACTGCGGCCTAAAACAGATATTTTGGCCTGATCAATGAAACCATGCAATACTGGTATACACCAGTCGAATACGTTATCCATCATGGCATCAAATGCGGGTTTCATTAAAGAATGATTCCATATATACATTTCACTCCGGCTCTGTGAGTAGTTAATTGAGCTCAGCGGATCCAATGCTCGCTCTTTTTCGCGAATGATATTGCATTGTAGCGTATTGGTGATATCATACGTATAACTAAAATAGAAGGTCTTACTGAGATCCAGATTTTGCAAAGTCAGTAGATAGCGTGCTTCCTCAGAATTACGGTCAGGTTTCCGATATGTACTACTAGAAGCTATGGGAATAAGTTCAGTAGCGTCTATATGGTAAATATAGTGACCGCCCAGTAAGGCCACAGTACTTCGTTTCGTTATCACTGACATATAGTAACAGTCGGAAAATCTAATAAACCCAATAATACCTAATGCTGTCACTCGTTTTTCAAATACACCCAATGATTCAGAATTCTCTTCCAAGTCTGCTAAAACGTCCATAATATCGGAGCGTGTATAGACCATAGGGTCGACAGCAATTCCCAGCTTCTCCTTATTTACGGGAGCAATATCGATCTCCATCTTTCGAAATAATGTTTCTCTAGCGTTAGAAGCAATAACAATGAACTTGGTATTGGTCTCATATAGCGTGTATTTTTGCAGTTTGGATACCATTCTGGATCGATCTTTAGGTATTGCTGGAGTTCGCACATTTGATTGATAAGTTTGCCCAGAATGAGGTGGTATTGGTGCTTGTAAGGGCTGTGGTAAAAGGTTAGGCTCAGGCCCCTGATTATTATTGAAATCAGTCAAGTCTGAATTATAATCTTTGCTAACCGACTCTCCATCTCGACGCTGTGATTTGCTATCCATAGTTTATGGTCCATATATTGCATAACAATGGAAATGGATACCACTGCTGATAATATGTGAGATAAGTTATGTACGGCGATCTAACGTTGTCCTTAGATATCCCATCCCAACCACTAATAAAACACTACTCTAGATTCGTGAACTGATATAATGAAAATGCATATAATCATGAAAAATACAAGAATTGTTTATGGAACAAGGCCGAGCCTCAAAAATAACAGGTTTACATAGCAAAAAAAAGATAAGATACAAAAAAGGGTATATATATGTATATGAAAAAACAGAACCTTACTTTTGAACCAGCGAAGATAAGAAGTTGGCAACAGCAGGGTCTAGGCCTTCTAAACCAACTATATTGGCAGGATCTGGCCCAACAGGGGAAGCTTCATCTAGCTTACGCTTTTTTATCACGGGATCTTCGACTTCAGTACTTGTGGCGACGCTGTCAGGGGTAGGTACAGGCTCTGTTTCGCTAGCTGCTACAACTATGGGCTCTGATGGTTGAGAAATAGAAATAGTTGATTCCGGCTCATTGTCTTCGTTGTCTGAACTCAAAGGACTGTATGCAGGGGCCTCAGGTGAAGAAACATTATCATACTGAGGAACAGATTCATCGTATTGAGTGCTGTTATTATCATCTTGCGCTTTTGGTTGCGTCAAATCTGCACTTGTAACTCGCTCGGTCGGGTCAATATCGCCATCTAATTCCTTCTTAAGTTCAATGGCCTCATTCTTCTTTTCCATGATTTGTTTGAGCGAGTCTTCATCGGACTTTAAGGCACTTTTAGCGGTATTTAGCAGACCCTCCAGCTTATTGATAAAAGATAACCTTTCCTGCTTGGCTTCTAAAGCAATGTCAGACGCTTTTGTTAAGGAGTTAATAATGACGGCCAATTTAGCAGAGTAGACCTCTGGCGCTGGGAGAGCATCGCTTTCAACTAGGTTTGTGTATTCAGACGTAGATGAGGCTACAAGAATATCAGCCGAAGTGGATTTAGCATGAGCAGAACGAAACGATGCCACAAAATCAACTAATTCTGAGGGTACCGAAGAACCAGATGACGATAGCATTGATAAGCCACCTTGCAACATAGATCTAGAAGAAGGAGAACCCAAAGCTGGCGGCGTAGCACCAATATTTTTCAATTTCGATTCAATATCATTGATCGTCTGGGCAGGGAAAATTGATCGTTGTTTCCAAACCTCCACAACCCGCTTGATCTTAGATTTGATTTCAGGAGAGGATTTACGATATGCGTTTGTGATAGCTTCAGAAATGACCTAAATAAAAGTCAGTAATTAAGAATTTATAATGGTATAACTGTAGCGCAAATACTGCTGCCGATAACAATTTTTCAAAACTTACAACGGCGAAGGCGGTCAAGAAAGCATCCTTCTTTTTAGCTCTGGATTGCTGAACCACTTCATTGGCCAGGTAGATCAAACTTAAACGTTTATTAGCCGAAGCTACAAAAAATGTCGTTAGTATTTTGGATTCTTGTTTAAGGCACAAAACGCAGCCATTTAGGGACTACCATTACAAACGTACCTTTTTGCAAACAGCTGGCCCAAATTCGCGCAGACTGATCAGCATATCTTCTATGGAACATAACCTATATAATTCCGCACAATGGCGTGGTTAATACTAAGTTCGGGCTATCCCTGTGTCTATAGTCCAATTCTGAATCTACTTGATCCAGCCATGGTGACTATCACCTACGGCTACCAAACATACCCATTGTGAAATCGACACAATCGACTCCTGCGACTCGTTGAGTGCTGAGAATTTACTCAGTAATGTATCTTCCGAGTAGGACATATTCAAAACGTATAAATTCTACACAATAAGCCAAGTATACTGTGGCTTTCAATGATAATAATCTCAGTCATCGTTGTATATACTTTGGCCTGCCAGCAGGTGCAAAAGACTCCGACTGGGAAAGTGGGCAGGGTAACACCATACTACTGCTACGTAACGGCCATCACCACTAGTAGGCTGTGGTAAGCATAGCACATATACCGCCTCTATTGATTATAACCAACTACGAAGCTCAGTTGCTTAGACCTCCTATAATAAAACCCAATTTCAATATGTCCTCCAAGTTCCCCTCCCTCGAAGAGTTTGACTATGGTCAAACCACTGCCAGTGATACTCATAACGGCTTCTTAGAGGCCGATATCACTGGCGCTGACGATCTTGTCTCGCGTGAGAAAGCCTTATTGGGCGATGATGCGAATGAATTTGAAACCCTTGAACAGCAGCAACCAGTAAAACAAGAAAGTGACGAGGGACAATCTTTTGAAGAAGCCTTCCCTGAAATTAACCAGACACAGCCTACTACTCAATCAATCACAGCAACCTCCTTTGAACCTGCTGTATCGTCTGGTATGCAAGGCCTCTCCCTTGAATCCTCCAAAGCCATCCAAGAATGGAAAGAACGCCAGCAACTTGAAATCCAGCGACGTGATGAACTTAGTCAATCCAGAAAGGCTGAAATCATGGAGAAGGCTAACAAGGCCATTGATGACTTTTATGACAATTACAACTCTAAACGAGACGACCTTATCGAGCAAACTCGTAAGGAAGAAGCCGAGTTTTTAGAAGCCAGGGACGACAGTATTACAGGCACTACCTGGGATCGTGCCCTGAAGTTAATTGATATCTCTGATGTCAACACTAAGTCCGGATTCCGTGATAAGACTAGATTCAGAGAGATTCTTTTGAGCCTCAAGGGCGATACCGAAGTTCCCGGTGCTGCTGGCTACTAGAGGGAATAAAAAAGGGTTCTATAACTATGGCATTTGTGGTTTGATCTCTCTTCTTCAACAATATGAAATACAATTTATTTATTCGTATGAGAATAATGTACTTCTTTTTATTTCTATTTTTATTTCATAAATCGTTATCTATAATATACTCATTATCTTAAGGAGCATGAACTGGTAATAACTTTCGGTTATTAACAAAATCCTCAATCATATATCCATGCATTCCATCTAAATACATCTTTCGGAATAAACTGTCTTTATTCAATACCAACTCATTGAATGAACCAGTTTCAATAATTCGACCTTGGTTATTCAATAATATTATCTTATCAGTGCGTCTCATGGTAGAAATATTATGCGCAATCATAATGGTAGTAGCATTTCCACGACACAATAAATTGTCCAGCGCTAAATTAACTGCTGCTTGGGAATTCATATCCAATGATGTGGTGGGCTCATCCAAGACGAGGATAGATGGTTGACGAACAATAGCACGTGCAATCGCCAATCGTTGCCTCTGTCCACCACTGAGCCGGATTCCGCGAGGCCCAATCTCAGTATCAATCCCATCAGGCAATTCGTGAACAAACTGACAGTCCGCCATAGCCAGCGCTTGATTAATTTTCTCTCGGCTAACCTTTTCTTCCATACCGTAGGCGATATTCTCAGCGATAGTGTCGGACAAAAGACCAGGAGATTGTGACACCACACCAATGGTCTTACGTAGAGATCGTAAATTGAATTCGCGAATTTCAACACCATCTAATAATAATTGACCCTCGACTGGGTCGTAGTAACGTAATAGTAACGAAGCGATGGTTGATTTACCACCACCAGAAGGTCCAACTAAACAGACACTGGATCCAGCAGGAATTTTTAATGAAAAATCTGGCAGAATTAGTGAATTGGGTCGGGTCGGATATGCAAATTTAACGTTACGAAATTCAATTTCCGGGGGTGTAGAGTTGAGGATAAACGGGGCCTTTGTGCCTACAGTAGGTTTGATATTAGTTTGCCAATCGTACAGCTCCATAAATCGGTTTACAGCGCCGGCGCCTTTCATGATCTCAGTGTAAAAATTAGTGAGACCCATAGCGGAAGCCGAAACATAACCAGCGTACATGAGAAACGAGGTAAGTTCACCAATAGAAAGAGAAGATTCCATAATTAGTTGACCGCCATAGAGGATCAGAGTTAGCATAGTAATATTTCCGGCCAATTCGGTCCAGGATGTGAATGAGGCCACAGCAAACCCATCACGCTTACCTGCGTCAAACACCACTCTCAATTGATCATTATACCTATGGATTTCCTGTCTCTCACCCGCTAGTTTTTGAATTGTTCGTGCTGCACTCAAACGTTCTTCTGTTATCCTACTCAGTGCGGCCACTGAGCCTAGAGATTGTTGAGCAATGATTTTGATTTTATTTCCGTAAACAGTCATCATAAATCCTAACGGGGGCACCACCAACATTGCAATACCAGTCAACTCTAACGAAATGTGGGCCATCATGCCTAACCCCACACCACCCATAAAAATGGATTTAATACCATCGGCGGTACTAAGTGTGAATGACCTGGCAACAGCATTAGAAGCATTGGCTAACCGGGCCACCATGTCGCCAACTCTAATGACATCATAAAATGCGGCATCCTTTGCGATTAATTTCGAGTAAACCAACGAACGCAATCGGGCAGTCATTCGTTCATTGGAGAGCCTAAGTAGAAACATTTTACCGAAATTAGCTAGCGAGCAGACAGCCAATGCACCGATGGCGACAAAATAGAAAGTTTCCAACTCGAGCCCGATGATCTTAATATCTTCTTGGGGGGTTGCCGGTAATTCACCTCCACCTTCCGCTAAGGCCATCCTCTCAACGGTGGTAGTGACAACCTCAATTAATTCACCGACAAAGTAAGGAATGGAAATTGTAATGGCCGATGATATTAGTAGCAAAATTGTGGCCATTGTTAGTAATTTCCATTCCTTCTTAGTCATTACAAATAGTCTAATGAGTTCATTGCTCGGGGCTGGTTTATCCAATCGTTTCGCCAGGGCTTTAACTAATAAAGGAGATAGCCCAGATTCTTTTCTTAAATTAGTTTCTGATGTTTCTTTGTTTTTCAGCCCTCGGCTTGTCATCGTTTGAGTGAATTCTCGATGCAATTTCAGATCACCAAAACTGACCGAACTCAAAGATTGCCGCAGGGGCGATATTGATGGCCGCATTGTAACAGCATTACAGGGTAGTGTTATTGATGAGGTTGCAAATTGTCGAACTAAGTACGATAGTTGGGGAGTGGGTGTGACTAGTTTCCCCGATATCAGCCTAAAAAATGGCAAGGCCATTTTTCATCTAATAAATTGAAGAAAAAAATATGCAATATATTTATATTAAAGAGAAATCAATAGATCAAAGACCAGTGAATAGTGCAAGTCACGATATTAACAATACGGTCTGGTAAAATACGGCCGAGTGGCTTAAACCACAGCTGAATAAAAGAGATGGTCTAGATAAATATGTGCGCTTCGGTAGGAACTTGAATCTCTACAAAAGAAACACTCACAAGTTGAGGTTAAAGAGCAAGAAATAGAAGAAGGATTAAGTGTGAAAGTTTTAGGAATATGGTCGATATATCTTGATAAAGCTTGTGAAAGAAAAACAATATAAATCTACCAACCCTCTTGGATGAACCCTAAAATTCTCATGAACTTCTTGTGAGCGAGCTTTAAGTCTCGTCGGATCGCCAAACGGCCGGTTATGGACTTTGTCGGGCGTGCCTGCCTTTTCGGGCCATGGGTGCGCCACATCCCGTCATGCTCACTATTTGTCATGCATCAGTCGGGACTCTAAGCGACATAATGAATAATATCGATAACAAAGGTGAGATAACAAGGTGCTTACAGGAGCTTTATCAGGAATTCGCTCAGCATCCATATTGACACTATAATATATATTCCAGTATTTATATATCAAGTCTAGAATGAGTAGTGGCAAGACCGTGTTTGTGACGGTGGGAGCTACAGTCCCTTTTGATGAAATGATCCAGCTCGTGTTAGCCACCAGATCGCGTCAGCTGCTTCACGACCAGGGCTTTCGACATCTGGTGATTCAGCATGGCCATCGAGACGAGAAAAAGTGGTCAAATATAATTCAGGGTGTGGAGTTAGACGATACATGGACCGATCTAGTGAAAGAATTCGAGCTGGACGATACCTGGACGTTGGACTCTATGGCGTATTCTGAGGACATCACGAGCTTGATAAACCAAGCTGATCTGGTGATATCACACGCAGGTACGGGATCTATTCTGGATGCCCTACGGTTACAGAAACCATTGGTCGTGGTGGTAAATTCCCAGCTAATGGATAACCATCAGCTGGAAGTAGCGCACGAGTTTAGCCAAGGTGGCTATTTACTTTACTCTTTGGTTGATCAAGTTTCGTTTGAATGTGTACTAGCTCAGGTCCCAAAGTTTCGATTCCAGACACTACCTGAGGCGAGTCCATCAATAATACCATCAATCATTGACCAGGAAACCTTTTTGCTTTCATAGAGGTTTATTAGATAGTTTGAATATTATAAATACTACATCAAAAGAAGGTTCGCTATTTTTGTTCATCAATTCAGATCATTGGTTCGTCAGACTTGGCAAAATCAATAACTTCTTCAAACCTACCGGTTCTCATCCATTGTAAAGCCTTGCGGAACTGTTTGCCCGAGATTGAGGTAGGGCTATATTCCATCAATGCCATAATACAAGTAAATCCACACATGAACAAAGCCACATCACCATTTTTAATTGGTTTTACTTTTTTGTTGCTCACTAGTTCACGCCATAATGACATCAAAGCAATACGGAACATATACATATATCTGGCTCGGTTAACTGATGAAGCATCAATAATAGCCCATAGACCTGCTAGTGTCCCAATTAACTTGAATCGGTATACGGGTAAAATATTTCTTGGCAACACCTGTTGTGATAGTCCAATTCCGTACCAAGAACTGCATAACGTCATAACGGCGAAAATAGTGGTTCTTAAACTTTTGCCTATGACTGTAACCAGCATTTCTGGCGATAATTCCTTGCGGCGTTGAAGGCAGTTAGTTACTAACGAAGATATCATCAAAATTTTACCTATAGATCCAAATTGTTTGAGGGTCAGTCGGATGAAGGCCTCGAAGTCTGAAGGTTCGTTGGCATGAATCAGCGCCCCGGTCATTGTACGTACCATTGGGTGCGCCGAGGCAATTATCGGAGCTATGCGAGGGAAGCGCTTATTGAGTGTTAACGCACTCGCAGGATACATGATCGGTGAGACGAATTTTGGATATCGTTCTTTAGCAATATCAGCAATTCCTTCCACTACCTCGCGAGAAGTAGGCCATACTACATTATGGCTCAATCGATCATTTTTAGGTGGCATGAACCCGTTACACATGTGCGTCATTACTTTAAAAAACCAGCCAGGACAACTTTCGCGATTGAAAAAAAATGTGTAGAATAATTGACCATAGGCCAAGGGGAATAGCATCCATGATCCTATCCATTTAGACTTGATGGACAAATAGCCTCGGTCGCTATAGTGATTGTACAACCCATCTAAAGCCTTCATAAACGTATATAAGGCTATATAATCTCTTCCCAGACATTTGGGGTAGAAAAGGAAAAACCCACTACTAAGCAGCCCAGTAAAAACTGGTATGACCAGCCGTACCGATAATAATTTTTGTATGTTCCAGGTTAGCAGTCGTTTCAGAAAAAGTATCACACGTGAACCGGATCCGGCACCTCCACCAATCGATTCTTTTGATAAATATATGAGCATTCGGTAAACCAATCGATATGCGGTAATTATAGCTGATGTAGACACTGACATTTTGATCAGATCACGATTATTAAGCCTAACACCTAGTCGGCTATCAAACTGGTATTGTCGACCTCTGGGACCTCGTAGCATCATTAAAGCAGAAAGCATATAGATAGAGCTGAAAATTCTTGAACCTAAGCGGAAGGTCTTTGGAATGATCTCCCCGTTTCTGTTGGTAACAAATTCCATAGCAGCGAGACTTGGTAACCGCTTCAGGAGGGCTCTTGTCCAAAATGGTGGGTGGGTTGAAGTCGAACACACGGGTTTCAAATTGGTTTTGGTTTTGGTTTTTGGTTTGATTTTAGAGCTGGTATGATGCTGAGACTTGGCCGTGAAGTGCGAACTAGCCCATATTTGAATGGCCCTGTATTCTTCAGCTGATAGGACGTAGGTTAGCAAATATGCCTTAATCAGCTGGCCTCGGCTTGTGTTCCTCTTCTGGACTTGAGCCTCTAATCGTTCCAGATTTTCAGCTTCCAGGGCCGCTAAGGATGCTTCAACTGCCATTATATATAACGGAGATACTTAACTGTAGTGGTGTTGGTGGTTGTGACGTGTTTTGTTTTGTCGGAGGGATATTCAAAGTTTGTACTTAAAAATATATATATGTGTAACCGCCGCTCGGTCTGGGGTAATAATGTATGGTAATCGTGCCTTTAAAAGCACGTCAATAAAATTATTTATTACGGCCGTTTCTCTATTTTTAGTTACCATGAATATATATATATAGAGGTATTTCGATATGACATAAATGAGATTTTGATTGGTTTAATAAATGATTTTTTACAATAAATGGCTTGTTTTTTTTAACTCCTATATGGTTGATAGAATGCCGACTATTTGCCATGTGATTATCACTTTTCTTTGGAAGGCACATCCATCTCGTATTTGGACGCTAGAAATAGATTCTAGCCACGACATGAAAATGAAAATAGCAGATGAATTACTAAGCTGATATTTTACATCTTTTAGAATTGTTCGGCTTCTTGCCATGTCCTTCAACTGGCTTTATATTTGGCATTCAAGAGCTGGTCCCCTGATGTTCAGTTTGGTGTTGGGGGAAAAAAGTCCATGATGGACTAATTCTGAAGAGAAACTTTGATACTAATAGCATACAATCACATATAGCAGACATTCTTAGCAAAAAAATTACAATGTAGAATCGTTCATTTGACCGCTACTACCATATTCATAGAATAAGTGATTTCTAATGATGAATTTTTAATGTTGCTTATGTAATTGGCTAATGATATACAAGTCACGGGATCTGTCTTTCAATATTAGGCTTAATTTTGTAAGAGCGCCCTTTAAACCCTGATAAAGAACCCCGGAATCCAAAGTACAACCTTACTACCTTCAACAAACAACATGACCTTTCTTTCCAGGGCGATATTCAAAGGGATAACCAGATCCGGTCTCAATATCTATCGAGCCTATTCTTGCCATGTTAGGAGCTCATCCATTTATCTTTCATCAACCATACCTCGTAGTATAACTACGAACAGGGCTCACCTAAATTTGGGCTACATGACCCCATACCAATACCGATCTTACTCCGACTCAGCTCCTGAGGCCCCTATATCAGTTCATGGCCCTGTCGCAAGCTTGAACGCCTTTTTAGATTCTTCAAACACTACAGTTAAAGATTCTATCACAATATACAGTCCTAAAGTGGACAAGAATGACCGAGTGTTGTTCCTGGAGATTACTGATCGGGCATCCAATAGGCTTAACGCTATTGCCGCAGATGATAAAAAAGATGACTTAGTACTTCGTGTATCTGTCGAAAGCGGGGGTTGCCATGGTTTTCAATATCTCTTAGGCTTGGAAGACCTTGCCAAGATCGATTTAGTTGAGGATTCTGTCTTTGAAAAGAATGGCGCTCGCGTGGCTATAGATCAAACCTCGCTTGGAATTTTGAGAGATAGTAAAGTGGACTATACCAGTGAATTAATTGGAAGTCAGTTTAAAGTCGTAGATAGCCCTTATACAACTTCTTCGTGTGGATGTGGCTCCTCATTTGATTTCGATGAATCCAAGTTAAATTGAATCTCATCTAGAGCCGGTTTTCATAAATCAAACCTCTGTAATTAGCATTATTTTTGGACCAGTATTGCAGCTCGAGCTGGTAAGCAGGGATACTTACATAGTGTAAGAAAATATATAAATCAATTAATAAATAAAAACTAAATTGGAATTAATTATGCAAAAATTTAGGTCTCTATTCTCATACATTGTGCTTTCACATTTCCCACCGCTTCAAAAATGGGCTAGGCATGTCATCACCGTACCCATTATTACGATAGTTTTTTTCATTTGATTCGTGATTGTCAAACACTAGTGAACCCCCAGTACTAATGATATTTGCCCCGGGAGTATTAGTTGGTGTGCCGAACGTACCGGTCATTAAGTTAGCCCTTGCCGGGGACATATTGGTTGTACTGTTATTGTTATTATTGCTTAAAGACGAAATGCTAGACGAAGATGTTCGACGCCGGTGGTAGTCATGATATTTTTGTGGGGTTTGGAAGTTGTCGTAAATGGGTGTCGTAGTTTGATGGCTATGCATACCGCTGACCCCGTTGTCGCTATGAATGGATTGGGGCGCGCGATGAAGGCTGGGGCGGTTGATACTAAAATAGGGGGGGGATGTGGAAAGCGAGGGTGCAATTGGTGACGGGGGTGATGACAGCAATGAGGACGAGGACGTGTTAATAATATGCTTACTCGAACTGCTACCATTACTGCTGTTATCATCATCGCTAAACCCCTTACTATATCCAGAATAAGTCTTTGGCGTAGGTGACCTATTATGCTGGTTGTGAATATGGTCCAAATTTGTACTATATTCCGTGCTGTTATGGCGATTGATTTTAATGTTGTTAACATTATTTTTCATAATATTATCTACCATAAACGAGGGCTCTATTTTGGGTTTATCATTATAATCGCGTCGCATGTCCTTTAATGGGGAAATTATAGAATCATTAATACTACGAGGACCCTTTATTTGGCGTGAAGATGTGGATGATATCGTGTTAGATGAGTTTGAGTTTGAATTTGAATTTGAATTTGAATTTGCAATACCACTACCACCAGCTATTATAGTAAAATTATCGGTTAAGGATAAACTAGATAGCTGATTTGAAGTACCCTTCATAGCGCGCACATGACTAGACACATTTAGTGTGGCAGCATTCACTGATGGTGCAGATGATAATGAAGTGGTTGACGACGTAGTTGATGAATTTGATGTTTGGCTATTATTACGCTTAAGACGGTCGCCGACCCTTCTTTCAACTTCCATTTCGATCGTTTGGTGTAAATCATTTTCCAGCCGTTTGAAAATATCAGTTTCTAGGGCTAGCTTATAGGCTTCCAAGTCGTTAGTTATTGCGCTTTCTCGTGATACCAACGCACGTTCACGCTCTTTTAATTTCTCCTCAAGCGCTAAAAGAGTCATGTGAGTTTCTAAGACATTACGTTCTTTACGGCAAAGTTTGATTATATCGAGTCGAAGTAATGTAGCAGTTGTAGGTCGGTTAGCTGGATTCAGGTTTAAACAAGCAGCAATGGTACGACTTAATGTAGATGAATAAACATCCGGAATAGGTGGAAATACACCTTCTTTGATTTTTTGGGTTAATTGCATGTGTGTCTTAGCTTGAAATGGTGGATTCAGTTTACAAAGTTCATATATGACGCAGCCCAAAGACCAAATATCACTCTGAGGTGTATAAGGTTGATCAAGTAAAACATCGGGACTCATATAGTAGGGCGTACCCACATAGGTATTTGCAAAAAAGTGTTCCTGATCTAGCATCTTAGCTAAGCCGAAATCACCTACTTTTACTGAGTTATCCTTATCCAAGAAAATGTTGTCAGGTTTTATATCACGGTGTAGGATGACGGTCGATGGGTTGGACGGCGGTAAGGGATCATCATGAAAACAAAAGAGATTACCCACAGGCGGTGGGTCATTATTGTAATGGCATCGATAAAGCGCCAATATCAACTGAGTGAAGATTCCCCAAATAATATGTTCGGGTACTAATTCTCCTGACTCGGAACATTGCAAAATCAAGCTGCCGAGGTCACCGCCACCACAGTATTCCATATATAAATACACCATATGGATCTCTGGTATATGTTCATGGTGATAATATCGCACAATATTTGGGTGTTGTAGGTTTTTAAGAATACGAAACTCGGAAATTAGCTGTGATTTTTCTTTTGGGTTCATGGCCTTATAGGAAATCTCTTTACGAGCCATTACCAGGCCGTCACTAAGACGTCTAACTTTAGTGATCTGTCCAAAGGAGCCACGACCGATAATGTCAATAACCTCAAACTCTTCTAACATTTCCGATTGGTTGCTTAGATCTTCGGTTCTACGCGTTTATTCTGGCTCTTGTTTTGGTCGAGAGTTGATTTCAGGGCGCTAATGCCCCATTTCCTTCTCTTACGCAATAACCTACAGTTGTCATGCCAACTGCGATTTCCCTGATCTATAACCGTTGAAATCTTAACCTCATTTAGCAGCAATATAACTCCAAATTGCTAACTAATTAACAACAACAAAAAAGTTATAGTAATTATTTTCAACTTGTAAATTATACCTAAAAAATATGTATTAATTTATATGGAGACTAAAAGACAATGATCTTGGCGCCGCAATATCAAAATATCAGATTTCAATAAGCGGGCAAAACTTGTTTGGCCATGGTGTAAGTTTAAATTACTTTGCCAACTATAGAAGATAGTAAGAAAAGGTCACATAAAAAGGTTAGTAAATGCGATTTCAAAAACTAAGAGCATACCGGGACTTTCTCCTATGATTTTTATACTTACCATAAGTTGTACAAATTCATTGTAGTCAACAGAGCCAGTGTTATCTAAAATTTACCAATAAAGTTAGTATTCAAATAGCAAGTAAAATAATTCCACTAATGTTACGTACTTCTATCGGCCTCGCGGAGCATTTCGCTGACCTCTTCCTCGGTTAGCTTTTCGCCAATTGAGGTCATAACGTGTCTAAGTTCCTGAGTAGAGATAAAACCATTATTGTCACGATCAAACACCTTAAAAGCTTCTCTAATTTCTTCTTCGGAATCGGTATCCTTCATCTTACGGGCCATCATGGTCAAGAATTCTATAAAACAGCGAGAGACATCCAGGTTAGTATTTCCATACCATTACCATCAATCAATAAATGTCAAAACTTAAAACCTACCAGGAAAATCAATGTTGCCACCGTTACCAATGTCACTGATCATATCAGCAAGTTCACTTTCAGATGGGTTCTGGCCTAAACTTCTCATGACGGTACCTAATTCCTTGCTGGTAATTTGTCCTATCGAGCGAAAAGAAAACAAATGTTAGAAAGATTAATACAGAATTTCATAAACCAGGAGTTCAAAAACCAATTACGGTAAACTTATTGAGTTAAACTACAATACAATCTGGTTTGCGCCACAATGGTTCCAAACTTACCATCACTATCCTTGTCAAACAAGGAGAAGGCTTCCTTGAATTCGGAGATTTGTTGTTCAGAGAGTTGATCGGCCTAACATTCTCCATAGTTAGTACATTTTACTTTATCAAAAATGATTTGCTTGAAATAATTAGCCAGGGAGCTTCGTACATACCATTTTGTAGGTTATTGTTTGCTGTGTTTGATTATATTGGGGTACGTGTGCATGCTGTCAATACCAAGGCTGTGTCAATATAATAAAATCCAATCGGATCACGTGATAAAACTATTTCCATGTTGTGCTTTTTAGACTGTATTATTTGCAACCGAACCCGTTTTACCATTATTGACAACTCCTCGTTTATTCCTAAAACTATTTACTTTTGATTTCTTTTAGTCGGTCTTGTAGCGGGCTTATTGTCCTTTTCAGGTACTCGGGAGTATTGGCATTCGACATATTGCCTACCATTTCATCTACCCAGAACGTATAGCCATCGTCTTTGTAGTTATCCAGGTATTCATGCTCGGGTAGTAAATCCCAGTCATCCATAGTTTTCCATCTAAG
The DNA here is from genome assembly GCA_001661315.1 of Nadsonia fulvescens var. elongata DSM 6958. NCBI lineage: Eukaryota > Fungi > Ascomycota > Dipodascomycetes > Dipodascales > Nadsonia > Nadsonia fulvescens. The sequence continues at coordinate 454,197 of KV454412.1, read as the reverse complement.
GGCCTTGGCAGTTAAAAACGACCAACACCGGGCCGTGTCGCGGTGATTATATCCCCCTCCCCCCAGTAGCATTGTAGGTTTATTCCAGTTTAATATTTTGTCAATCGAGTCGCCTAGTCCTCTCATTGATAAATTCCATTCCCTATGGGGGTCTCGTGTAAGTCCATCGCAACCACATAACACTACAATGGCATCAGGTTTGAATGCATCATAATAAGGCTGTATTACTTTGGTGAATATTTCTTTGAGCGCGTTATCATCAAGTCCCTGTTGGAGCGGTATATTAACTGTGTAGTTTTTACCCCGGCCCATTCCACAATCTGTTACTTTGCCTGTACCTGGAAAAAATCCAATATCATAGCGGTGTATAGACAAGCATAATACTTTATTGGAATATGTGAACGCAGTGGCCACACCATCCCCATGGTGCAAATCAAGATCAATATACATTACTTTGTCAAATGTCTTGCGAAGTTCTAGTATTCCTAATACAACATCATTGACATAACAGAACCCAGCACTTTTAGATTTTTTTGCGTGATGTCGGCCCCCATGCCAGTTGATAACAATAGGGGACTGGGTCTGAGAAACCCCCGGCGCTTGGCTTTTTTCTATTAAATATTGGGCGCATGATACCGTAGCCCCGGCTATTGTGCGAATATATTCATCTAGTTGTGCAAACAATGGACAATCGTATTCAAGGCCAAACGCCTGTTTTTTTAGTACAGGCTGTTTTGGCAGTTTGACCAACCCGGAATCTTTATATGTCTGATCTTGGGTTAAGTATTCCTCTTCCTCTTCATCACTCTCATACCTGAATTCCTCATTATCTTCTGAAAGATATTCTGCAATATCTTCAACTATTTCATCTTCCTCTTCTGTGTTATACTCTATACTTCCATTTGATATATCTAAATCAGTTGACTCGGAAATTTGTGACTGTTTATTAGGTCTTTCTTTTTTTTTACGAACTTGCAGTAAAAATTCAATAAATTCGAAATCATGATACTCCAAAAGTTGAGTGCGGGTTATTAGTTTCACAGGTATAGGTTCGCATGCTAAATCAAGCTTGTATGCCTGCAAAAGACTATCCACCATACTAGCACGCTGTCGGTTCGAGGGCAGCTTATCAACAATTTTAGCGATATGAGATCCTGTAACCAATCCAACATATCCAGGTTGTAACATGTTTGATTTTCTGCCATTTATTTTGTAATAATAAGTTACTTAAAAGGCTGTTTAGTCGATCTACGCACAATCTTATCATGCGACATCTTCTGAGAAGGTAAACAAGCCAAACCTCCCAAATTTCTGCAATCCCTCTGGAGTAAAAAGGATCTTAAGCGTATCAAATAACGATATCAACGATAATATAACCAAAAATGGGTGCTACAATGTAAGTTATTATATGAGAGTTCGGGTTAATCTATCAACCTTGCTTTTTGTCAGAGGAGTTTTTTATTAACTTTTTCTATAGTGTTCTTTATGTGAGTGAAGCTACGCCGGCTACTATCTCCACATTTAACGATCAATTATCCAACCAATTACCTAAAATCTTGGGCCGATGGTCTTTTGAATATAAAATATATAGGAAGAATGCGGCGTCCGATCCACCCCACACCAAAAATGTCATGGGTTCCTCGATATCAGCGCCTTTGATTACTGATCCGGCTGTACTCTCCACCATGAAGCCTGGCGATGAAAAATTCATGTATACGCTGTCTCTTGGACAGTTTCCGGGTAGTTTATTTAGTGTCCATGACAAGGGTATGGGGACAATTCTGGAGGGTGATTTTGAGGAAATGATTCAGACGAAACTGAAATCCCTGTGGACGCAGCGCCAGGCATTAAAGGGTGAAGGCTATGCCTACGAACTAGATGACGGTCAGTTTGTGGTGAGAGTAGGAAACGTACTTTTGCAAGGTCTCTTTAAGGGTATGCTCATTGAAGTTGAGCATGTGACTATCGTAGATAACAATAGCACTCTAGCTGATAGTAGTTTTGGTGGTAAGCAACACAATCAAGCTGTCTTGGAACCGCCCTTAGTGGGTTCAGGATCTGGTGAATCTTTGAATAAGCTGCGTAACTTCATTTATGAAAACAATTTTCCTAAAGGTCAGATTTATCTCGGCGATCGGTTCGAGAATAAGCCGTTCACTAAATTACAGACGGCTTGGCAGTATATTGAAGCCTTGAGAGGGCCATGATTGAATCGTCAGTATGATTAAATAGTTTTAAAGCATTATTTTATTTTTAAAAATAAACGAGAGAGAAAACTAAGTTAAAATTTTAATATACACGATGATCCATATATAGGTATACGTAAAGGGAATTAATTTACAATTGAGAAAAGGGGCTCACGAGACATTAGCATAGAATGGATAAGAAATATAATAAAGTCTGATTTTTTCCTTTAATGGGTCCATAAACGAACCATTTTATCCTTACTACCAGAGCCAACACGATTACCATCAACACTCCAATCAACAGCAAATACTTCGTCCTTGTGGCCAGGGAGGTCAGACTGTAACTTTTTGGTTCTGATATCCCAGACCTTGAGTGTAGTATCTTTAGAGGCACTAACTAGTAGTCTGCCATCACCAGACCAGGCGCATTGGTACACTGGCGCAACATGGCCTCTCAAAGTGGAAATGAACTTACCATCTCTACCGTCCCACAACTTGACAGAGTTATCGAAAGAAGCAGAGGCAATATGACGGCCATCAGGAGAAAAGGTAACATGATTAACAAGCTTTTGGTGCCCAGTTAAACGGCACAGGGGCTTGTTAGACTTGATGGGATCCCATAAGTACATTGTAAAATCGTCGGAAGCTGTAACCACGCGTTCAGAAATCTTACCACCGATACGGGCGGCAGCTTCAAATCGCTTCTTAGCCTTGGCCTTAAGTTCTTCAATGGGTAAGTCTAAGTCAGCACGAGACACCTTGTGGTCAAAGGGACCGGTACGGAGGGCATATTCCGTAGAAAGGGCAATATGGTTAACCCAGTGTGCATGCGAAGTTAAAGTTTGCACTAAACGACCGTCAGTAGGGTTCCAAACCTTAATAGTCTTATCATGAGAAGCTGAGTAAATAGAGCCTAAGCCACCCCATTTGACACAAGATACAGTAGTTCGGTGACCGGACATGCAGAATTGGCCAGTCATAGTGTCAATATTCCAGATTCTGACAGTACCATCTTTGGAGGAAGATGTTAGTCTAGGAGACGAATCGCCAGGGGCAAGGTGAAGAGGTTCCCAAGCTAATGCGGTAATCCACTTATTGTGGCCCTTTAATTCCCCAAGACATTTGCCGGTCTTGGCCTCCCAGATTCTAATAGTGTTATCCATGGAACCAGTAGCAATCATCTTACCATCAGGAGACCAGGAAACACATAGAACCCAGTTGGTGTGACCACGAAGAGTTTGCACGGGGGTTTGAGTGTCACAATCCCAAATACGGGCGGTGTGATCACCGGCCCCGCTGACCATTCTAGAAGATGTATGAGGGGCAAACTGTACAGCCAAAATCGTACTACCGTGACCAGCTATAGCAGCTGACGATCTGGTAATGGATTTCACCTTAAAAACGGCTCTTGGTGTGTAGACTAAAGTTAAATGATCTTCGGTGGTTTTGTGCTCAGGTTTAAGGATAGATGTATAAATATTGGAAGTGATATCAACCAAGGTATTGGTTTCAGCATCCTTCAAAAGCGAGAACGTGTAGGGAACAGGGTCATCATTGGTGTTTAACAACTGATTAAGAAGCAATTCTAATTGCTGTTCAGTGGTATCACCGGGTATACGGATATTACCACCAGTAGTTTCACCAGTATCCGAGGCTTGGAATTTGATAGTGACATGAGGAAGATCTTCCGGAATGAGGTCCACTAATTGAGGTAGTTGAGCTTCTCTACGAGCTTTCTTAGAGGGAGGGGGTATTACGGTAGCCATAGTGGTGGTTGTGGTGTTAATCTGTCGATTATTAGAGGGTTCCTTTCAAACTAAAGAGATATAATGTACAATACCCAAAAGACAGTCAAATACAAAACGAAAAAAAATGAAAAAATAAAAAAATTAAAAAAAAAATGAAAAAAAGCCATTTGGGCGGGAATAGAGATCTGATCTAGTTCCGGGTAATTGAAATATTTATCCCAAACAACAGGTTATGCGTCATAAAATACGTCTCATACGGTTGTATCCTTAATCAGAATAAGTCTACAAACGTCGCTTTCGTATTATATCTATTTGCTTGGTCTCTATAAAGAGGCATTCTTACCACGTAACTGCTTGTTGTTAATTAAGCGGAGCTGATTTCTCAAAAGCATTGCTATGGTGATCTTCCCAATAGAGGGCACGTATAATGACGCCTTTTCTTTTACGTCGGGAGAGAAGTTCTTTTCACTGGAAAAGTTCACACATACTGTACCATATCTAATATACTCTGTAGGAAATTTGTACTTAGAAGAAGGTACGCCTGTGATAAGAACATCCGATTGTGACGCTACGTCTTTCAAGGTCAAATCAGTGTCGGTAACATGATGACGGTTCAATTTGATTCCATCACCCCGTGTAAACTTCTGAATACCGTTGGCGTCGACAGAAAAAACTGTTGCACCATCATTGGCCAAAAGCGAAGCCAAAGGTCGGCCTACAATTTCACTTCGATTGACCACAGTAATGGTTTTACCATAGAGTCTATTGCCATAAGGAAGTACAGGATTATATACTCCCAAGTATTCCAATACCTTCACGTTAGCCAGGGGTGTACAAGGCAATATACTTTTCTGGGTCTCAGCTTCATCCAAGAATCGACGATTATGGTACATGTTCTGTACATAAGTATGGTTGAGGCCTTCCACATCCTTATCCTTATCAAGCACTTGCTGCAAGTATTGATCTTGGCCACCACCAAATACGGGGAAGTATACCATAACCCCGTCGATTTGATCATCCTTATTGACATCCACGATGGCTTGCTCAAGCGCGTCTTTATCTACTTTGATGAGTTGGTAGTCAAAGCCTAAATTGGTAGAAGTTTTGGATGTCCAATCGGCATACATTTGCGCTGCTGGGTCATCATTAGCCAAAAGGCCTACAATACGAGGTTTTCGGCCCAGCTCTTTAACGCCCCTTTGGATTTCATCAATGTAGCTTTTAGCGATAGTGCTAGCTAATAGGGTATGACAGTGAGCCGAAGAGACGGCTTTGGCAGCAGAGACTGTCGAGTTAGCACGAGACAGCCAAAGACAGGGTGATTTGAAGCCCTTTGTGAGACGTAATGAAGCAAGCATAGTTGAATTTATTTTACAAAAATGAAGATGAAGATAATCAACGGGTATAATGAGATACTTTAACAAAAAAAAAGAAAAAAAATACAAAAACAGAGGAAAAGAGAGGAACGGTAGTGTGTATAAGAGTCAAAGCGTCCAATTCCCCCTGTCAGATTACACATTTCAGAATGATTCATTACCCGGGCCAATCTGCAGGCACCGAGACGGCCTTCCTTCTTTGTTGTTACTGCCTCTACCGGATCGCATGTGAATAATCATCAATTAAGGGCTATTTGGATCTTTAAATTGTCAATTGTTTGGATTTTCTGATTAGTTCAACATTCATTTGAATTGTTTATTATTTCATATTCTTGCTAGTGGTTTTTCCTTTTGGTTTGGTGCATCTAGTGGTCTGTATTATTACCACGCTTCAAATTCATAATGACCTTATCTAAAATAAACGGGCTGGTGAGTTTCCGATAATTGGCACGCATTTTTTGCTTGAAAGATAAAGATGAGGTTGGCTAACAGTGTTTTTGCTGACTTCGGGTCAGGATCTTTTTAGAAATGTATTTAGAACACATTGGATCAAAGTAAGTGTCTTTTTAATCTGTATTATAGGCTAAAAAGTAAGCAATATGTCAATCCAAATACTAAATAGTTTTCTTTTTCAGGCGAACATCAATTCACAGATGAAGATGATTATGGGTTATCGGACGTTGAATCTAGCATGAACACATCGTCATCGTTCTTTAAACGTGTGTCTGGGCTGCGCGATTTGGATGCTGGCTCAGTAGACATAAGTGAAAATGGCCAAACTGATGAAGAGTGTGAGGGGCCTAACTTGGCTTTAGATCAGTTATCCATATCTTCACCTTCACTGGTGGGGCTTTCTTCAGATACTGAAGTTCCCGAAACTAGTAGCGATGCTGATTTCAAAGTGGAAACACCCAAGACCACAAATAGCGCAAAAACTGAGAATATAATTGACAGAAAAACTGAGAATGAGACGATACCGAGATTATCGGAAAGATCAGTAGGCAAATCATCTGAAACCTTAACTGATACATTCAAATCAAATAATATCAATTGTTTAAGGCCATCTTACTCACAGGTTCTTATCGATCCCACATTCAGCCTTGAACATTTGGTGATACCCAATATTCCCCTAGAGACTGAAGATGAAGAGGGTAAAATTTCTTCTGGTGCGCGTGAACAAGTAAGATCCGAAGTTAACAAAATATTGCGATTTAAAAGTATACTATCTGAAGTCAATATTGACCTGGAACGCCTCAAGCAATTGGCGTGGTCGGGGATTCCGCGCGAACTCCGTTCCATGTCTTGGCAATTGCTGTTGGGTTATCTTCCTACTAATTCAGAACGCCGAAAGTCCACGTTAGCTCGTAAACGGCAAGAGTATCGGGATGGTGTGAGTCAGACATTTAGCAAGCCTCTAGATCAGACGATGTGGCACCAGATTTCGATTGATATTCCTCGAACCAGTCCCGGAATCAAACTATTTGGGTACCCGAGCACCCAGCAGGCCATGGAGCGGATCCTTTATCTATGGGCTATTCGACACCCAGCAAGCGGGTATGTGCAAGGTATTAACGATTTAGTCACGCCGCTCTTTATGACGTTTTTGTCTGCTTATGTGGACACTGATGACTTGAGATCTTATGATCCAGCACAACTACCCAAAACAGTATTGGATACCGTTGAGGCTGATACACTATGGTGTTTGACTAAATTACTGGATGGTATTCAGGATAATTATATTCATGCGCAGCCGGGGATTCATCGACAAGTGCACGATTTACAACAGCTCACCTCAAGGATTGATTGCGATTTAGTGCGTCATTTAAAGGACCAGCATGTAGAGTTTATGCAATTTTCGTTCCGTTGGATGAACTGCCTCCTCATGAGAGAGTTGAGTTTGGACAATGTGATTAGGATGTGGGATACTTATATGGCTGAAGACGGTTCTAAAGGATTTTCGCAGTTCCATGTGTATGTATGCGCTGCGTTTTTGGTTAAATGGAGTGGGAGCCTGATGACTATGGATTTTTCCGAGATTATGATGTTCCTACAGGCGCTGCCCACTCAGGAGTGGCAGCACTCTGATATTGAATTGCTACTGAGTGAGGCCTTTATGTGGCAGTCACTATTTGAGAACGCTATAGCTCATTTGAATTAGTCAGTCAATTATAGAGCATACATCAAACTTTCTTTTTTTATTTAAATAGGTAGATACATAAAACATTAAAGCCGGGGGCTTTCAATATATTCCTCAGTAGGAGTAAGGAGCGAGTCCGAGTCTGTAGAGGTTTCTGAATCAGTGTCTGAAAACTCAGAGTTGGTATCGGAATACACATAAGAGTATTTGCACGGGTCTTGGTATATAGTGCCCGGTGGCGAATGGGACGTAGAATTCTCGCTCTTTTCGGGCCTGTTAATATCTCGTCCATTGGCCGAGCCACGGCGTCGATGTCGTCTATGGCGAGTAGAAAGTTTCGACCTAGACGGGTGTGAAAAGCTTTCGTGGGGGTCTTTTTCGTCATGTTTGAGAAAGTTCTCCTCCCCGTTCGCGCTAGTTGATTTCCCAGCGGGCTCAGTCTCATGATAATCAAAGCATCTCTCTTTTTCGGCCATTATGGCCACCTTGATCCTAGTTTTGTTTAGTTCAATTTGGTCTCTGATTCTTTCGCGATTAGTGTAAAGGGCGGCGCCAATACCGGCGCCAATAGCAAGGCCTATCAATAACTTGTGGCCAAAGACAATGGCAGGAATAGCTATTAATCGGGTGATTTTGTATGGTTAGTATGGGATATGAATCTCTTTTATTTGCAGTTGCATTGCTAACGTACCAACGGGTAATACCATCTTTAAGTTACGGAATAAGTTGGGTCAATTTAAATATCAGCCTGGATATTAGATGACAATGGTTGAAAAAGTAAAGTATATATATATATATATATATATCGACCAGCCAAGGCACAAAAGGAGGCAAAGATACCATAACAGCCTAGTGATAACGATGCAGGCTGGACTGCGTATCATGCATACCCTAACCCGATATATATATATATATATATGTCTGTGTTTAAAAGTCTAGAGTTTTAGTGATTTGAAGATGGCCAATAATCCAAAATAGGCTTATCTAGATGGCCTAAATAAGGCGGTATATAAATATCATTGAATGTGTGATTATAGGTTTTTTTGTTTTTTTGTTTTTATCTATTGATTTTCTTGACCAGTGTTGTGGCACTTTTGTTATCTAATTGTATCGACTTAATGCATAAAAGAAAGGAAAGAAAAAACAAAAAAAGGACATTATATTTCAAATACCTTTTACAAAACAAAAAACATTTATTATTAGAATCTCGCACGTACGTTATAAATCAATGAGAGCGCGGTTAATGTGGTGTTTCTGTGGGCGATCCCTGAGCTCTTTCAGATAACTCAGTTTCCTGCCCTACAATATAATAACAAGAAAAATCTCAGTCCATGGGCCTATATTATAATGAAACCTAGACCAACAACTATATAGTACTAGATGTATACGAAACTGAATGGTTTGGGGCTTGGTTCAGGACCTTAATACCGGCTGTGTAGATTGTATATATGTCTGGTGTGGGAGACATATATGGTTCATAAGCCGCTGATTCATATCCTGATGCTTTTCTCAACACGCGACACTTGATTCGCTTGTATATATAGGTACTACGGCACCCACAATGATTGAAGTTATTTGTAACGATAGGTGAGTATACACAAGGATGCTTTTCGGCAGATTTTTTTGATTGGGTATAAAATTTGCAAAATGGAAATGTGCTTGGTCTAACTGGAAACGGGAATTGGGAATTACTTTTTTGGCTAAACAGGCTAGGCAAAAAAGTCCGCGTCAAGGTAAGTGCTATTTATCAGCGGAGGACGACCGAGAAAAAAACGGTATGCCTAGGTTCTAACATAAGTCTGATTCGATGACTGGCTTATAGTGTTTACCCGAGGACAGCGTGGGCGACTTTAAAAAGTTGCTGGCAGCGCAAATCGGTACCGCCCCGGAAAAGATCAGTAAGTACGACTTTGTGGCACAATTATACAAGAGTGCACCGGTTTTGCTCTATAAGTGCGTAAACGCTAAAGACAATGACGCCAGAGCCACTGCCGGATTTGAATACTAACGTTGTTGGTCAGTTTTGAAAAAGGGATACACGGTGTTCAAGGACCACATTACCCTAGAGGACTACGAGATCCATAACGGGGTCAATTTGGAATTGTAAGTATGAAAGACGCACGAGAGGGTTTCCGTATATAAACATAAACCTATTGGAATCTGGAAACCTGCGTGCGGGCTCCTTTTGGAAAATATATATTGTACAAACGAACGAAAACAGCTAACGGCAATCTACAGATACTACGCATAGACACCGACAAACCACCCGCCTCCCGTCTCCAAGGTCTGCAAATAGGACAAGCTATAGCACAAATGAATATAATAATAATATTTGTAAACCAAAATAAATATCAGAACTACATTGGCCCTCGCCGACAGAGAGCGCCTTCGCTCTTCCTGCGACGGCCAGACCCAACCCCACGGTAGAAACAAGAACACAAAGTCCCACCCAAGGGTGAGTCCAAAAAACGAAAATTTGTTGCCAACAGAAACCATAGCAAAGGAACCGCAAAAACGCAAACGACCTCTTCCTCCCTTTTCATTATCACCAACGAAACTACGCCATCTTCTCCTATATACACCCACCACGTAGTTTTTATTGCCTGTTGTTGGTCTTGTAATATAGTAGAGTACCTTTTGCTTTCGTTCTCTCAGCACCGGCTCTCCAGTATCCTCCTAGCGCCTCGTGTTGGTTAATATAGTGTTACATACTTATATATATATATATACGTTGATATATATATATATATATATATTAATCTCTCACCGCCTCTTTGCCCGTTGTCTATCGCCCTACAAAGCCTTGCAACCCCGGTCAGCTACTGCCTCCTGACAGTTCCTGGCTCTCATTTCATTCATCGGCCGTCAATCAGCCATCATTCAACCATCATTCGACTATAGTTCGACCTTTGCTCGGCCTTTCTTTCTATTATACATTGTACTGTAACGTTGACCCATCAAGGTCCTGTTGGTCTCTACATCGCCCACCTTTTAATCCTGTGATCACCGTGTCCCGTTTCTGCCTCCCATCCTGCCCTGTCACTTTTTCTTTTTTTTCTTTTTCTCTTCTGCATTCGATCCGAAACTACCCCCCAAAAATAGAGAATCCCAGACCAGAAACAGGGAAAATAATAATACAATAAAATAAAATAAAAACAGAAAACACCAATAATAATAGAATATCATTCTCTTCAGCATATTTTTTATTCACCTTCTCTATTATTGCCCCTATTCTATAAATGTCACAAGTCCCTACGCAGAGTCATTCTCGCCCCCAAGGCGCCAGCGCCAGTGCATCCTCCAACCCCTCTGGCTTGCAAAACGATTTCCGTATCGCCAATAAATACCAAATCCGCCGTAAAATCGGTAGTGGTTCGTTTGGTGATATCTACCTCGGTGTCAACATTATCAGCGGCGAAGAAGTCGGTATCAAATTAGAAAATATCTACTCACGTCATCCCCAACTCGAATACGAATCGAAAGTCTACAAGGCCCTCTCCGGCGGTACCGGTATTCCCTTTATCAGATGGTTTGGTACCCAGAATGACTACAATGCCTTAGTGATGGATTTATTAGGCCCCTCCCTGGAAGATTTATTTAATTTCTGTGACCGTCGGTTCTCGTATAAAACTGTTATTCTATTAGCCGACCAACTGATTACTCGTTTAGAGTATATTCACGCCAAAAGTTTTATTCATCGTGATATTAAACCCGATAACTTCCTTATGGGCATTGGCCGTCGCGGTAACCAAGTTAATGTAATTGATTTTGGTTTAGCCAAACGTTATCGAGATGCAAAGAGTTATATGCATATTCCTTACCGTGAAAATAAAAACTTAACCGGTACTGCCCGTTATGCTAGTGTCAATACTCATTTAGGTATCGAGCAATCGCGCCGTGATGATTTAGAATCTTTGGCTTATGTTTTAATTTACTTCTTAAGAGGCTCCTTACCGTGGCAAGGTTTGAAGGCTGCTACCAAGAAGCAAAAGTACGACCGTATTATGGAAAAGAAAATGACAACCACTACAGAAGTTCTTTGCCGTGGTTTACCTAATGAATTCGCTATTTTATTAAACTATGCTCGTTCATTAAGATTTGATGACCGCCCCGATTACCTCTACATGAGACGTCTATTAAAAGATTTCTTTATTCGACAAGAATACAAGTACGATTTCGTCTTTGACTGGACAATTTTCAAGTACCGTCAATTACAATACGGTAAACAACGCGCCGCCCAATTACAACAGCAACAACAACAGCAACAAGCTGAAGGTGCTAGTACCTCTAATAACAATAGCAATTCTCTTGGTATAATAGTTAACCAATCATCGCAAGCTCCTGCTTCAGGTCAACAACAAGGTCAACAACAGCAGCAACAACAGCAACAGCAGAGTCACCATCCTTCTGCTGCTTCTCGTCAAATGTTATCTGCCACTAATCCTCAACAACAATATTATGAGCAAAATGCTTCCGAAACTCGCACTTCACCTGCCATCGCTGCTGCGTCGGCTGCCGTCAAGAATAATGGCCATGCTATTAATACCAATACTTCTTCTCCACAGTCTAATATACCGACTAATGTGACAACATCTATTCCCTCGGCATCGGTTCCTAACTTGTTACATCAACAGCAACAACAACAGCAGCAAATGCATCAGCAATTGCAGCAACAACAACATCAGTTGCAACAACAACAACAACAACAACAACAGCAGCAACAACAGCAACAACAGCAACAACAAATGCATCACCAACAACAGCAAAAATTGCGAGTGCCCCCCCCCGTCATGGGAAGTCATTCTCAACAACAGCAAGCTTATGCTAGTGGAAATGTCAATAGTAACGGTGGAGTCTCAGAGCTCGTTGACAGCTGGTTATCTCATCCTGTTGCGGCCCCTGAAACCGCAGTGAGATCTAGTGCGATGACCAACACTAACCCGGCCAACACCGGTATTGAGTATTATGGTGCTGATGGTGTCAAGCGTCAACAGCCGCAACAAGATCAGGCACCTCCGCTTAGAAATACAGCTGCGAATAAGTTTGCGTCTAACAGTGCTGGTGGCAAGTCTGGGGACAGTTTATGGATCTAATCAAGGATGGAAATCAGTTTTTGACCCTGGGGAATTAGAATAACAAAACATCAATGTTTGTATGTCTGTTGCTAGAATCTATGTCGCCCGGGGTTGTATATATTTTTTTGAACTTATATATCTATCTTATTTTGTCTTGTCTGCCTTTCACTTTTAGGTGTGTTTTTTCTTATTTCACACCACAACTACTCTGTAACCTTCTCTTAATTTCAACTTCATTAATAATTATATGAACCGTTTTATAGACTGTTTACCTAATCCTGTTTCTTCCATCGTGACCAGGTTCTAGGTTCCTGTGCGGCGTTAAAAATAGAAGATTCACATTTAGAAGCTACTGTGGCTTGCGGCGGGAAAATACAAAAACTATACAGTGGAGCATGGGAGCATCAACTGTTATCATTGCATCACGATCATTAAGCCAGACACAAAAACTCAAACACTGCTATCTGTGGAGTTTATGTCGGGATTGCTAAACGCCATAAAATCGGTTTTCCGGGGTAACATTAATCATCTAACGTGTTTGTCGCTATCTAACGTGAGTGTTGCCGCTGGGAATGAGGGGTGAAATGCCCTTTCGAGTGCTCATTCCAAACGGACATACTCTACAAGGCGGCTAGCCTTTATTGCCAAAGTCAGCCACAATCCAGGTGGACAGGGCTTATTGGTAATTGTGTATATTTCAATATTACAAATATTACAAATATCCTTAGAATGAATCCAAACTTATATAAGGTCCTGTAAACTCCCAGGATTTATTAGCCTATTTTCTGTAGATAAAGAGAGTTATATATCATTCTTTAGCTTTTACTTTTATTAAAACACCTCTATTCGTATACTTATACAGCAAAAAATGTCAACTATCACCACCACCGAGGAAATCTTTGGTAAACTGAAAATTAGTGCGAGCGAGCACGGCCTTGAGGCTAATGTGGCTATTAAGGAAGGCGAAGAGGTAGACTTTGAAACCTATTCCAGTAACCCCCGCTTTGCAAATATCAAGTACAAGAAATTCGTTCCCTCTTGGAACGCTAACGAAAAGTATGAACCCCTTGAGGACTTTGAGCATGTGGACCGCGGTCATTTTGCCAACAAGTCGCTGGAAAACCTGCTTCCCAGAGACGCCACTACACAAGAGCTTATTCCAGGTGTCGAGGTGCTAAATCTGACTCCAAAATTCGGCACAGAGGTTCGTGGTGTACAAATTAGTCAATTGTCCAACGCAGGTAAAGATGAATTAGCTTTATTTGTGGCCCAACGTGGTGTGGTGATATTCCGGGATCAAGATCTTCGAGACCAACCATTGGAAGTTTCTGAAAATTTAGGTCGCTATTTCGGCCGCCCTCATATTCACCCTTCAGACCCCACAGCATATGGCCACCCCGAAGTCTTTCTGGTCTACCGAGAGCAGCACGATTATCAATTTGAGGAACTCTGCAATCAGCGAACCACCAGTACCACCTGGCACACTGACGTTTCTTATGAGCGCCAGCCTGCGGGAACTACCTTTTTAGGCATTTTGCAACAACCCAAATCAGGCGGCGATACTTTATATGCCGATACAGTCCAGGCATATGAGCGACTATCACCAGCATTTAAGCAACGATTAGAAGGTCTTACGGCATTGCATTCTAGCCAAGAACAAGCCTATGGAGCACAATCTCGCGGGGGTGTAGGCCGCCGTGCCCCCGTTCAATCCATTCATCCCGTAGTAAGAACCCATCCTGTCACTAAGCAGAAATCTCTATTTGTCAACCCCGAATTTACACGTCATATCGTCGGCTTCAAAAAGGAAGAAAGCGACTACCTGTTAGGGTTCTTGTACGATCTCATTACCAAGAATGGTGATCTCCAGATCCGGGCTCGATGGGAAGATGGTACCATTACTGTATGGGATAATCGCCGAGCAGTCCATTCTGCTGTGTTGGACTGGGAAGAAGAAACGCTACGACACTGTTTCAGAATCACTCCCCAAGCAGAAAAGCCGGTTGAGAATTAGATCCATTGAAACCGGTAACTGAAAGTGGTAATGTTGAGGTTAATTTAAAATCCAACAACCATTATGATTATAATCATGATTGCAACTCTAGTTGACCTAGTTGCCGTCAATTTTTTATACTTATTTTTTAATTGATTACTTTATTGTTTTACAGAATTCATGGTTTTTATCTGTGCCATGTAATCCTTGTCTATATACAACATGCTTTACTAAATACAATAGTTGCTTGAATGTGAACTCTGTAGACTAACCGATATGTTTATTATTCTATAGTACATTATTAGTTTATTTTATTAGATAAGTGTGTGGTCGGTTGTTTTCAAAGAAAAAACATGCCGATATTGATCCTTCCTCACATTAGTTGAACTTGCTCCGCCACCCATCTTACAATATCAGTAATATCAATATTATCGATTCCCTCATCCGATACGCCAACATAAACCCCTCTCTGACACGGTTTGATCTCTGTGTTATTTTCACCTGCCTTGCTTAGCTTGAGCACTAACAATTTAGCCAATCGCTCTGTAACATCAATAGTGGCTGGATTTTCAAATAGTTTCGATATCAGTACGTTCTTGGGTTCTCGTTTGGGCGCTATAGCGTATACATAGCTGCCAATCGTCGAATCGTTGACAGCAGAGTTGTTTTGATTGTTAAAGTTGAGGTTACCATTGGGATTAGAAGCTTGATCGAAGGAGTTGGCCCGTTGGACCATTAACACTATCGTAGTGGGCGAAACCGTGAGGTTTACAAAAGGCCCCTGCTCGTCGTTGAGAGTATGGCTGATTATTTTGACCGAAGCTGACATTTTAGATTGATTACGGTCGTTTGTGCAGTGATGGAAGCTAGTCGTGATTCTAATAAATATTACCCCGCGATATGCTTATAAATGGTTTACTAATATAGTATTCGATAAGGCTGATGTATTAGGTGAATTAATGAGAATCCCCTATATAGAATATATTTATGGAATTTGAATGATTCAAGTATAACAGAAAGGGATATGTTAAATAAGTAAAGACTTGTTTTGACTCCAAATTATATGTATCGAATGATCCCTTTCAATATTTTCTGTATTCAGATTTCCAAGTTTTATAATAATATTACACTGCTAGCTATCTAAACTATCTTAAGAATAAGATAAACGAATCGATTAGCAGTCGTTGTGTTATCTTTACTATCTTCGATTTGATGAGATCAATTGACGTGAACAATGGAGGTTTCGGTATCATCTCACGTGATCTAGGGCGTTAACCGGTATATGACTAAGCCACAAGCCTTGATTGACTCTAGATTAGAATCTTTGATAAAGGGTAGAATGAGCCAGTTCTACTAACCTTGAATTTATCATCATCTATATAAAAAACATGTCCTTTGTGCGTAAGTTAAGGGCTTCGGCTAAGTTCCCTTTTTCGTCTGTTAACCGGCTCGCTATTCGTACGTTTTCGGGCATAGTCCAGGGATTACCCGAAGCTATCGGCCAAACGCCCTTGATCGAACTTAAGTCGCTCTCTGCCCTGACCGGTTGTAAGATTTTAGCTAAATCAGAATTTCAAAACCCTGGTGGGTCTATTAAGGATCGTGCTGCTCTTTCGATTATTGATGATGCTGAACGCCGAGGCCAATTGTCCCCAGGGGGTACCGTCATTGAGGGTACTGCCGGTAATACCGGTATCGGCCTGGCTCATATCTGCCGAGCCCGTGGGTACAAATGTGTGATTTACATGCCCAACACCCAAGCGCCCAGCAAGATTAATTTATTAAAGCTTTTAGGTGCTGAGGTTCATCCGGTTCCCGCAGTGGCTTATACCAATCCACAAAACTATAATCATCTCGCCAAAGCCCATGCTGAGAGATTAGGATCGAATGCTGTATGGACTAATCAGTTTGATAACATCGCCAATCGAAATGCCCATATTGAAACCACAGGACCGGAAATTTGGTCTCAAACCGCCGGCCAAGTGGATGCGTTTACTTGTTCTACAGGCACTGGTGGTACCTTTGCAGGTGTGACACGTTATCTAAAGGATAAGTCACAAGGTCGTGTGAAGTGTTACTTAGCCGACCCACCTGGCTCAGTACTTTACGGCTATATTAAGAGTAATAAGCAGGATCTGTCGGATCGTAAGGGTTCATCAATTACCGAGGGAATTGGTCAAGGCCGAGTGACAGATAATTTGGTACAGGAAATTGATTTGATCGATGATGCATTAAAGATTGAAGATCAAAAGACAATTGAAATGGTTTATGAATTATTGGATAAAGAAGGCATTTATGTTGGTGCTTCATCGGCTTTGAACGTGGTAGCTGCCGTAGAGGTTGCTAGAATTTTGGGGCCAGGACACAGTGTAGTCACTGTTCTCTGTGACAGTGCTCATAAGTATTCTGACAGATTATTTAGTAAAACCTGGTTAGAAAGCAAGGGCCTGACTATTCCTGATCATTTGGCTAAGTATGTAGTTTTGGATTAGTTATTACTCTTTTCACTATCTTAAATCAATAGTTCCACGAAATTCAAGTCTTCAACATCTTCTCTAACGTGGATGTGTTGAAGCACAAACTGTTTATAATTTATAATTGAATAGAACTTATCAGACAATCTATTAGTCGCGTGTTAAATAGCTTGGAAAATACTTGCAAAGCTGAAAAACATAGACGGGCTCTTTGAGATTGATTAGAAAAAACAGCTTTGAAAGTGACCTGAAACATCTATAAATCATTACAATAAGATACTTTACTTTCGGCAAAAGTAGTCAATAGTAGCTATTCTTTAGTGCTTATTCTGATGAATATATTTAGTGCTTTTAAGAACCATGTATGAGGAATAACAAACAGTGTCAGTAAAGAAAACGTACCGAATTTTGGACGTTGGTATTAGTAACGATAAGAGTTTGAGGAATTAGTGTAATTGTGTAAAAACTAAATAAAGTATATAAGACAAAAAGAGATGAGAATTAATTTATACATTATCGCAAACGAGAATTTTTTTAAATTTTTTTAGGAAAGTTTATAGAAAGAATATATGAAGGGCGGTGATTCGGGAAAAGGATGGAAGTCCGAAGAATAGGGCAGTTCGTTTTACTAGTAGAAGCTGAAGATATTGAGAATTTATAAAACAATACACTTCTTCTTACCTTCCTTGGTCTTCTTTTGCTTCTTGCCCTTATCCTTGCCAGAACTCGTCATCAAGGTAGCCTTAGCAGCGGATTGGAAAACTTCTCTGACACCTTGGTGGGTTTTGGCGGAACATTCGAGGTAATTGACAGCACCAATCTTTTGGGCGACGGCTTCACCTTCTTGGAAAGTAACGGGGCGTTGACTAGTCTTGCTCAGTTCCTCAATAGTCTTGGCATCGTCTCTTAAATCCACTTTACAGCCGACCAAAACTATGGGGATTCCCTGACAGAAATGAATGACTTCACTGATCCACTTTTCTTGGACGTTATCTAAGGAATCGGGAGAATCAACACCGAAACAGATTAGTATAACATTCGAGTCGGGGTAACTCAGGGGTCTTAATCGATCGTAATCTTCTTGACCGGCGGTATCCCATAAGGCTAATTCAATACGGCGACCGTCAATCTCAACATCGGCGACATAGTTTTCGAAAACAGTGGGAACGTAGACTTCCGGGAAACGGCCTTCGGAGTATACGATCAAAAGACAAGTTTTACCACAGGCACCGTCGCCGACGATGACGAGCTTTTTACGGAGATCAGCAGGTTGGACCATTGTGTGAAAAGGAAGGCAATATAGTGAGGTAGAGGAGAAAACGAGAAGAGAGAAATCAAAGAGTGGGGCGCAAAGAGAGGGAAAAAAAATAGGGCAGATGCGGGCCAGGACAAATTGATTTGAAAAGAAAAAAAAAAAGAGTGTCAAAACAGTAGCTTGAAACGAGACTTGACTGTTGGGGGAAGAGGGAGGAAAAGGGGTAGGCGTGAGAACCCAGGGGGTGGGAAGGAAAAAGCCGAGAGAGTATTTTACCAGCTCCAATGACAATCCTTGAAACCAGTAAAATATAAAACACCGAAAATAATCAAATGAATAACCAAGTACTTTTTTTTGTAGATATATCTGTGTATACGCCAATATTTTAATTATACAAGTACTTTTTTTCGACGGCTTTCCAATAGACCCTGTCGGTTCTGGATATTTTCACTTTAATGGGCCATTGTAGTGGGCCATGGTAATGGCTCATGATACAGCTGGCCAACAGGAGCCGCGTGAGTGTCTGCTACGGGTTTGCAAAATGTCTACAAAGTATAATGGTTAAAGGAAAACGACGGACTGTATGAGATAAAAGAGCGAATAAAGTAGAGTGTCCAGTGGCTACGTTGGGCTTTGTGTGGTCCGGCTACCACAGAGAGGACGGATAGGACTGTCCCCGCTATACAGGCTACAACTTCAAAGTCCGAGAAAGGAATCAAATCATCTACAGAGAGCGTGTGTGAAAGGCGAATTTAGATAAGAATTAGTATGTATACCTATAAAAACAAACATAACTATAACATTAGCGTGTCGAAAAAGACTAAAATTTTCCACCGCTGAGAATCACAGGCCGAAACAGCACGATTACTCAGCCGTATTCCGGTTGGACGGCCAAATTCTGATCCGGCTTAGTCAGGGGGAGGTATATCCGGAGTAGACACAAATAAAACAAAAAGGTGCGATACGATACAAGAGTGACAAGAAACAAACAAAATAAAATCAAACAAAATAAAATCAAACAAAATAAAATTAAACAAAATAAAATCAAGCAACAAAAAGGTAAAAGCAAAAATAAAGAATAAATAATAAAACGCCAATTAATTCGTAAACTCGTAAACATGGAATCCCGCTATGATCTCCACGATTAGACATTAAACGCTTATACAGATTAGCCCAGCCATTGCCAATCCAATGAAAATAATGGTCCAGGACCGTATCAGAATCAAGACCGTGGCCGACAGCAGACACAGACTCAGCGGCACAAAATTGAAATACAGCGACTGACACATCCGGTCCACCAAGAGGGTGTGGTCGCTGATAATGACAACATTACGGCTTTTGGGATTAGTATCAGAGGCTCTCTCCGGAGCTAGTAAACGCATTGCGAAACGATGGGTCAGGATCGAGCCGAAAGTAGGCGAATATCGCATGGGTTAGTCGCCAAGGCGCTGATTTAGTTTAGATTAGCGTGGAAAATAATACCGTGAATCAAGACAAACTCTTTGGTTAGCGAGTATTGACTAAAGTGCGATTAGCTTTTGGAGAATGAGAATGAGTGTGGGGGGGGGGAAGGGTATAGAGAAAAGTATATATATATAAATATATTTAAAACACAATGAGATCTAACCCGAGAAAATGTAAACTAAACTATCTTTCTCACAAGCTTTTCATGAAAAAAAAAGGGCTGGATTCAGTGCGCTTATATGGAAACATCTGCAGCCACATCGGCTAAATTATTATCAGCTGGTTTTTGACGTTTGGCTTGTTGTTTCACCACCGTCCACCCGTCTCTGCTTTCTTGCCGTGTCTACGCTCTACAAACGGCCGTGGGGCCGGGACCCTGCAACGGTAAAGCACAGCTTTCCTGACCTGACCTTATTATAATACAGCCAGAAGGTGTATTCTCCAGCATGATGCACGCTCAGACGACATATGTAACGATATATGATGCCAACGTACTTCAAGGTCTTACATCTACTGAGGATAGTGTAGAAAATCCGACAGATTCTCTAGAAAAACAAGATTCAAAAAACAAAGAAAAAAAAACAAAACAAACTCAGTAATCTTCCAGCTGGAAGACTCTCATGGCGCGAAGGCCAAAAACTAGGTAATCCTTGTTCTGACTGATAATGTGGTATTGTGAGTATCTTGCAGATTGTCTGAAAAATAATCCCCAAATTACAATCATACCACTTTTCAAAAAGCCTGAATGTGTCCAGTGATGCCCACAACTTCCTGGTCTAGCCCTTGATATTCCATAATATTATTAAAATAATTGTCGGTTTCCTGCCAATCCCCCCGTGAATAAAAAAAACCCCATAGTTTTTTTTCGGAATGAATCAATATACCAATATGGCTGCCTCCAAGTCTGAGTTGAGCAAAAAAATTAAACAATAAATATTACTGAAAAACTAAAAAACTAAAAAAAAAAACCAGAATAAGCCAAAAAAAAAAATAATAATAAAAAACTTGCCGATCACAAACTAAGACCGTCTACAAATTTACACTGGTTTTATTCTTAAAAGACTACACAGACCATTTTGTCGGTCAATAGATAGCCGGCCATTTCTTCTATGCTGATTACGGTTTCTGTGGGCCTCTAAAGTCCCCCGATCGTGTTGGGACATATTCAAAGTCCCAGCCGGTACTTGAGCCGAAATGTGCAAGGCTCGCCAAAGTTAAACTAATCATCTAGTTTACAATAGCCGCAAAAAGATTGGAAAAAGAATGCTTGCAGGTATTGTTAACTATTCTTCAGGTTCCGATTCGGATTCCGGCGAATCATCTGTAAGACCAACCCTCACCGTTACTTTGCCACCACCAAACCCATCGAGACCCACTACTAAACGAGTCCGCATCGTCGTGGGCAAGAGCCTTGATGAACCGTCTGAACCCCTGGAAAAAAACAATGATGTTAATGATTGTGATTCTAATACCACCAAAAAGGCCAAATTGAGTATAGCCAGTTTCTTGCCGCCTCCCACACGACGTAAAGAGGTGGCCAATAAAGGTTTAGTGCCTGGAAATAGCGAGGCTAAGGATAGACTAAACACTCCAAAACCATCCACTGCGAAGCAAGTGACCAGCTTTATACCGGCGTCAGTACGTGATAGAATGCGAGCAACAAATTCCCAATCCATTCCGGTGAAGCAAGATATACCCCCTCAGCTTAGTTCTCCTACATTTACGAATGAAGCACCGTCCATTTTAAGCAACTTGTTTAATATCACCACACCCAGTCAGGATACTAGTGCCATTAAGAAAAGTGAACGGTACGAGTCCCCAATAGTCCCAGAGATACACCCCACGATAACACCTACAAGAACATTACTGGACGTTGGCCCTGCAATGGATGCGAGCTATGGCGACGGTAATAGTGACGATGAAAACCCCCATGGGACCACTGCTATTGCGGATGCTACCATTAATCCCCTAGATATCCGCGGATTCTTACCCCGGTCGCATAAACCCAACGTGGCAGCTAGTAATAATAGACTCAGTAAGGACAGAATGGTTGAGTTTTCTGTAGACTCATTTTATGAGGAAAACCAACGACTCAAAGCCCTAGGACAACTTGAATCAACCAAATGTCCTATCCAAGCCGTTAGAGGCAGCAAACATAACTTGCAAGCGTTAATCAATAAGGCCAAGGATAATAAGGAGGGCTATGAGGAAATGTTTTCCAAAGAAAAGTCAAAGCGAGGAGGCGTGGGAGAAGGGGGGAGTGCAATTTATCATGGCTAAGCGATTGAGTAAATTGTACAATACAGTGTATCAAGAATACTGGCCCTTATTCAAAGTTTTCAAGCAATGCTGAGTATCCACTATCGCATATAGTATTGCTAGATAAATCTCATACTCACAAAACGGTAGCCCAGTTGACCCGCTATAGTATTATTCTTAGATGTGTCTATATATGTATCGATGATTTTTATTGTATTTTAAATTCTAGCATGGCTTTTAAAGTTTCCTATGGTCTATCTGTGGCAAGATGATCCTTATATTAAATACTTATGAGACAAGTTTCCCAAACTCACAAATCGGTATAGTTGTATCTAGACTCGAAATTCCGGGTAACCACATCCGCTGCCAACCTCCCAACGGAACTATCCGAGAAGAAAAAGTCATTGGAAATTCGTTTTTTTTTTCTGTCTCTGAGAATAACAATTAAATCTGTCTCTTTTCGCGGTGAGATTTACGTGTTTGCAGTATTGTATAGTATAAGAAATTTCAGCTACACCAATTTTTTTTGATCTAATATGTCTGTCGTTGGTTCTCTTATTTTCTGCACCCACTGTGGTAACCTTTTGGACTCGGTAACCAAGCAAACCACGCTCGACTGCCATCATTGTGGAGCCTCATACCCCGCCAAGGGTAAGTATAATTCTAAAACTAAAATATTATTCTGGAAGATGTATCGCTAACTGCTTTTAGACTATGTCAACTTGAAAGTAATCACTGGCTCCGCCGCTGATGCCTTCCCATCGTCACTAAGATCTAAGCGATCAGTGGTCAAAACCGTGATGAAGAAGGGTGAGTTTGAAGACGGGGCTACTATTAAAGAAAAGTGTCCCCAATGTGGCCACGATGAAATGCAGTATCATACGTTACAGCTGAGATCCGCTGATGAAGGTGCTACTGTATTTTATACTTGTACATCTTGTGGATACCGATTCAGAACCAATAATTAGAGAGGTTGAGATATTAATACCCCAGAAGGAACAGATAGTAATCTGAAATTATTCTGGGGGCTAAGCATTGCCGTCGCTCTTGAGGTAGTTGGAATTTCGAAAGAAAAAAGAAACGGGAAACAAATAGGGCACTAATTCTATATCTTGCTCGAGTTGTTTCTATAATCAACTTCGGGTGGTTTTTGATACTTTTGCATATGTATTTGGCCGATTCTCTTTATCGATTATCTCTAATTCTGATTGCTTTGTCAGTCTTATCTCTTTTTCCACTCATTCTTTATTTTTCACACTTCATTAACGATGGATACTCATATATTCATCTATTGCCGCCTTTCTATCATTATTATTATATAAATCTTCTTTGTTAATATCCTCATCCCGTTGCCATATAGCTAGATAAGCCAAATCGGGTTAAGAGGTGTTCTTCTGTATTATAGAGCTATGAAATATACTATTTCCAGCAATTAATTCTCACTATAAATATGCCACTTTTCATTAAAAAAGGAATTTCAACTTGTACATAATGTAACTAGTAGTACTCCGGGTAATATGACAAATTACCCGGAAGTCCCAAATTATTGATAAGTTTGTTTAGTTCAACAGGGCTTTATGGTGAACGATAAAATCAAACACTTCATATTTCAAACCAAATAGAGTAATTTGGTAGGCTTAGTTGATCTTATTTTTTTTTTTTCAAATGGCAGGCAACCTTTCGCTTCGTGAACTACGAAAATCGGCTAATACTAGTACTTATCGAACTCAGGGTTCATTTTTCGCATCTAAGCGAAACCATTCAACAGCCGATAGTTCATTCTCGTATAATCCTTCCCTACAGCATAATGAATCTTTGGCTAATCAATCGACGATTGTTCACTCGAGTGATATTACAGGGGCTAATACCGGGCTAGCCCACGACTCTGGTATTGTGGAATTAACCAAAAATACTATGTTTCGGGTCTCACGATTAGCAGCCACGCCCGCCATCTTGCAACCCCAACCGGAAGCAAATCAATCAGCTACCTCGATTAAAAATGGTAGTTTTGATCCCATTAACAATCAAGCGCTACTACTTTCGAATAGAATGGCTTATATTTGGAGCTATAACTCTCCCGACAAAACACCTGAATGTTTGAGTTTTCCAGTAGGGGAAAATAATTATAACGATCAGTCTAATCCATTTGGTATCTTTGTGTCTCCCGCTGCTGGTAGTACTGAATCAGGTTTGGTTACAGTGACCTCCTCTGGGGCCCTCAACTATTGGGAATCCACTGGTGGCGTTTTGATTTCGGAAGATATGCTACAAAAACGCAAAAATCTTGACCATCAAATCAGTCTCTATAACGGCGAAGGTATTGAGAACCTTCAAAATATTGAGCCGGCCGGCATCATAGCTACAACCTCTAGTGGTAGATACATTTTGGTCACGTTGAGGGATAGCTCAGGTAAAACTCATATAACCAGCACTACGATGCGTGGCAACGGGCCTGGGTTTTGGAACAATATCCGCGGCGCCCTTGCCGTCAGCACTACACGAAAAAACGTTGTGGCTATTAAATTAGGAATTTCTACTCATCGAAATCATCGCCAAGTGCTTATTGTAAATAGGGATGCTGCGCTCACAATATGGGACTGTGATCGGAATACCGACCCGGTATTAAAGTCTGATTTGCAACTAAAGTCGCTGATGCTTAATTATATTAAAGACATTTACCCACAGGCCGAACGTGGATTTCAAACCCATGATATGGAATTGCTTCATAATGGCTTTTTAGTATTTTTGACTTCTTTCGCCCTTAATGATTCTGAGGAATGTTATATTCTATTCTCCGTGGATGTTACTAACGAAAACCCACATTTAGTCTCTACTTATCGAGTCCAGTCCTACTCGAAGCGTTCCACTGCCAAATCTCCGACTCCTAAACTACTGTTACCCCAACCGGGCGATACCTTGTTTTTGGTATTCCCATCAGCTGTTGTTTTGGTTGACACAATTAAGAAATCAGTATCCGAAAACCCAAGTTCTCTTTTGGATAAGAAATGGGAGGATATTGTAACCTTCAGGGATGATGTACAAATTTTGACCTCTGGCTATGAGAATATGGTTAAAGTTAATGAGAAAGTCACAGTTCACGCCGGAATTGTGGTTTCAACGAACAATTCGGGAATTATCCGCTTCGAGCGATTTGAACGCGCCAATGATCTTGCTATGGCTGACTACAAAGTTTCTGAATATGACTTGGCTAAGACCCGCGTAGAGCAGGCCATTCATTTCGGTGGTGATGAAGAAAACCCTATTGTTTTTGATTTGAGAAAGGAATTAAAAATTCACCCAAGGGAAATTGAATTAGCACTTATATCAGTAAGTAAGGATATTCTTAATTCATCATCACCTTATCTTCCTCCGCATTTGCCGTCTATTACCGAGTACCTCGAGTTAAGATGTGAACGACTCGACCGTTTGGCTTTCTATGTGAATAGAAATCTCTCCAATGGTGTCAGCGTTCAGATTCGCCTCCAATTACTGTGGCATTTGGAAATGGCTGTTGCAGCTCGCAGCCTTTGGTCACTTATCGATCCTTATAGTATCGAGTCGGTCGAGTCGCCTCAAAGCGTTTTGCTAACAATTATCGCCCAGCATATTCAGGATCTAAAAATTCCCGACACTGACCCTCTTCGTGCTTGGTTCCTAAATCACCTAGACGATTTTATGCCCCTTCTTCTGGATGCCCAAAAGTACTGTGCATCTCAATCGGTCACTGGTCCATCTAATAAGGTCATATGGGATACTAACCGTGTCCTACTAACTGTATTGAATGAGTCCGCTTACAAGACGCGTGAAGCTTATTCATCCGATATCTATGGAATCTCTGAGTTGGGAAGCTGTGAACAACCCCCTTGGACATCTTCTAAAGATCTTATGTATGCCTTAGAAGATCAGTACACACTCACATGTAACGCCATGACCCAAATTTCAGCAACTAATGACGACCTTTACGATGAACTTAAGTACCAGATGCTTGATCTTGTTGCTGTTCTGTATTATACTTACGAGGAGCGGATGAACTGGTGTCGTGGACAGGACCCTACGGGTTTGGAGATCAATTCCTTATCAGCTTGTTTGAACACCAAGGGTAGTGGTTGGTTGAGGTCATTTGTAGATGTGGATGAAAGAGAGCGCGCCCTTAATATTGCCGAAGTATATCATGTTTATTCCAGTATGGTTGAGATTCTCGATGGCCACTATACTCAGATTATCCAAGGCAGAATGAAAGACGCTGACAAGGATAGCAGTATCTTCGAAATCCGGAATGCATTCCTCGGATATTTTGAAACATTTGGATACCCATTTGCAGTTGAGGTATACTATTATTTTGCCAATAAAAAGCAATTCAATATCCTATTGGCCAAGTTTCCGGAATTTAACCAGTATTTGGAGAGGTTCTTTGAGGAAGGTAATTTGCCAAAGTTGGCCTGGGTCCAGGATATCCATACAGGAAACAATCAAGCAGCAGGTGTTAAATTGACTGAATTGACGTTTGTTAAGGACCCGCCTGTAAATGTGAGTAACAAACTGATTCAATTGAGTATTGCCAAACTCGCATTGTTGTCAACATCACAGGATGATCTGTCCCTGGTTGACGAGATTGATAGACAGCTGGAACTTAGTACTGTACAAAAATCTCTATTTGATCAATTTAAAGGTTACATGCCTGAACGTGATGATGGCTCCGTTGACGTTTTTATTGAAGAGATCTCACCAGAATTTAAGCGGAGAAATATGCCTTACATTGAAGCCGGGTTCAAACGAGCTTTGGGTAAATTAGCCACTGAGGTCGCTCTCAACAGCGACGAACTAATTGATATTTTGACGTTAACGAACCTTAAATCTAAGAGCACTGCAGTTAATTTCTTTGAAGCACTTAGAATTGTCGCGTCGTCTAATGAAAATAACAAGAAGAAAAAATTTCTCCAGCAATTGATTTGGAGACGCGCTTTCCTCTGTGATGACTGGAATACGATCCTGGCTACTAAAGGAAAATCCGACGATAAGATGACCGAAATTACTTCTCAAACCATTTTGTTCAAAACTATTTTAGCGGGATTATCTGAGAATCTCTTCGACGTCTATTTGCTCGAACTGCCCAGGTTTTCTTCATCGCTTATTTCTGAGCAGGACAAACCCTTAATCCAGGAACACTTCACTGACGTTACAGAGTCAGAAATTAATGGGATTTACTCCGATTTAGTCGGGGAAAACATTCTTCTTCAGGCATCTTGTGATAAAGTAGATCTAGAAGGCTGGACTAAGGGGTTAGTAGTAATGGCAAAGCGAATGGTTGGTCAGGAACCTACATTTAATAGCTATAGCAATATTCGGAGTCAAACCAGCACTTCGGAAGATATTGAAATGTCCGATATTTAAAAAGCCTTTCTATATATGTGTAATTTAGAAACATAATAGACTATCTATTTATTTAAACTCTTATCTTATTGTGTTTGACATCCAGTCTAAAAAGATGGTGCCAAACTCCAGGGTAATTATAATAGACGCAAGTGATTAAGGTGCCAACAATCTCAACCCGCCCTAATAGATAAGAGTTGATAGTTAAATATATCAATTCAATATGTATAGGGATCGTACAAAATTATACATATCCTATCGACAATCATATTCGCATCATCCACAATCCACTGGGTCTATAGGCTTCCGATCTAACTCATTAGCCAACGATGAGGAACAACAAGGCCTCATGACAGGCTCGGATGATCAGGATGCCATTGAGCTCAGCTCGCTGCCACCAGCATGGATAGATATTGGAGATGAGGTTAACGAAATGCTAACGGAGACTAAAAAAAAAATAACCGAGCTTGATACCCTTCATAAACGTAATATTCTACCTGGGTTTGACGATCGTAGCCACGAGGAAAAGGAGATTGAATCGTTGACGTTACAGATTACTCAGGATCTTCACTATTGCCACGGACTAACTAAGAAATTAGACACTAAAAACTCACCCCCCCCTCAAAACGAACAAGAAGCCGCCAATTTTAAAATGAAGGGAAATATGAAAGTATCTCTGGCTACGACAATTCAAGAGGTTTCAACGCTTTTTAGAAAGATGCAATCCAACTATCTACGCTCGCTTAGCAAAAACGACCCTTATATGGATTTAGACTTACAAACCAACAGCGATGGCTTATCACTTTCCGCCAATGGTGAAGACGATATGGACAAATTTTCGAAAGACGCTTTACAACAATCGTCGTCTTTGATGCTATCCTCTAATGATGCTGCCATACTACAGCGTGAACAGGAAATTAATAAAATTGCACAGGGTATTATAGAGATTTCAGCCATATTCAAGGATCTACAAACAATGGTTATTGATCAAGGAACGCTGCTAGATCGTATTGATTACAATATTGAGAATATGAACGTCTATGTCAAACAAGCTGACAAAGAATTGATAAAGGCGGGCCATTACCAGAAAAGAACTCAAAAGTGTAAAGTGATTTTTTTACTTACGTTGGTAATATTTGGGTTGATTATCGTGCTGATAGTTAAGCCCAAGCATCATAATTTTAGCTCTGAACCAGCGCCGGCGCCGCCCCCCACAGATAATATAGAGGTGAATCCTCCAAAAGGGGCGGACGTGTCGCCAGAAATTCGAATAGTATGATTAATTTAAAATGTAATTAAGTCACTTATATTATGTCAAACAGTTGATTGCCTGGTTGGGATTTAATATAAATATATCTACATCGTACAATGCAACTTGGTAAAAAAAAAAAAAAAATTTTTTTCAATTGATATACTAAACAACTTTAGCAAAAATTAGACAATAATCAAATTAAAAGTTAAAAGTCAGAAAATTTAAATAAAAGCTACAGGAAAATAGTTTTTTGAGGTTCTATCAGTAAGTTATATGATACGAAACTTATTAAAAACAAGTATTTAATAATCTGTAACTACCAACTAGAAAAAGAATCTCACTTACACATTCTTCATTTTGTAAACTATAAGGAAACAGTGATGGGGTGTGATAAGACCGAAAGCAAGAGTGTCAGTAGACGATCCGCTAGTACAAGGACTTAATCCATTGATTAAATTTTGAATAAACCGGTAGCAGCCTAGATGATATGCTACCATAACATATTGTATAGAAATATTTAAGTTAATCAATTTGCTACCTTTAAATAGCTGACTCAGAGTTTGGGATTACCAGGCTATCCATAACCCCGTTGGCATTGGCTAATAAATCATTGAATCTCTACTGATTGTATATGACAGATGAAGTATACAGAGTACCGAGAATATCAAATATGCTGATTATAAACAGGTTGTACTAGGAAAGCTTCTTTATTAACTAAGTTATATTTCACAAGTCTGTCGGTAGGTTCATGCTGGGACATGGGGAAAAAATGTTGGCGACACAATGCCCGCTGCGGATCACTCGACATTAGATCCAGGTATTTCGTTTACCAGAGAGTTTACGTATTTGAGAGCTTAAATCGGCTACCTTCGTATTTCTGTATAGAAAAAAATTCGACTGCTCAGCATGATAAGGGTAAGTAGATCACAGAGAATATCAACTTCTTGGAGGGGTTGCCCAGACCGTAGAATCTTGGCCCACGGCTCGGTTCGTTTATATACCGCGATAAACCGTGAAATCACTGATAAATCCAACTCATTTGTTCCGATTCCGCAGACCTCCATTCCCTCTATCTATGACCACCCATTCAAAAGGTTGAATAGTCGATCGGTCTTTCAAGGAGCTTTTTTCCCCAACGCGCAGGCTCACCAATCTAAGTCCAGTCGGGGGGATTTCGTCACTGGGGCTCGTCTGTTGGAAAGATTGCAGGAAGTCGAGGAGCAGACCTTCAGCATCAAAGTGTTTGTTCCCAAGAGACAAGGTATCGAAGAGCTTATTGCTGGCTTTGATTTAGCTAAAGAAGATTCTAGAGTCAATAGAATCAAGACTTGTATTGATAACGAGCAAAGCATTACTCAAGTCATTTCTCTCCTTGAAGAGATAGGCGAAGACAGTAAAATGGTGATATTTCGACTCATTTATCAGGCTGAAGCTAGCCAGCTGCCGTTTGTTGCACAATTATTGCCTGTTTACTGGAAAAGTGAATATGCTCACATGACTTATAAAAACGCTTACCAATCAACCGTTTTGACCCTTGAGAGCTTTATGGACCGCGGAAAAGAAACAAGATTTAGCAGTATTACTTACGAGAAATATAAAAGCTACCAAGCGGCCGAAACTAAGACCAAATCCCCTGAATTCATTGCTGATTCAACTACCACTGAGCTAAAGACCGAAGATGAAGGTGTTCATGCCTGCTTTAAGACTAGTGCTGAGCGTAGGGCTCTCAGAGAATCTAGAACCGACAAAAGTCACCTAACTGAGGAAATATTTACCCGACCTATTGTGGCCGAGTCTGCAGAATCTCTGTCTACGCAATTCTCCCTTGAAAAGTTAGTCCAAGAATTAAAAACCCAATACTTCCATTCTTACAAGGAGAATGGTTTACTGAATGATAGACTATTTGGTGCTATATCCAAATCTGGTTCTTTTCCTAGAGCAAGTCAGAGTATCGAAAAGTACATCAATGAAGATAGTTCACTTCCCAGCAGTGACTCTATTGAAATCTACTTGGATACGTTAAAGAGATTCCTTGAGACAAAAAAAGCTATTTATATTGGAGACAATTTTGATACATATGCTTTACACAAGATTGCCCGTCTAGGTCCTATTTTTAAATCTAAACATATTACGCCAGCCGTAGTTAAATTTATGTTACCGTATATTGGTGATGCGGACAGCTTAGCTAGCATTATGACCACTATTCGTGGTTCATGGAATCGTGCTGCCATTCTTAATCAATGTCAAGAAGAGTTATTGGATACTTCTGTCCGATGCTCGAATAATTCCGTATATACAGATCCTGTTGAATCATCTTTTAGAGATACATTAGTAATGTCCCGAATGTTTATCATTGCCGAGGAGCTGGAAAGCCTTCCGGAAACTAAGCCCAGTTTGAACTTTTTAACAAAATTGATTGACTATAATATCAGTTATTCAAATATTAGTGGTATTATCAAATGCCTGGATATGGTGAGCAGTAATTATGGACCCGGAGTTGGCTTAGACTTAAACCGCGCTTTTGAAAAATTCCCCTTGAATGTTGATCAAGGTGTGGGTAATGAGAAAAAGTCATTGTGGCTATTTTCGAATAGCCAGGACGATAAGACTTCCCAAATGTTTGTCATTACCAAATTGAAACAGCACGTTAATCCAGATGATCGTTTAGCCCAGGAAGCAGCAGATGAGGCATTAAAAAGGTGTCAGGTATGATTGAGGCGTTGAGAATATACTTGTGTATAACGTAAATACTTGTAAATATACAACATTACATTTTGTGCATTACCCACCATAGCTACTAAAAGGGCCCTAAAATGGCGTTATGTGGATACCATTAATGATGTCACCGGCTACCCTGTTTGCCATCGGGTGAAAAAAAAAAGAATTAAAAACAACTACACTCACCAATAGGTATCATAAGATATTTGAAAAGACTAGGGTGATACATGCTTTTGGTATTGCCAAAATACAATGCCTACAAGAAACAAATAGTTTGGTGGTAATTTGATACTTTTACCAGTCAATCCAACCTACCAGGACTGAATTTTTCTTGAATTTTTCTTTTTTTTCCAAGACTGAATTTGCCAGTTTTTCTTATCTGAATAAATATAATAATAATAAAAATCATATGGCCTAATATTGGACTTGAACTGCGCCGTCCCGGCCGTTAAACGGCGGTAGATACGCTTAATTGTGGGACGCGTGAGTGTTTACCAATTACTATTTTGGGACACCGCCACTCGGGACCTCTTTCATTTAAGCAAAAGCCTCTCCTGTGTCAAAATATCGACCCACGTCCATAGCCTACTTGTTTGATCAATTTCAATTTTAAGCCACCAGAGCCCAAGTAAAGATCGATACAACGTCTTTAAGGAACTGTATATTTTGTTATTTATTTGATCATCAAATATGGGTTTGAGAATTAGAGCGGCCACTACCGTGTCTGCGATTATTCTTGTCGCTTTCGGCCTTCAGCTCGTCACTGTGTTGTCCGCCCCTATCACGTCTAAGATCTCGCTATGCACCTTTGACGACCATATATTTGGAGTTTTTGGATACTGTATTGAGTCTACCGGGAAATGCTCTAAGGTGGGTATAGGCTATGATATGCCCGACAATAAAAGTTTCAGCTTACCCTCAAATGCGCGACAGTCTTTGTCAAAGCTGTTAATTGTTCATCCGATTGCCGCGGGGTTTTCATTTATTTTACTTATTTTAGCCTTAATCGCCAATTTTCATGAGCCCTCTTCGTCGTCTAGATATTTATTGTGTGTTTTGATCTTCATTCTACCCACTTTTCTTTTAGCCCTACTGGCCTTTTTGGTAGATATTCTATTATTCGTGCCAAAATTAGCCTGGGGCGGATGGGTTCTGCTAGCGTCTACAATTTTAATCGCAATTTCAGGTGTTTCCGTGTGTATCATGCGCCGCTCATTAAGTTCGCGCAAAGCAATGAAGAAAAGAATTACCGATTTCAACAACACCACCAATGGCGACACGTTTAATAACCCCTTTGACTTCAACCATATTGGTCCCACAAACGGCACGTTTGGCAAACGTGGGTTTGCCGGTAATAATACGGATGACTACGAGTTTAGTGAGATTAGATACGAGCCTTCCAATAAAGACCTATCTGATGATACAGTACCCCTGACTAATCCATCATTGAGTCGTCTTGGTGATGATCAAAATCATGACAATTCGTTTGTGGAGGGAGATTACACAATCAACTCCGAACCTGATTTATTTGAGGCTCATAATAATCGGGGCGTGCCTTATTTGGCAAAGGGTTATAATTCACTTCGTGAGACAGGTGGTTCGCCTACAAGGGATTATCAGAGCCAGAGAAACCAAGTTCCTTACTCTGATGCAGTTAATGAACCAACTTTTCCTACATTATATTCTAACCAAACTCGGGTGCAAACTTCGCCACCTAACATCGGTGCAAGTAAGTTATCTGGTAATAACTTCCACCAAGAAAATGGTCTTATGCCGCAGTATCCTGCGGGTACTTATCCCCTTGGTGAAGCACCTGAAGACATGACAACCGAAGCTTTTGGGCCTAACGTAATCCCCATACCCAAAATTCAAGAGTCTACATCAGGCTTCAACAATATGGATCATCACCCCCATCTCCAATCCCTACAACAACCGTACCCTGAACGCGATTTGGGCGACGATGATATTGAAATTTTGGAAGATTTATCACACGTAACAAACCCTCAAAATTCAGATTACTTACAGCATGAGAATGATTTAGCCCCCGGTTCGCCGGCGTTATCGGAGGCTTCAGATTTCACCAGTGTTAGTCAACGGGGTGTTAATCCGATGTACCTTGAGCGACAGGCACAGATATTTCAACAGCAAAAGCAACAGCGTATACAATCGCAAAGAGAACAATACATGAGGGGTAACAACAATAATTTCATAGCTGCGTCACGATCATCGGATTATAGTAATGTTAATGTTCGCGGAGCCCCAGTACAGGTACAAGGGCAAGCTCAAGCTTCAGGACAAGCTCAATCACCTGCGAAACCTTCTACAGCAGACCGGACGGCCATTATGTTACAGAGTAACCCCGACTTTGACCTAGGGTTCCCGACCAAGCGGAACAAGGGTCCCGGGCCCAAGAAGGGTCTTCCCAGTGCTTCGGCCTTGGGCGGCCGCGATAACGTTTACGGTAATATTCACGGTATGAGATAGTAGATTCTACATTATTGTTTATAGTGAGTTTACTAATTAACTAAATAAATATCAGTTGGACTGTAGCCGAAAAAAAAAAAAAAACGTGAAAATGCCAAAAATGATGGAAAAAGAAATTAAATATTAAGAAAAGTTATATTTCCATATTTTATTACCTAATATATTACTTATAACGCTATAATGCAGTAAAAAGCAACGAGAAGCGACGATCGTCACGAAACCTCACTTCCGGCCGTATTCCTTTTCTTTTCTCCCTCTGTCGTCTATCCCCTTAGTCGCCCACGCAGCCTCTGAACCACCGCGTCATTCGCATCCTCGCAGTCTAGGTCAACGCTTTCGATTTACATTGTTCCCCGATACTTTGACTTTTTCAGTGCTGTAATCTTGAATAATACACCTATTAGTGTTTGGTAATTTGTTGTCGCAACATTTGTTTCATGAACGGCACGGCTACCCCAGTCAATCTTCACCTACCTCATTTGGCCAACGGCGCCGTTGAGGTCCAGTTACCTCCCGGGTCAACCCCTACTCAACCATCAGGAGGACCTCCAGGGCCGCCAGGCAATGGAGCTGGTGTTAACAATAACGGACCTAACGTTAACTCCAACGGAGCTAATGGGAGCAATGGTGTTCTGGCTGTCATTAATGGCCCTGCTGGAACTTCAGCTATTGGCACCTCGGCCACCGCGTTAGCCCCCGGCCCCCCAGCCCCCTCCCATCAATATCAACAACAACCAATTACTTCTTTCCAAAAACTGCAATCAGCTAACTGTGATTCTTGGGTTTCAATCGGCAGCTTGGCCGAGCTTTTAGGCGAACACGAAAAAGCTGTTCAGGCTTATGATTCGGCGTTACGCCATAGTCCTTACTCTATCCCAGCCTTGACAGCTATTGCTGGCCTGTATAGGAGTAAAGAAATGTTTTCGAAAGCAGTTGATTTCTACCAAACTATTTTGAATATAAACCAAGAAAACGGTGAAACTTGGGGTTCTTTAGGTGAGTCTTTTAAATTTTTTTTTACTCATTTTTATTTGTCGAATTTCTACGCGTCATTTCGGTGCTTCTCATTTCAGCCATATGCCGAATTTCTAATCTTTTACCGGCGCGTTAATTGGGACTCCAAACTACTCTTTTATTTATTTACTTACTAACCTATTCAGGTCATTGTTATCTTATGATGGATGACCTTCAAAAAGCGTACTCGGCTTATCAACAGGCTTTGTATCATCTACCCAACCCTAAAGACCCTAAGCTTTGGTACGGGATTGGTATCTTGTATGACAGATATGGCTCCTTAGAATATGCTGAAGAAGCATTTAGTCAAGTCATGGAAATGGATCCTAACTTCGAAAAAGCCAATGAAATTTACTTCCGACTGGGGATCATTTACAAACAGCAAGGTAAATACCAGCAAAGTTTAGATTGTTTCCGTTATATCTTGTCTAATCCACCTAAACCTTTGACCGAAACCGATATTTGGTTCCAAATTGGACATGTTCAAGAACAACATAAGGAATACGTATTAGCACGTGAAGCTTACGAACGTGTGCTGGTAGATAATCCGAATCATATCAAGGTCTTGCAACAATTAGGTTGGCTGTATCACCAACAGACATCTCCGTTCTGTAATCAAGATATGGCTATTGAGTATTTAACAAAGTCTTTGGAATCTGATGGTCAAGATGCTCAAAGTTGGTACTTACTAGGTCGCTGCTATATGGCACAGCAAAAATACAGTAAGGCTTACGAAGCCTACCAACAGGCCGTATACCGTGATGGCCGTAATCCAACCTTTTGGTGTTCTATTGGTGTTTTGTACTATCAAATTAATCAGTATCATGATGCACTCGACGCCTACTCCCGGGCGATTAGATTAAATCCTTACATCTCTGAAGTTTGGTATGATTTAGGTACCCTCTACGAATCATGTAACAACCAAATCAATGATGCTTTAGATGCTTATCAACGTGCTGCTGAACTGGATCCCCAAAATCCTCACATTCAGGCTCGTCTGGATCATCTTAGGCATATCCAACAAAATGGGGCCACCACAACCAATCCTACTAATGGTTCTGTTGATCAACAGCAGTCTGTTCCTCCTAGGCCTCAGGATATTAACCCTCAAGCTTATGCTTCTCAGGGTCCTCCCACTAATGATCCCTGGGGTGATAGTAATCAACAGCCTCACAATTTAGCTCAGCCACCTCAATTACAACAAGGTCCCCCACCTCCCCATCTTCAGAGTCATCCTCAACAACCTCATCATTACGTGCCTCAAGGACCCAGCCAACCTACTACTAACGGGCTTCTTTTCCAACCGCAACCTCAAGGCCATATTTCGTTGCATCAACAGGCTCACCAACAACAAGCCCAACACCAAGCTCATGCTCAACAAGCTCAACAAGCTCAACATCAGGCACAACAACATCAACAACATCAACACCAACAGCAGCAGCAGCAACAACAAGCTCAACAACAACGACAGCAACATCACCATCAACAGCAGCAGCAGCAGCAACAGCACTCTCATGCTCAACATCTACAACTCCACTCTTCAACGAGCCAATCGTCACATGAACTGCCCAAACCCCTAAAGCATGGCCTCGATTCTACTGCGAACGACACTAAAACTTTTAAAGATATCAATCAACCGCCTATAATCGCGCCCATATCCAATGGTAGCTCTGGATCGATTACTTCCGAAAACGGTAGTAAGAACGAACTAAAGCCCATTGCTGTCAGTGGTGCTAACGATGTTGCAAAATTAATTTCTCCTGTTCCCTCCAAACGTGGTCCCGACTTTTTGGATGAAGATAAAGATCGTAGTAACAAGAACCACAAAAAGGCTGCGACCGAGAAATTACCTAAGAATAGTGGTGGCGTTACTGCCCCTAAATTATCTTCCGGTATAATAGCGCACAATGACGAGGCAAAACTGATGCTTAATACTGTAGGTTCACCATCGTCTGATAAGCCCAGAGATACTCTACCGCCTATTATGGCCAACAAAATTTCGTCACCTCAGGCATCAGATGAGCCAGTTTCTGCTAATGGTACTCTATTAAATTCCCAAGAAAGCGCTGTTAAACCTATCAATGGTCCCGCTTCTGCTTCCTCTATGGAAATTGACCGCGCTGAAACTCTCGAGGAAAAGCCGCAATTAAAGGAGCGAATTGTTGTGGAAGCGCCTCAGCGGAAGGTTGATGAAGATTCCGACTATGATGACGACGATGACGACGAAGAGCCAGATGTGGCTACTAAAAATTTGAAAGCTGTGACCAAAGAGCCCGAAAAGAAAACTGGGGAAGTTAGTCCGATTTCTGTCACTGCTACTTCCGCTACTTTAGAATGCCCCGATCCCATGGAAACCGATCAAAAGAAGGACGGTACTATTGCTGAGTCTATTGAAAATGCTCAATCTGATACAACTGAACATCAGCAGGTTGACAGCCCAACTAAAGAAGTTAAAGGCCCTGCGGTGGTACCTTTGGTTACCGCTATCCCTTCCAACGCAATCTCTGAACAGCCTATGATGAAAAATAAGTCAAGTCCCAGCCCCGAATTACCCAAGCCTGCTGATGATGATTTTAAATCAACTGAATCTAAAGGAGTCGAAGTGGCAGATGTATCCTCTGCCAAAGAAAACCCCAAACCCACTACTACAGAAGAGGCAGAACATCCAAATAAGGATAAAGTTCTTGATAAAAAGACCTATGATAAAACTGAAGAAAAGGTTCGTGAGTTAATTGAAGGTACACCAGTTTCGGAAACTGTTGAAACTACTATTGTTACTAAGCATGAACCCGTTTCTGGAGAAGTAAAGCCTGTTTCCAAGTCGCAGAATTCAGAATTTTCCCCAGCCGTCGCTAATGCCTCCGTAGTTATGACCGCTAATACTACTCATGTGGATAGTAAGCCCGAACAAATTGAACCTGTTGAAACTAAGCTAGAATCGGAATACAATGTGAATTCCATGGATGTGGATCCTAAGTCCAAAGCTGAAATTTCAACCCCGATACCGGCCGTTGACCGCGTGGTAGCCATTCCTGTCGAAGAATCTCATAGCAAACTTACTAGAACTTCTGATGCTGAACTTAAACTTGTGGCTGAAAATTCAGGCACTGCAATCCCCAAAGAAACGCTGGGTGCTGTTGAATCTCTCAAAAATTCTGAGTCCCCAACAAAAAATACCGTCTACGGTGAAACCCAAACTATTGTAACTGACAAACCTTCCCCCTCGTTATTATTAGAAGATATTGAAAAGACGGTTGAGAATGGTCAAGTTAATGACACAATAATGACTATCGATGCTGGCACTGTGACTGCTTCGTCGCCCAAAAAGGCCATGGAAGAGTCTCCTGCCAGCGATATTGAAATGAAGGATACTCCTGCCGCTACCAGCGAAAAAGTGTGATCCTGGCAGACTTTGATCATAATTAATTACGACGCTTTTCTTTGCTTTTATTTATTTTTGCCATCACGTTTTTATGTATTTTTATATCCATTGGGTTGCGCTTTCACGAGTTCATCTCATGATCATTTCAGTCTTTTGTCTTATCCTTTTTATCTTGTTCATGTTATTTTATGCACTATAATTGGTGAGCCCAAATTTTAATATACTACTACCATATCCATTTTTTACTATTTAGGTCAAAGAATCTCCAATGGTTTTATAGGATGTTGCTGCGAGTGTATGTATGATGGAATTATACTAAAACGTTCAGACTGAAGTTGAAACGACTCTTATTTTTATCAAGGTAAACTTTTATCCTACAGTAAAAACAGCCTTCCAATAAAGTTGTTTTAGCTTTATTATTTTAATCTAAGCATGCGACCTATTAGGCAGCTACTTGAATAATCTAGCAGCGGTCCTTATATATCAGTATAATCAAGTCGTTAGGATTAAGTAATTTTAAAATACCTGCAAAAGGAAAAATATTATTTGCCAATATAAAGTCAGTTAAAATGAAAAAGTGGAAATTTGAGATACAAAAATATCAGTAATTTCGTTTGAAGGCAGACTCTTATTGACAAAACTTTGATCTACCTAGTATATTGGTTCGTGTCTCCAATCACGTTGGGTCCCAATCAAGCTCGAATTGGGACGCGTGGCCAGCAATAACATACCTTAACGCGTTTCAACAGACTGAGTTGGAAGGCACAAGAAAAAACTTGTAACACTGCTATTGTATACACTTGTTTCCGAACCAATAGCAATATATATATACATCTTAATGTCGACGATAGCACCCCCTGAAGTGGTTAAACAGCATTTGAAACCCACCCAATCTGTAAAAAATCTGCCCTATACATGTTATAATGAACAGTTCTTTAATATATCTCCAACTTTCAATAAATGGGTACCATTAATGATTGTTGATATACTTAATCTTGATAGCTTTATGTCAGTTTACCACAAGAGCCCTGACTCTACAAGAATCAATAAATCTTTAGGGCCCTATATGTTTATCAACCATCCAATCAACTATGTTAGCGTAGTGGGGATATGTATCGACACTGCAGAAAGGTACACGAACAATGATAAAGTTATCGTTCAATCTCTTACAAGTGAGTATCACAACGTGAATTTGATAAAAACGATTGGCGCTCTGTTTCTAACTATACTTTTATATTTAAAAAGTTGACGATGGATCTTCAGCTACCATAAACGCCGTATCCTATTTCGATTCAGAAGCTGATATATATGATGTACAAAATAAAGTTGTGCATATCCAGGGGCTTATAACGGAATTCCGCGATCAACGACAGATAAGAATCACTAATTTGTATACAATAAAAGAAGTGGCTGATGAGTTTTTGATATTCAAGGATATCCTTAAAGTGCGAACTATGGTTTTATCAAAACCCTGGGTCATCGACCCTGATATAATTGTAAAAGCCAAGAACAAATTACTACGTCAAAAAAACACAGGGGAAAATGAAAAATACAACAGATCCTTGTTGGAATCGTTAAAATATATCTACGAAGCTTCTGGATCCCAGGAAGACTTTCAAGATACCTCAGGAGCCCAGGACACTGACGATGATGCAAAAAAAACAGAGGTTAAAAAGGGCATAAAAGCTAATATTTCAGTATGCGTTTCACAAAGAAAGTCGGTGGGTGGGACTGACGACAAACTATCAAAGTCGTTAACCCAGGTAAACCGCTTACTTTCTCGCGTTTCGTCGCAAGAGCCATCTGAAAGCTGTTCTTTTATGAAGAAGCAGCCACATCTACAGGCTCCCTTGAGAAAGAAAATCTTTAACGGGCAATATTCAGAAACTCT
This sequence comes from Nadsonia fulvescens var. elongata DSM 6958, assembly GCA_001661315.1. Lineage (NCBI taxonomy): Eukaryota > Fungi > Ascomycota > Dipodascomycetes > Dipodascales > Nadsonia > Nadsonia fulvescens. The sequence goes on along the minus strand of KV454412.1, from coordinate 414,119 downwards.
AGATGAAGAAAGTGTCTCTAGTAAAGTCGAAGATGAGGGTTATGGCAAAGATAATAAACAGTTTGGGAGCACTAAAGAACGGTTTGATAGAAAGCCCCTATACGCTAGAGTTAGATCAGATTACGAAAATTATAGTTACGAAAATGATAATCTTGAAGACCCGAAACCTTTTTATCCGAAAGCACTTAGCATACCGTTTGAAAAGAAGATTTTACCCCTAAATCTAGCTAAGAATTTGGTATCATCCCCTCAAGAGCCTTTAGTAGAATCAGAAAATCTTTTGAGGCTAATTAATATGAAACAAAGCATTGATAAAGACAGCCCAACTACTTTAAAAAGTAAAAACTCAGATATACAGGTTCCTAGTTCGTTGGCTGCATCAAATGACTCCACATTCGAAAATGGTCATAGTCTTATTAAACATTTACCCATTATGACAAAGTATTCTAAGACTGAGGAAATCTCAAATGATTTGCCCCATGATGATGATTCAGAGTTATCTATATCTGTTTCACAGGGCAGCAACGATATCATCATTGAATCATCTCCGCAAGATGATATGGAAGAACCTATCTTATCAACCCAAAACAAAATTAGTGTCATTTTAGATCCATCGTCACAATTGCTCTCTACAACCACGAGTACTAGTACCTCGAAAATCTCTGAAATAGTAGAACGGAAGTCATGCATTGTTACCCCCAGTAAAGCAAAAATCCACCAACATAAACTTCTAAGACCGTCCTCAATCCCAATTAATATCAACGGTTTTATAATAGAAGAAAATGATATTAATAAAAGCTTGAGCAATATCAGTCGGGTTCAATGTTCAGTGTCAAAGAAAGATAGTCCAATGCGTTTGCTGCAGAAGAGCACTTTTCCGGAATGTCACACATTTACAGAAGGCTCTGATACTACCCAGAGTCATACTAATTATATGATTAACACAAGGCATTCTGGCGTAAATATTATCCACAACGAAATATCCCGAAATTGGAATTCTATTACGACTAATAGAAAGAGCGAGGCTATAACCATTTCCAAAGCCAAATTGCTTGATAAATCATTTTCCCTTCCTTCCCAGAGCGACAGAAATGTGTATTCTAGACTGTCTAAACATATATCTAGTCCCATGAAGTTTTCTAAGCATACTGTTTTTGCTAAGTTATCATCTAAGCCCACTATTTCGTCAGCAAACATCAGATTCACTACAGACATCAACATGAAAGCACTAAGGGCAACTGAAAAGAGTAGGAAAGCTGAAAGCGATAAAAGAGGAATACCTGAATGTGGCAATACTATTACACATGTACCTGAAAAAATACAATCAGAGGAAACGGAAAAGACGACTTTACCATCCAGTCAAACTAACCTGGGACTTGGAAATCTTCAAGCTACATCCACCCCTGTAGTAAGAAATACAGGTTATTCTGTCTCTTCGGCAAGTATTTCACCAATAAAAATCCAAGGTACAAATAACGATATGTCCTTAAAGACCTTATTTGAGATGACACCAACTTCAAGATTTCCACAGGAACATTTTCATGACAGCAATGCAGATATTTTAGTGCCTGCTACTTACAAACCCCTGGAAATGAAGAAGCCCCGATTGCCTACATGGCATTCATCGAACTCATCATCATCTAGTCTATCCCAAGCTTCCCAGATTTCGCAAGTGTCTCAAATTTCACAGAAATCAAATTTCTCTCAGGTGTCTCGATTTAATGATAAGTATATCAATTCACAGCGTGATATTTCCAAAGTAAGTAATACGTCTGGTGAAATTTCTCTGCCTCACCCTCTTTCTAGTAGCACACCTTCTGGAGATTGGTACGATAATCAAGCATCTTTCCTAGATGAGGTTAATATTGAGCCTGCTGAACGGGTGGGAAAAGTACTAGCTGATAAATCTGATTTGGTTATTAATAAAAATATAATCCAAACAGATGAAGACGATGCTGATGATTTCGATGATAATGATTGTGATTTTATTGATGTTGATAATAAATTTGAAGAAAGGCTAGCAATAGCTAAAGTGTTTCCCATCACAAAAAGCAAGCAAGACCCTTGTGGCTCTTCTTGGGTTGATAAATCTCAAGTTTTTGATTTTCAACTTGAGCGTGGTGACTTTGATGAAATTGATAATGACAATGACAATGAGTGTGAAGGCAGTGGCCTTAATAATCGAAACGATAGTCAAAAAATAACTAATGACAGGAAATCGACAAGTCGTCTTTCTAAAAATGATACATCATCGGGGAAAATACCTTTTTCATTTTGTCACAACAAGAATTTAATTAAATCGGAAATTCCATCTCTAGAAGAATCTGCCAAAACTAACCCTTTGCAAGTTGATTCTAGACTGTATTTATCAAAAAATTCGTATTTTTCTGGAGATATTCCAGGGACTTTATTGCATGAAACTTCAGGAGCTGGATATCTAATTCAGCTAGAGAGTATTTCAGTCAAAGACGATAATGAACTCCTACCAATGAGTCACGAACAAGTTAATGATAAAGATGATTCGGACCTCGAGGATCTTGAGCTGGCAGGAGTGAAACCCACCATAAACTCTGTCACATCTCCAACTTATGCGATGAGTTCTTCAAACAATCCGGCTACGACTCTGAGTCTAAGAAAACAATTAGTAAAAGTCGTTACCAGGCAAAGCAAGGTTCACGATATCAATTATAATGGAAGTAGCTCAAACCAAGCAAAATTACTGACCAAGTCACAAAGCGATGAAGACTTGCTGATACGTACTAATAACTCTGATTACTCAAAACCATCGAAATTTACTCATCTACAAACGCCATTTTTAGTAGAGTATTCAAGTAACAATAATGTAGAGAAACAGAAATCAGGTATTGAACTTTCGGTTGGCTCAAAGGTGTTGTCTTCGAACGGCAATTATGAGCTAGTTGAAACCTCACATTATAGTAATGCTGACACTGGGGTCAACAATAAGCAAGCAAAACAGAAAATCAAATTTCTATGTGATGATTCTAAAAATGAAGTCAAAAATTCAGCAAAACCTCGAAGTAACGAAGGTATATTGTCAATGCGTACCAAAAGCTTTGAATCATCACAGTTGCCAGCATCAAAGCGCTTAAAAAGGTTCAACACGGAACAACACCAACCTATTATGAACCATGCTTCAAGTAATCGCTGGAGCATTCCTGTTCAAGTACCTGTGAGAGAAGAACAGTCCAATATTATAAATAAGCAAGTAGCAATGCCTACTACTTCCCATGAAAGTACTCGTACAGGTCCAGCGTTTAAGTCAACATTCAGCAAATTTCAACGTTTCCTATGGGAGACTTGTAGCTCAGAATTCAATAAACCCAACATACAAATGACCAATGCGTATAGTTTTACGGTAAATAATTTGATCAAGATCCCTGCAATACGGTCTCAGTTTGAGCTTGTTGTTAAATACTGGGCTAGTCCTACTAAGAACCACGAGAAGGGGTTAAAAATGGCGATAAAGTCTGGATTGGATGGGCTAGTTAAAGAGGGACTTATTTTGAGAGTAGGTGATATTGCATATCAGACAATAAATCGGTTTAATCTGGGATACATCCTAGAACACGAACAGAATTGTGTGCTTAATGGCCAGAAGGATGAGGTAGATGCAAGGGTTATTGTGAAGTTTCTAAAGTGCAAAGGGGATGGTTGGCGAAGTTATCCAAATCGCAGCTTTGTAGCCGCATTGATAGATAAATGGTTAAGTAAGAATGCATGGGTCAAGGTGAATTCAGAGGGTGTCTGGCAACTGGGGACACGTTCTTTAAATAAAGGGGCACGTAACTAGGGTCAACCCATTCTCTTATCTTTCAAGCTATATATAACCTTTCAGATTTTTGATTATAAGTATATTTTTCTCCTTCATTCCGTTGTTCTTGTCAGATATAAGTTGGCTTTTTTATATAGCAAAATGTATCAAAAATATTCCAATAATCTAAGATAGTATTTTCTATGTCTCTATATGTCTATAATAATTCATAATGTGAATATGTAAACCAAAAGCCGTACTCTTGAAATTTCATTAGCCCTCAAATGAAATTGTCATGTGGGAATTCCATAACAAATCATCAATAGAATCATAGGTTTTATGAAGATGAAGATGAAGCTCTAGGGCTGGGTCTGAAGAAAACATTAATCTATTCCACAGACGTCACTTACGTATTGTTCTATATATTAGGTGGACTTTCAGATGTTGAAGTAAGATTTACTGACATCCTATTTGCTTCATTCAACTTCGGATGCGTTGTATGGGGTCGATAAGCAACCGCGACTAGTGGCGCCCAATATTCTCTGGGCAATGGGAAGTACTCGTAGTCGATATCTTTGTCTTTTGTAATGATGGGACTGGATATAGTGGTGATAGGGGTAGTTGGGGATATTAACTGCTGTGAGAGAGCGAGTTTATTGGGGTATTCAGCTACTGACTGCCCTCCTACAGGTTGGGATAGTGGTACACTGCCAACCAAAGTAGGAGGTTTCAATTGCGATTGATATAGGGGGTGATTTTCATCATTCTTTTTATCAATATTTTGACTTAAATGATGGTTCAGCGGATGTTGAATGGAATGAATCTCTGTCTTCAGGGGTTGAGGACAGTTGAGGTCAGCTTGAATTTGATGGTTAGTCGGGTAACAGTGCATTGACAAATTATAAGGTGCTTGCTGGTATTGCTTTTCATCACGTATATTCGATTTTGATCCATACTGGTTGCCTTGAAGATTGGATTGTTCGAACGGAAATTGTTGTTGCTGGTTTTGTAAATGTTGTTGTGCGTGTATATGTTTTTGATCAAGTTGAAACTGCTGATATTGTTGTTGTAGTTGTTGTTGATGTTGTTGATGTTGCTGTAGTTGTAGTTCTATATGCTGTCGTTGTTGAAGCTGTTGCTGTATCTGTTGTTGTTGGTACTGATTAATGTGAGACTGAGACTCCTGATGATATGATTGTTGGTATTGTTGAAACCCCTGATACTTCTGCTGCTGCTGTTGAGTATGATGCTGTTTACCTCCTCTTCGTCCAACATTATGCTGTTGCGGCAGTTGCAGCATTAATGAATTTCTGTTAATACTTATCTGATCATCCGCCTCTAAATGAAAACTACCCTGTGACGTCAACTGCGACTTAGACAACTCTTGAGCTCTTACTCGAGGTTTTAATATCTTTTGCGATGTTTGGGGCCTATTTTGAAGTTGTGTTCGATTCTGTGATTGCGATACCAAATGAGGTCTCGTCAGAATTTGTTCTCTCAAATCATCATCTTCTTCATGGGTTTGCTTGGATTGTTCCGCAAGCAAATTCGACTGTGGTAGCTGATGGCTCAACTGCAAAGCCACTCTAGTGTTTGTATCCTCTACGAATACCGTCGATTTCATCGCTGTTGTTGTAGTCTGAGTTAACGGTCGTTCTATAATACCCCTACTATGACTGCTGGCTGTCTCCGGTAATAATATGTTATCCCTATTTTGGTAAAACCGAGGATTTCTACCTCTTACAACAATGGGCCGAGAAAAAGCATATGCCAATCTAACTCGTTTGGTATTTTCCAGTTCCGCGAATAGTAATACACAAACGAAGAAAAATTTTTGAAATTTTTTGCGGCCATTATTGGCGGTAGCGGTTCGAAATTGTAGTCGTTTCCAGTCAACTACTTCATCGTATTGGGTGGCTTTGGGGTAAATATACTTCAGTGAAGGCTCTTGGTCTTTGCTACTATTAATAGAATGCTGATCCTGAGAGGAGTCGGTAGTAGGAAATATACCCTTTGGTGGGCAGTATAAGAGCTGGAGAGGGGGATCGTTATTGTTTTCCGAAACCATAACATCCAGTGAAAGAGATATGATACGTGATTTACTTGATGTTACTCCCGAGTTAGCATTCGAAATATCTGTAACATAGGCTGCGTTATTACAATTAGAAATCAGGGATTTCACCTGAAACAAGTTTCTTCTGTAGAATGTAAGCTCATAAGACGGTTGAATACTTAAATCGGTAGATGCTGGTTCAGCAACTATTTCGGTGGATGAAGATGATGTATTAAATTTTTCAGCAGTCTTAGTCTGAGTATCTATTCTATTATTTGACGTACTATCTTCTAAGGCTAGCGAATGGCTTAAAAAGAAGTTTCCAGCTAACTTTCCCTTGATTGAAATCTGAACCGGCTCACCACGGTGATCAAGCACAGAAGAAGTCTGAACTGAAGGATAAAATAACAAATAACTTGCGTTAGTAATACTATCGGGTCTGCGATCGGGGTTCATGATGGGCTCTGGAGGTGGAGGAATTGGATAACCGACCATAGGTGATTTTTCTGACCATTGGGTAATATTAATATTGGCCTTTGGTACAATAATTTCTTTGGGTGCCGCTAGTTTGAATGTTTGCAATGCATGCATTTCTAGACAATCGCATGAATTGGTGTTCTGTTTGGAGGGCTCAACTCGTCTGGTTTTTGACCGATCCTCAGCCTCTACTTTCAAATTCGTCATTATCATGGAATCTGGCGTTAAGTTTTTTTCACCAAAGGGAATAGTGTTCATCATACCTGAGCCATTAGGATTATATCCAGAGGCGTAAGAATGGCTATGTGGGTTGGTCATAACTTCAGAGCCCATACGCCCTGTGAATCCCATAGTGAATCCCGGGTTCCCGTCAAAAGCAAAATTGGACGATTCCTGCTCATTTCCAAGTAAAAGCGCATCTTCAGGAAAAAAACTTTGGTTGGAGGTTTGAGAAGCTCGACCATAGCGAGTACTATATTGTGGCTGGTGTGATTGTGGTAATGGATCGGCAGAGGTCATATAGTTATTGACAAATTCTAATGCAGATTTAGAGATAGGAATATCTGCAAAAGAAAAATCTTCAAGCTTATTAAGAGAATCAAGCTTGTCTTTGTCGTGGTCTGGGCTGGGGCGGTCCCATCTAGGCCGGGCCTCTAGCAGGGTCTCGCTTACAATATAAGTGTGATTTGGCGTAGTAACACGTTTAGAGTCATTAACTAAAGAAGATCTGCTATCAGCCATAGAAGGTCTAGCTTTGGGTTCTGGTTGATCAGAAACTAATAGGTCAAGGGGTCGTGGTTTGAACTCCAAAAAGGTCCGCTGTGCTGTCGACGAGGACCACGATGAGGATGGCCTTTTGAGCGTAGGGGTTGATGGAGTAGAGGCGGAAGACGAACGCGTCGAAGCAGTATGCTGTCGAGCGGGGTAGTTCAAAGACATCTTACTAGATCATAAGAATTTTTCTCTATCTCTCTACTTTAAGGGGTTTGTCGCGCCTGGACAGTTTGGGCAGTGGAAAGCTGGGGTTAGCTGTGGGAGTGATGACTTGCAATATCACCTATGCGGCTAGTGTAAGTTGTATAACACTATATCAGAAATATATTAGATATAGACATTTTATTATTTTTATTTCAGATTAATTGACTAATAATACACAAAGATATCCAATATGGGATACATAGAGATGAAGAGGGGTTTAAAATAGACTATGAAGAGAAAAACAGAAAAAATGGAAAGAATGTAGCCACCACGATTGGGATAGCTATATTACATTTCTACTTTTGAAAGTCAAAGTTCTCTCTCAACTAAAGAGCCAAGGCCAGTTTGGCCATATCGAGAGCACCTTGTCTGGTCTTGTTACCCCCAATGAAGCCAGCAACGTGGACAAACACCGAGCCGTCAATCCCGCAAATGGCATCCAATTTTTCATCTCTGGCACCTCTCCAGGCTTCTGGCAAGGCCTTTCTGGACTGGAAACTAGTAGGCGCTTCCGGAACAGCTTGAATTCTCCAGCCCTTACCATCTGAGTAAAGCACGTAAAGCACTTTGCCAACCATACCGGCGTCACGCTCAACTTCGAACAGATGTTCTTTCCAAGGGACAAAGTCGTCAAAAACAATGATTCGGCCCTCGTTATCATATTGAAAACGGTCAGCAAAAGCCTTTTGAACGAACTGCTTAGCCGGTAACCAGGATTTGCCCTGAGATTCGACGTGACGCTTGAAGGCGGTACCCATGAGATCTGAAGCAATTAAAAATCGCTGCATTAAAGCGTCATCGTCGCTGGGCTCAGTCCAAAACGGATTGAGCTGCGATACTAGGGAGGGCAGAGTAATACCATGAGGTTTGAATTTGGGGCTAATATCGGTGGGGTAGGCGTCAACTCCGTTGTCGTTGGCGTCAATGGCTTCCACAAAATTCTTGTATACCCTCAAGTAAAGAGTATCCAAAGCTTCGGCGTCATCATCCAGGCCACACACTTCCGCAATAATTTCCTTACCGAAATGCTTGTACACCAGGCCAGCTGAGGACAAACGAGTGTGGAAATCAGCTGAGAAGGTGTCTGTAAACTCCCGCTGGTGGTGATCAAAGAACTTGACACCATCGTACTGGCCAGTAACATCCACGATAACATCGCATTCCTCCAACACAGCTTGATCCCTTGAACGGACGATTTCGGCGTCGGCGAAACGGGGCAGCAGACGCAGCATGTATACGGCCAGGGATTCATCGGCGTGGAAGGTACCTGAGTGAGTACCGATCTTCATAGTAGTCTTGGACTTTTTTGCGGGGCTTGTGGACATTATAGATCGGGTGAGAAAACGGGATACTGTTGTTAACGTCGTTAGCCTCTTGAAAGTCATGAAAAGGGCGTGATGAAAATAAATTGTCATACCAAAACAAATGTCCCTCACTGGCTGAGGGTTAGTCAGCCATAGTCAAGAGAGGGTAATTTTCTTCATTTGCCATCTTCTGTCTCGGTCCCTGACGATAACGACAACGAAATCTACAACGAAAACGACAACGACGTTCTCGTTTTAGCATATTTTATTTATCTATTTCAACAAAATGTCATTCTTTGCTCGACTATCACGCAATTTAAGAATTTCTTCAGGCCAGCTTGAGGTTGCTAGAGTATGTAAGAGTGATAACCCCTTGCTTGAATGAAACCAGATTCTCTGGCGCATGTGAGGTTTTTTTTTGTGGTTGTATATATCATTAGCCTAAGGTAGTTAACTAACTTATTGTATATTATAGCTCTCATTCTATTTAATGTCGCCGATTTTGGTTATGTTGTATGTCGGCTCCAATACTCATGAGAAATTCAATGTGCCTGGTTTCTGGCCCGATCCTCACCGACTTAATAACCCGCCCAAGAACGTGCACGATATTCATGCTGAGATTGAGCGTATGAAGCTAGCCCGGATCGAAAAGAGAAAACGTCTGGAAGAAAAGGCCAAGGCCATGGGTGAGTTTAGAGAGGAGGAAGAGGTTGAGGAATCCAGCAGCCCTGCCAAGTAGGCTTGTGATCTTTTTCTCAAAGTCCTAGCTAGGATTGAAAGTTTGAACACATATCTATACATTCCTATGTATTCAGGTTTAAATATTTTCTTCACTGGTTGGGCTCATATGGTACCTGCTACCGGCCTCTAAACAATCGCATTCGGTACTAGTCCACTTTTCTTCCTATTTTTTCTCATTTTTATCGGCTTTAGGTCCAATTCGCATTTTCTTAGCTAATTCCTGTATATAGTTTTCTTACCCAATAAAATAATAAAATGAATCTTAGATTTATACGGTACGTGCTTGCTGGATGGACCCTTTAGACGATTTGAGTTTTTGACGGTATATAGCCATCTATTTAACTGTTTTCTTTAGTAGTTTACTATTATATTGAAACTCAGCTTAAGAAGGCATTTACTACTGAAAATATAAATGTCAGATTTAAAAAAGTCGAGAATACTGGCTGATTAGAGGTCCGTTTACTATAGAGCACGACGTCTAAAGGAGAAAATACTAGCAAGAAACAAAGTAAATGAAACAGTCTGCTATTTGTAATGATGTCAGTCGATATTTAAAAAGAACGATGTTCGTTTAAATCAATTCTTTTTGCTCATTGTATTTTTTGATGAGTGATATCCGTGTTCAATATACATACATTGTCTACAGTTTCGGTGACTAATCAACGTGCGGCCTTCATCACCATTTTAAGTCCATTTCCTCCATAACTCTTTCTGTATCGGAACCTTGTATCCGCCAATTCAATTAATTATGGTATGTAAAAGAGATATATTACTGATGAGCAACCTTTATAAAAGGAGTACTTGGTTTTTGTTAAGTCGGTGCTAACCCTATCAAGTCAGATCGCATTGAACCCGACACCATAGCCCCCGACGTGCCACTGTATGGCCAGGCTTCAGAATATCGTCGTCAATCGCCCGAGCCTCCATTATTGCAATCTCAGCCACGCGCTACGCCTGGCCTGACATCGCAAAGCCCAGCACCCGAGAGGGGTGCCATAGCCACCATTTACCACAAGCTAAAGGACTCTTCGCATCCTATTGCGCTGATTTTCTTTCTGGGGTTCCGAGTTGGCGCATTGGCGACGTATTGTTTCGGACTATTTTTCACTTCGTCTTTTGTGTTTATGTTTATCACCACCATTCTTTTGCTAGCTGCTGACTTTTGGACCACTAAAAACATTGCAGGCCGCCTACTTGTTGGGCTTCGCTGGTGGAATGAGTCCTCCAGCGACGGTAAATCCACGTGGGTATTTGAGACTGCTGACCCGGCTCGAGTCATCAACCCCATAGACTCCAAAGTATTTTGGATGTTTGTTTATGGGGCACCGGCTTTTTGGGTCATTTTGGCCCTACTAGCAATTCTGAAGCTCCAGTTTCTGTCTCTGATTCTTGTAATCATCGCTGGTGTGCTCTCGACCACTAATGCCGTCGCCTTTAGCCGGTGCGATAAATTTAGCAAGGCCAATGGTGTGGTAGGCAATTTGACCGGATCTTTATTGAGCCGAGCTGTAGGCGGTGGTCTGAATGGTATGTTTAGCCGTCTAAGTCCGTTTAGAGGTTGATTCCTCGAGTCTCTAATAAATATGTATGTATCTACGTGTCTCTTGTAATTGCCAAAAAGGGCACCTTCTACCTGGTGCCTATTCCCTTTAGATAAACCTTTTAAACGATATATAAATTACTAGTTATATTATTTGTAATCATAGTCCACAAAATCCTTATCCATTCAGTATTGGGGTTCTTCGGGTTATGTGGCGTTTGATCCCACGCTTGGTAAATAATCTCCACATGGCGTTTTACACCTTGAAAAACTCATCTCGACCCATTCGAATAACCCTCACTTCCAACTGACTTTTCTTGCAGACAGTATCGAATATCAGCACTGTCCTGATCTCTAGTGTTAACTGCTATTGTTTATCAATTACTTTGTTCCCTGTGTTTCAAAAAAAATTCTACTTGCTGATTAGTTGCTATAACTACTTGAAGACCCCAATCATCATTCTATGGCTGAGCTAGAAGAATCTACTCTTCAAATTCCAGTCACAGGCACCTCCTCCGTTGTCGGTACTCTAACTCTGCCTTTTGAAACCAATGCCACAAATCCACCGCGCCTAGTCATCATCTGCCATGGGTCTGGTGGCCATCGTAACTACTGCTACCACAAATTGCTGTCAAGAGAGTTAGCCACGGTATATGGATATTTTGTTTTTCGGTTTGATTTTCGGGGATGCGGCGAAAGCGATGACCACTTTGTTACAGCTTACAATGAAGAATCACGTCCAGTCAGTGGGGAAGGCGCTCTAGGGAGGACCTTGGATCATGATGCTCAAGATATTGATGCTGTCGTGAATCACTTCACCTGCAATCGCGATAATGGGGAGAAGTATATTATTGAGTCTATAGTTGGTCACTCCAGGGGTTTTCTCGCTGTCTTGCATTTCTATGGCGAACGATTCGCACATGAACCCTTGTTTAAGATTCCATTTTTGATCAATTGTTCATCACGGTTTCAGAGTCATATGCTGGCTGAGAAAAGGGATAGGGAGTATCCTGGGTGGCGCGATAAGGGGGGTTATGGAACGCAAATTGCTCGCTACAATTCTTACGTTAGTACCTTTATTCCCGCTAATGAAGTGCTAGATCTTTCAGCCCGAAATGTTCAGAATATGATCGCTCGTATCCCGAAACTGACCCATATATTGAGCATCTACGGTTCCAACGATACAGTGGTTTCATTAGAAGATATGGGCCATTTTGCCAATGCCTTTGGCGATCGACATACCCTTATTGTGATACCAGACGCTGATCACAACTTTTACGGGACCGCCGACTCAAGATCAGGATCACCATCGTCTGTACCATCACCGACCCCCATCTTATCACCATTGTCAACGCCAAAGTCGCCGGTACGACTAAACTATAATCCCCTTGTTGTGCAACAGATTATCAACTGGATTCGCCCTGAGATTGTCTGTGAACGGTTTAATCGGCGCCATGAATTTATTGGATTTATTCCTCGCTGGAAAGAAATTAGTGGAATTCACAATTTTCGTGACCTCGGTGGCTGGCCTATTGCTAATTTAGGATTTGTAAAGCCAGGTCTCATCTATCGCTGTGCTGATCCTCAAAACATCCAGCCGGCGGGTAGGAATGCCATGATTCAGCTGGGCATTCGCACTATTTTTGATTTGAGGTCCGATACTGAGCTGGCTCGTAGTGGATTTCGCGAAATTGAGGGTATCGAACGGTTTCATGTGCCGGTATTTAGAACGCGCGATATCTCTCCTGAGGCATTGGCGCAACGATATCAAAAATATTTTGATTCCAAGCATGGATTTAGGGAAGTGTATCGAGAGATTCTGACCAGTGGGGTAGACTCTTACCGGGCTATTATGGCCTCACTTTTGAAACACCCGGGTGAGGGTGTGGTGATTCATTGTACAGCTGGTAAGGACCGCACAGGCGTGATTTGTGCTTTGATCCTGTTATTTTTGGGCGTGGATGAGGACACTGTTGCAAGAGAGTATGAGCTAACTACCATTGGGCTTAGGCACTTTAAGAAGGAGTTTATCAAATCGTTCAAAGCCCGGGAGAGCGCCCTGGCTATCGACGAAGATGGTATAAATAATATGCTGAGCTCAAAGTATGAGAGTATGCTGCAATCTATAAAGATAATCAACGAGGAGTTTGGAGGCGCCTACAATTATTTTAAAAACCAGTGCGGATTTACTGATGAGGAGTTGCAGACCATTAGCCGTAACTTGGTGGTGAATACGCTGTAGTAGTTTATTGGTATTTTTGAAATAGCGCTTCACACACTTGACATATTCCCATGGTTTATTCCTCTGGACAGTATAGACATCCAAAGTGTTATTAACTGTAATATATTTAAGTGTAACTTCCATAAACAAAATATTATTAAAGCAAAGCAAAACGTTCTTCTTGGTATATTGTACCGAGGCACACAGTCCAATTGTTGTGTGACAACCGTCCCCAACCGTGAGGCTGAGATGTTGCACGGTAAAAAGAAAGGCTTATCTTTCAGTCTCTTTCCCCTCTACACGTTCTTTCCTGACGTTTGTTTTTTTTTTTTTTTCATTTGTCTTTTTCCTTTCGATTCATTTTCTTTTGCCGATTTTTTCATGACACCTTACGCTACCGTGACATACCGCCCTAATCCCAGTCTACCCGCTGATACCGACGTCAGCGTAGCGGGCGAGTTTTCCAACTGGGAGCCGGTTGCTCTTCGCCATGACGCCCCGCGACAACTCTGGACAGGCAATATCCCTCTGGCGTGCGCCGACAAGAACTACATGTACAAGTTCATCGTTAACGGCGACTGGATTTTGGCCTCGGACGGCCGTGCTGTCGGTGAGTATTCTCGTTCAGGGCCCTGGCCTGAATGGTTCATGACCCCAGGATAGGTTGCCAGTATGGGGCACCCAAGCTGTATGCAGCCACCCAAATAACATGCATACATGGTTGTAGCCACCACAGCATAGCTATATACAACTAGATACAAGTTCATTCTTACTAACTATATTCTAGTCTCTGACGAAAGCGGTTTGCAAAACCATGTACTAAGGGCTATTGAAGATATCCAAGAATTAGAAGGTACTTATTTTTTATATTTTCGAAGTGCCAATGCGTTTTGTCTTTTTTGTAAGAGCTCACACATACTTACTAACCCTGACTTGTCTTAGATACGCCATCACCTCAATCTCCTTACTTGAGCTCAACCGGTGATCTTACCCCGGCTACAACCTCTGACGAAAAGGAGGCCACAGATGACTCTGTTTTGGTAAAAGAGCAAGAGAATGAGCCAGTCGAGACAGCGGCAGATGAGTTGGTGGAGGGTATACAGCATGATATGCCTGAACTCAAGTCTGCCGAAGCTGGAAATCTAGAACTCGAAATTGAAAAGTCAAATGAAGCTGAACCTAATGAAAAAGATGTCAGTTCTATCCAAACTCTGGAAATGAAACCAGAGGCTAGCAATAGAACATCTGCCACTGAAAAGCCTCATGAGGCAAAGGCGTCTCAGGTGTCCCCTGAAGAATCCGAAAACCAAAAAAGCTCAAAGTCGGAGATTGAATCGAAACCAATCAAAAATTCTGAAAAAGTTGATTCTTTAACTGTTAGTGAAAATAAACCTGCTGAGTCAGAATCGGCTCATCACGTTCCAGAAGTTGTAAAAAAACCTACTAAACAGGACCAGAGTACAACTGCAACCGAATCTGAATTTACCTCTGAACCTGTCAACGCCTCAAAACCTGCTTCAGTTTCAATTTCAGAGGTTCATGATCTACATGTTCAAGACTCTGCTAAACCGGTTCCCCTTTCATTCGCAAGTTCGCCCCAGGTCCCTGTAACACCTGTCGAAGAGGTTCGTGAAATATATCAAATGCTGTCTTCTGACGAATCTAGTCCTTCAAGCTCTGAAAACGAAGCTTTGAGTATTCATGGAGAACCGTCAGCTCTTGTTCCCCGGGTTCCGGGGGCCCCTGACTTTATGGCTTACTTCCTCAAATTTTATCATGTAGTAATTTTGGGCTTTTTTGGCTACACTATGCAAGCTTTCCGTAAGATTGGCGATGTTTTTCATTAACCTCTATCAATATACAGGGTCTATAACCGTTATATTTTTTTTACTTATTGTTGGGATGTTATTCAGTTATTTGTGTTGCTGCGAACATCAAATACCGTTTCATTACAGTTCTTTATGTCTGTACCAGCATTATGTCCCTGGTGGAAACTAGGTTTGATAATTATCAAAACATAAAACAAGCTGGTACCATCATCAGAACTGTACTTATATATATATATATATATATATATATTACTATTTTTTAAATATTTATAATTGATTTCTTTTAGATAAATTTCAAAATCTTTTTCGGAATCCCTAATATTCAAGGAAAAGTTATTTTAAATCTAGTTCATTCCACAAGTGATAAAAAAAATAATGCAGCGCTACCTATACAAACGCCAAATAATACCCCTAGCAATGACTATATCAGTTCTGATTTTGATCATATCTAATAATAATGGATTTTTACCGTCACAGGCAGATCATGATAATCCCCAGTTCTCTTATTCTCGTAATCTAGATTCGAAATGGAACGCCGCAAAGGATCTAGCAGCTGCAGGTACCCAACCTTCCAACATTGCCATCTCACTGCCTACTGATCTACCAATCCACCAACCCCAAATCAAGAGCTCTATTTTACCAATTTACGATCTAAATAGAAGAAACTATTTTGCTAACATATCTTCGAACCCGATTGAGACTATCCCTACTAGTATGTCTTATTCAGGCGACATTTTTACCCCTATATCTACGGATGAACCGCTAGCCATATTCCCCCGGGTACAGCACCCGTTACCCATACCATCTGGCGTGACGGGCCCTAACGGATCCCCCCTAAGCGCCATTCCTACCAATAACTTCTATACAAATCTTCTACTGGAATCGCAAACTGGGCCATCTTTTGTGTTGCCCTACTCCGTATGGTGGGCCAAAGACCCCCAGGCCAATTTCTTTGGCCTTGCAGTCTCCCACACACGCGCCTCTCAGCGCGTGTTTGGGCCTGATCCTAACAGCGACCCGGCTAAATTTTTCCTTAACCCTATTGGAATAATGTCAGTGGTTCTTGGTGCCACTGGATTTAATAACGAAACAATGCGAATGGAGTTAGACTCGCCAGATACTTTCTCAGTCAACGTCAAGATAAGCAATGGTGCGACTCAATTACTGGCCCCGCTGGCCCAAGGGATGGGATTTGTAACCGCCCGGTATACCTCTGCCATCCCTCTTATTTCGTCTTTGGTGGGGTTTCGTTCGGTAGAAAATGTGGTGTCACTCAGAGCTGGTATAAAAAAGTACAAGCTTTCTTTGTTTGATGAGACCACCTGGATCATGTACGTGACAGGTGCTCCCGAAAATCTCACATTCTCTCTTTCGGATAATAACCACCTTTTGGCTAATTGTACAGTTTCAGACGTAGTATTTCAAGTAGCCTATTGTCCCGATGCATCATTGGAATATATTTTCGATGATACTGCGGGAATATACCCTGTTGGCGTCTCTCTTGATGGTTCAACCTCCGGGGGACAATCGGCGACTTACTCGCTTAACTACCAAATTATGGGATCCAGTAATAGCGGCTCAGGGCTTATTTATGCATTACCTCACCATGTGGAGTCATTTGATGATCAAACCCGAAGTCGTGTGTCTAATTTACGTGTGAGCTCGTTGACAAAAGGTGATATGGTAGGAGTTGTAGCCAACTCCCTGGTTATGGTTGAAACCGAATTACCTACGCAAATCCAGTTTCTACCCTGGTCCACTTTGGGTGCTTCTACATCCAATTTAAATGCTGATAATATTAAACTAATTGAGTCCATTGCCGAGCGAGAAGTGGAACAGAATATCACTGGCCAAACTAATCTAGATTCTATGTACTTCTCAGGTAAAGGGTTAGATAAATTTGCTTTTATTCTTTTAACTATACACGATATCATTGGTAATCGGGATTTAGCGCTAAGAGCTTTGGATAAGCTCAAAATGGCTTTTGAGGTATTCACTACCAATCAACAAATTCACCCCTTAGCCTATGACACTGCCTGGAAAGGTATTGTGTCCACCGCAGGTCTAAACGGTGACAGTGGCCAAGATTTCGGTAACTCATACTACAATGACCACCACTTCCACTATGGATACTTCATCCACGCAGCGGCTATTATTGCCCATGTAGATTCTGCTATAGGGGATAACACGTGGTTGGCCCACCACCGCCAATGGGTAAATAATTTGTTAAGGGATGTCGCGAATCCTTCATCATATGATGTTCATTTTCCTGTATCTCGCTCGTTCAACTGGTATCATGGACACTCGTGGGCCAAAGGACTTTTCATGTCGGGTGATGGCAAAGATCAAGAATCTTCATCAGAGGACTATCACTTTGCATATGGTATGAAGTTATGGGGTCAGGTTGTGGGTGATGGGGCCATGGTAGCACGAGGGAATCTGATGCTGTCAATTATGAGACGCTCTTTCAACAAATACGTGCTTTATACCGATGATAACACCGTGGAACCTAGTCAGTTTATTAAAAATAGAGTAAATGGTATTACATTTGAGAATAAGCTGGATTATAGTACTTACTTTGGGCTTAATACAGAATACATTCATGGGATCCATATGATACCCATCACTCCTGTGTCCTCGTTTATTCGTTCCCCGCTGTTTGTTCAACAGGAATGGGATTCCAAGCTGGCTTCTATTGCCGATGGTCTCGATTCGGGCTGGAAAGGGATTTTAAAATTAAACCAGGCACTTTATAAGCCAGATGCTAGTGTAGCGTTTTTTGCTGACGAGGGTTTTAAAGATAATTGGCTTGATGGGGGGATGTCCCGTACTTGGTCTTTGGCTTATAGTTTAGCCGTGGGGAGTAATTAGACGGAATTAGTAATCGGCTTTAGCTCAAGGATTCTTGATTTGTATATTCTTATTATTTATATTATAGAACGATGTGTAAATCATTAATTTTAGACAATTCATTTTATGTTATCTATGTTTTCAACTCAAATCAATCCACGCAGGCATGGTTGTAGACCTTGAACAGTTGTAAAGTTTAGATCCCATAAAAAACTAACCAAGTTGACCCAGACGACTGATATGACTGAAACGGCTGAAACAATTTGAATAATTAGATTATTAGCAAAACTAATAGATACTATAGCATATACGTCTTGGAAATCGGTTTGAATTTAGGGATGAAAAATATTGTTACAATTACTTGCAGTGTAGCTCAATAAAAGGAAGAATAGATAGAACAATATTTTTTGAAAAATTGGACATCATAAATGAAAATTATGAATCCTCATTTTTTGACTATCATGACAGTCTTCATAACTCACCTTCCCAGGTCTATCTCAATGGGATCACAATTAAAATCCAGTGTATTTTTCGTTCATTCTTGAAGGATAGCATGGATAGACCGTGGGTCTTTGAAGAAGTAAAACAAAAATGAATGAACGACTGTAATTTTTGTTTTATTTGATTTAAGGGTAAAAAAATATAACTAATAGGGCATTTTATCAATGTCATAGTTAAAATAAGATGGATATTCATAAAAGTATTAGCAAATTAAAGACATAACTTTTTTACTTTTTTTGATTGTGCAATATTATTCACAGGACATTAAAATAGCAATGGCTTCGAGAAATGAATGAGGGCCTACGAAGATGAATTATAGTTTTCTATGGTAGTGGTAATGTGCATATTGGAAAGCTTAGACAATAATCTGAGTGTTTATTTTATTCAGGATTGGCTAATAGTTTGATAAATAGGTCTATTGCAAGATTTCTGCTTTTTTGAGTACATAATATAATCGGTGTGTATAGTGTATAGGGTTTTCGATAACCTCAATCCCGACTGGCCTAGTAAAACTTTTGGGAATGTAATGGCAGTAGGTACATTCTTCTAACTTCACCTTTGAGCTGGTACTGTTTTTGGCTTTCTTAGACACCTAAAAATTGAATATTACAACGGTTTAGTTAAAAATTTGGTGTTTTATGATACAAGTATGTGCTAGATAGAAACTAAGTTTTTGAAGACTATTTCGTTTTCGAAAAGTATTTGCAGACACAAAACATGATAAATATATTAATATATAGTGTTCTTTTTTTGAATGAATCTATAAGGTCAAAAACTACAAGAAGTTATTGAACGGTTAAGCCCCTACAAAGCGGGACAGCGAATAAATAAAATGACAAGAGTTTGGTGTTGTCAAATTTAGACACACTCTAAAACTCTGATAGTGTTAGTGTGACCCAAACCACCGGTCCAACCTTGGATGGCGACAACAACATCACCCTTGTTCAAGATTCCTAATTCGACAGCTTGGTCCATACCCCACTTGAGTCTTTCTTCGACATCTTGTTGCCATTGGGCGGCATCGTTGGCCTTGGGCTTGTTGTAGACGAAGGGGTAGACACCACGGTAGAGATGCGAGTAACAGGCGGCGTTACGGTTACGGGTGACCATCAAGATAGGGCAGTTAGGACGGTACTTACTTAAGAGACGGGAAGTGGTACCGGAGGTGGAAAGGACAATAATGGCCTTGGCTTGTTGTTCAAAGGAAGCAGAGACAGCGGAGATGGCAATGGTTTCCGAGGTTTCGGTAGGACGGCTGGTCAAAGCACGGATCTCGTTGAAGAGGGGTTGGTAAGCAATGGCCTTTTCAGCCTGAAGGGCAGTTTCACGCATCATGGTGACGGCTTCAATGGGGTAGTTACCCTTGGCGGTTTCACCGGACAACATAACACAGTCAGCACCGTCTAAGATAGCATTACCTACATCGGAAACTTCAGCACGAGTAGGACGGGGATTGTAGGTCATGGATTCCAACATTTGGGTGGCACAGATGACAGGCTTACCGGCTAAGTTACACTTGGCGATTAATTGCTTTTGGACAATGAAGACTTGGGAAGCAGGGATTTCAATACCTAAATCACCACGGGCAACCATGACACCGTCAGTTTCCTTAAGGATACTGTCGAAGTTGTTGACACCTTGTTGGTTTTCAATCTTGGCAATGATTTGGATTTCCTTACCGTCTTCACCGAGGACTTCACGGATGGAGCGGATATCATCACCGGAACGAATGAAGGAGGCAAAGACCATGTGGACACCGTTCTTGACACCAAATCTCAAATCGGCCTTATCCTTTTCGGAAAGAGCGGGCAAATCGACATCGGTGTTGGGGAGATTGACACCCTTCTTGGAGGAGATACGACCGGCGTTGATGGCACGGACCCTCAAGGTCTTTTCGTTGACGATTTCAAGAACTTCAAAGGAGAGGACACCATCATCGACGTAGATGACACGGCCGGGTTGGATAACCTTGGCAATGTTCTTGTAGTCGATGTACATGATGGAGGCGTCACACTTTTCAGCGTAGGCTTCGTCGGTGGTGAAGATCATTTCGTGGTTGGCTTCGATGGGGTGGTCACCACCGTCGACGGTTAAACCGGTACGGATTTCAGGACCCTTGGTATCGAGAGCAATGGCCAAGGGACGGCCGGAATACACCTTTTCGGATTCACGGGCATTGTCAATGACAGATTGGTGGTATTCGTAGGAACCGTGGGAAAAGTTCATACGGACAATGTTGAGACCGGCTTGACGCAACTTGACCAAGACTTCGACGCCGTTGGTCTTGGGGCCAATGGTACCAATGATGGACGAGCGACGGAAGTTGGAGTTGGGGAGTTCTTCAACATTGAGGGAGGAGAGCCATTGCAAGTTGGACACGGGGGCTTCAATAGTAAACACCATTATTTCAGTAGTATGTATATATGTATTTAAGAAAAAGAGCTATTTACCTTTTCTTGGTTGACGGAGAAAAGAGAAGAAAAGAGAGGGCAAGAGAGCGTGGACAATGGCAGATTATATAAGGAAAAAAAAAAATGTCCCAAATGCCATCAGGCGGTCACCGTCATCATGAGCCGTGAGGGGGAAGGTTTTAGAGTGGTGTGTAGTGGTGTGAGGAATGAGGACGGATCTCCTGAGAAGCACTATTTCCCAAACTGGCTTCCATGTAGTATTATAATCGTTTAAACAGCCCATATTGTATATATACCGCTTTTCTCCCGATTCTAACCATACGAATATTCCGATTCCCCCGTTTCTGGCTCCACGAGCTAAAAAAACTACCGTCTTTCGAGACGTCATGCGATGTCACTGACTGCCTCTTGAATTATGTCATCTTTTTTAACTTTTGAAAATTGCTTATGTCATCCTAAAACTTGGGGGTAGACTTGTCTGCTTATGTCATTTTGTGTATTATGTCATTTTGATAGACAAAAGCCAGAGCTTGATATGGAGCGGTTCGGTAGGGCAACTGTAGATAGACAGTAGGTATATTAGACAGTAGATATATTAGACAGTAGATGATGGTCATATCAATTGAGGACGGGGGGAATTTTATAATCAAGAGTAGTTCTTTTTTTTTAGCCGGTTTGGATTAATTTGGATTAATTTGGATTAATTTGTTTTAAACACAAAGGGCGTAAACAACAGGTAGGAATACAAATTTTGAAAAATAAAATAAAAAACAATTAGAAAAATAAATAAGAAAAATCGAAAAGTAAAAAACAATTAGAAAAACAAATATGAGAAAACAACTTTTTTTTTGCCCAAATCTACAAACGCTAAACCATAAATCAAGCTACCAAACCTTGTAGCCTGACATACAATACAGTAATTTTACAATGTCGATCCAGACGTCCTGAGAGATACAGACAAATTGATTAAAATATATACAAATAAAAGCCGCTATATAACAATATAACATTAAACAGGATGTGCTTCTTTCCACCTTTGCTCAACACGCTCGCAAACGGCAGAACCGTATACTGCTTCACAGCTCTCTCCTTCCAGCACCAATTGCTCGTGTCGCTGGGCCTCTTCTTTAGTCATGAGTACCACGTTACGCCAGTCCACTGCTTGCTTTATGGTATCACGGCGGTTCCAAATCGACAGTGCCCACTTGTTGACCTGCCCGCTAATGACACTGTGTCCCCGGAACACCTCCTCAACGGTGTATATGACCTTGTTGAGTTTCCATTCCTGGCGTACCTGGTCTTCGGCGTCGGCAACCTCGGGGTAAAGCGCCTTAACTTGTCGGATGAGCGCGTGCAAGCTGGGGTCGTAAAATTTGGACTTGAACCGCACAGGGGTCGTGTAGACTGGCGTATCGTACGCCGCGATAGTGGTCATGGCGTGGGTAGCCACAACCAAGCCGTAGACGCCGGGCAGAGAATTTAGATTTTTAGCCGTCCGATGTGGCTTGGGCTTTTCGGTCGAGTAGACTACTGGCACGGAGCTGAGAATGCCCCGAAGTTTTAGGTGCTGACGCAACGGGTCCGCTGACGGGTCATCAATAGTATGGGCGATATCCCCCAAACGAACCGCCGTAGGATCGGTCTTACCATCTGGCGAAATAGCGGAAACCAGCGGGATCTTTTGCTGCACGGTAGCTTCAATCAAATCCAATTTAGTCGACAGGTCACTGGCGGTATCTACCAAGTAAGTAATGGCCGGTAAACGCGACAGTAGCGCATGCCATTCACGCAACCCGCGCGGGGGATCCAGTACCAAGTCCACTTCCACCCAAGGTGCCACACGGGCGAGATAAGCCTTTAGCACAGCAGACGATCGCTGTCCGACGTTTTCAACATTGGCCACGGCATGGCTGCAGATGTCACTAGCTTGCAACACGGGCCTGTCGTCGACCAGGACCACGCGGCCACAGCCGGACCTCACCAGCATGGTGACCACCCACGACCCCACGTCGCCACATCCGGCCACAAGAACTGTAGAGTCCCGCAGCGCTTGTAGACCGCTGTCCCCTAGAAATACCCGGTTGCGCGATAGCTGTTCCTGGATGAGCTCTTCGGCATAGGGCGCCGATTCTTCCTCGTCGATGAGGTTGATTCGCCGGTTTATTCGCTGGCGGTGAACGGATTGCCGGGCTTGAGATGCTTTGTAGGAGTGGTAAGCCAGGGTGAGACCGACCGTGACCACCAATGACGCAGCTGCGGTTCTTAAGGTATAGTCTTTCATGGAAATAATGGAGAAATAAAACCAATCTAGTCTGGCAACAATGAAACTCCTAGCGCTGTGTGGTTAGCCATGACAGCCTGAAGAGTTGGGATAAAAAAAAAAATCACTTTTTTTTGATTTTTTGATTCCGATTCTTGGTTTAATTTAAATGGTCTTGGCGGCAGCCAGCCGTACAAAACTTAATCTGATATAATGGTATATATTAATTATGTAGTAATAACACAAAAATTAGAATTAGTTGGCAAAATAAAGCAAAAAAAGAAAAGAATATGTAAAAATGACTAGACGCTTCAGCCAGCAGCCCCACGAGACGGTCTAAAGAAGAAAAAGAAACCCGACCACAAACGCGGATATGACTTTTCCGATTGCACAAGACTAAAGGACAAGAAAACAGCGCTGGGCGCCAACGGGCCCGCGAGAACCGAGTTTTTTTTTAAATAGTCAGAAGAACGGCTCAGACTAGGGACGGCTAGACGGCTAGACGACGGGCTGGGTGGCAGGACCCTTGCGGCCGCGTCGGCGGGTGATTTCTGAGCCGCCAGCAATGACATTGTAGATGGTGAGGGCCAGGAAGCCAAAGGCACTAATGAACAAAAAGGCGGTGGCAGCCTGGGAGATACGGCACCGCGACGTCAGGCCCTGGACGATCCAGTTGCTGTCAAGGTAGTCACGGTTAGTGCACGAGTGGACGCGGATGCCGGCGGCGAGGGCGCAGGCGGCGGCAAAGGTAAAGACAAAGTTCAAAAAGTCGCCAATGAGGTTGACAAAGGGGATGCGGTTGAGGGGGGGGATAAAGTCGATACCGAGGCCAATGATGCCGCCAACCAGGACGCCAAACGCCGAGGCAAACACGGCAAAGTTGACCTGGGGGTTACCGTGGTAGGGCGCTGTGGCGGCGAGCGAGCCGGTGAGGCCGAGCGTGATGATGAGGAAGACCAGGAGCATGGCCCTCAGGATGGTAGTGGGTATATTCATGGCTGCGGTGGAGGGCGATTAGTCGATTGGGTAAGATTAGGGAAAATTAGAGAGCGGCAGACGGCAACGGGGGGGATGTGGTACGGATGGCGCAAAAAAAAGAAAAAGGGAAATGTACGGCGAACGCGATGGTTTCAGGGTATGTGTGTATATATGGAGAAAAAAAATATATATATATATATATATATATTTAGACTAGAGGCAATACGGACGAGACGAGCACGAGAGATGGGGAATAAGAGAAAGAAGGAAAAGTAAAGGGGGGGAACGCGATATATATATATATATATATAAATATAAATATATAAATATATATTACAGAGCGCCAGAGCAACCCACGATTCCACGACTGGACTCCCCCGAAACGTTGCGAGAACCGAAAAGAGCAATCCTCTTTAGACGGTGTAGAATTGCTGTCAACAGCAACCGCCGAATTGGGCAATTGCTCAGTTGGGTCGGGACGTGATCTGTAAATGTTTGTACGTCAAAGACACAAATGAAAAATAAGAAATGTCGAGAGCGGAATATTTACAACTCCTCAAAATATATATTGAAATGCTTTCTTATTAAAAACATATTACTATTTAGACTGCCGTATACCGTATACCGTATACCGTAACTACGCTCGCGTCAGCCGGGTGTTCTAATACAATTGCTCTGTGCACATCTGGACCGGTGATGTCATGTCCCTTCCTACGTCCAGACACCTCGTTTGTTTATACCCGTTTGATCACTATCGGCTCTGGCGGAAGTACGCTGGGTCCCGAAAGACGTGAGCTGCTGGCAACGGCGGGCCCGCGTTACATGTAAAACTAGCATTAATAATAAAAAAAAAACTCTATTAATCGGTACTAAACTGTATTATAAAACCCTTGTAAAAGGTAACTAAAAGATTCCATCGTCCATCTCAAACGCAGTAGAATATAGAGACTAAACTCAGGCCAAGACCGCTTCCAAATCCTTCTTCAAGGTCTGGATCTGGTCAATCGACAGGGGGAACTTGACAAAGGCATTGCGCTCATCCAAACTGCGGATAACGCTGAGAATACGGCGACAGCCGTCCTTGGCATCGGGCGAGTCCTTGCTGGCAGCATAGTGGTCCAAAGCAGCCTGGCCATCGGACAAAATGCACTTGATTCCGGCCATGTTCAAAGGCGCCTTACCAGAGTACTGCTTGGACTCAATCACACTGGCCTGGAGAGCATCGGCAAAACGCATGTCGTTAGCGTACTGGCTGTACAAGTGACGGAGACCTTGCATGGACTCAAACTTGGAAAACTCAGGGGCCTGGGCAATGGCCTTGATGGTGTCGACAGCTAAAGTATGCACTTCGGCATCGTACTTGGAGTGGATCAACATGTAGTGGTAAACGGCCAAAAACTTAATGTCACCGTTGGCAGCAGGATTGCTCGAGGCCACAGGGGTGATGTCTTCGCTCTTGGGAGCCGACTCTTGGGCACCGCTGCTTTCGTGCTGGACACCCATGTTCAAGTAGTCGGAGATGGCAGGGTTTTGACGAATGGCCAATTCCAAACCGGGCGAGGAAACATCGAATCGGATAGCGTCCTTGTTGCTACTGTTGACACCGCGGGTAATAAACACTTGGGTGGAGCTCTTGGCCGAGGCGTGAAGAAGAGCCAAAAACAACACCAAGGCGTTCTTACGCACATTGTTGCTCTTGGGGCGACGCAAATCGATCTTCTTACGGATGGCACGCGAGGCAGAAAACGCCGTGCTGGGCGATATTTCAGCTAATTGCACAATATGGTCAAAGAGAGCACCGGTGGTGGGCTGGGGGTAAGTACCGTAGGTAAAGTCGTGGATGGCCTGAACCACATCTTGTTCAGGGGTACCGGACTTTTTGAGGAAATCAAACATTATGCGAATGGTAATTAAAAATCAGTAATATTAAATAGTATGCTGAGAATATTTTCAAAAAATAAAAGCTGAAGAAAAGAAGAATAGAAAAAATGTAAGGAAAAGCCACGCAACTGGCGATGGGACTTATATATCCAGAGTGGCTGAGATCGCCTGTTTTCGACTGCCTTGACGACCATTCGCCGGGAAGCCTTTATCGCAGGCAGCAAGCCGAATGTATATCCCATCACGCGGCTGGCTGTATCTTAATTGCCGCCGGTAAGACTTCGTTATCGAGGAATCATTCCGTCATTTCGTTTTAATAATCGCTATTTGACTCGAGGTTTATTATTTAGCTTATTTATTAGTTTATATATTTGAGCGTATTAGTTCTATAGTCCAACGTTTTATAGTCTATAGGCTTTATAACTCTATGATATTGTAGTATATTTTTAGATTTTCAATGATAAAAAAAGGAAAAAAAAAGATAAAAAGCAACAGTAACTGTCTGCTGAAAAAAACACAAAAACAACATCTCCTTTGAGCAGTCTAAACATTTCTATTGACAACGTCCTGATAAACGTCCAACAACGTCGCTGTACTCCAACATTGCGTAGGCGAAGAGTCAAAGCATAAGGCCCCATCCTTATTCGTCAGCTCCGTCAACCCTGCCCAAGGCGAGTTGAGAATCCATTTGCGATGGTCCTTGACTCGTCTGGTAATCTGCTGCAGCAGCGCCACACTATGCTTCTCATCAGCACCAACCCTCCCGAAATGCAAGACCGATCGCAAAAAATAACCGGTGCACCAAATCCATTCGGGCCCTTGATGGTAGTTGCGGCCCTTGGAAGTCGCAAAATCATCATTATCCACCCCATTAATGTAATCAGGACGGTAGTTTAAATCTGAGGGGTCCAGGGTTCGCATACCCACCGGTCCTCGAATGACAGCATCAGCCAAAACCAAGGCCTGGCGTGCGTGCTCAACCACAAATAGTTCGGGTGCAACCGTCATAGCCAGTGCAAAGTTAGGTCTCAATTGATAATCTTCATACGGCTTGCCGCTGCGGTAAAGATCCTTATAAATACCCCTTCGGTTCACAATCTTAGCATCCACATCGTAATCGCCATCGGCGGCAGCGTCTAATGGTATATAATAACTCTTTTCAAAAGACGCCTGGACCATATCTTCCCATTGCTCCAATGTCTTGGCCTTTCCTTCGCCAGTGGTTACTGCATCATAATTAAACTCACCTCGCGACCTTAATTGATTAACCCATCGCAACGTACTCTTTAATAATCCGCTGATTTCAATCGCCGCACCATCCCGCGGCGTACCAGGGACACCTTTATTTCCCGCACGTTCGCTCTCACCCATTTTATCCATCCAAGTTCCGCAGTTAAACTGAGAACCACCAAAAATCAAACCGGTATCAGCCCAATCAACTTCAATGTCAATGTTAAACCCTTCCGGCTTCATTTGAGAATCTAATGCTGGCCCAGCATTCGCCTCACGGAAATGAATTCCCTTAGCATGGCGAGACAAAATTTCGTAAATTATATCGTGAATACTTGTCTCGTATGAAAAAGCGCGATCATCATCCACAGGGATATACGTATCGTCCAATGGGAATCTTCGAGGTACCTTTTTTTCTAAGAGAGTCTTACCGTTAGGAGCCATGGTATAGTAATCCTGACAAGCCTGTAAAAATAGCCAAGTAGCGTCTCGTGCATTATATCGCGGGTTACGACCGGAATCTAAAAGATTGGGAATAAGGCCGTGTTTGAGTGTTCGAGCAAAGGCCAAAATATGGCTCAGGGCCTCGTCATACCGGCCAGTGACGAGACAAAGCCCCCTTAGGGAAATAAACACATCACGACCCCAGCATCGCATATACTGAGTACTGAAATGGGGCAAGCCGGCCGCCATTACTCCTACTTGGTCAAACGGTAAAATAGAAGCCGAGTTAACTAAACCGATCATCTGTATGGATGTCATGGCAAGCTGTTGTAAAAACAGTGTACCATGACGTACCGTGGAAGACATCAATGATAACGCACGCCATTGACAAGCTGCATAGGCGGTATAGATGATCATGGCAAAGTACCGAGGCCTCAAAAAGTCAGGCAACGGGCGAATGGCCTCAAATCGGGACTTCAGCCATTCAACTAGAGATTGGATATTTTTATGGCCTGAAGTAATATACTTATTGAGACGGTTCACCACATAATCCAGGGCCCAGGTGCCCTGGCGGAGGTGCGCAGCAATCGGATGACCTAAATCGTTGGACTTTACCATATCGCACATGGCAGAAATCCAACCTTGTAAACCTGCATAGGTCAACTGACCATAATTAGGAACTCCATACGTACCGTCAGCTCCCGCTGATACATCCCGTTCTTCAGCGTTGCACCGGTAAAGCACAACATTAAGATCCACAAGAGATAGCGATTTGACGGAATTCAGTGCCTCCGAACGAACAAACTTGTCCAACTTGTGATTGACAGCCTTGATTCGTGTCTTCAAAAGGATGATGGAACCTTGCGGGAAGTTATCAGGCAACGTAATTTCTGTCATATTTTCAGCATCTTTATATAAGATGTCAGCTGGTTGGAGTGACACAATCTTCGTTGCAATGCCTTTAATAATGCCTTTGTCGTCGTCCTTGCTACTAAGTTCATGCGTGTCACTATCAATCACCGACAAATGAACAGATAGTTTAGTCTCAGCTAATTGACCATGTAGGTAAATAGTATTCAATCCTTGATTATTTTCCTGTTGGAATTTTGTTCGTGCAATCAAAAAGTACCCGTTACCGCTCCTGGGATCTAGACGGTGAATCGTGATATACTGACCCTCATGGTGAACGTGCATTTCCTCAGCATTACTCAGGGCTAACTCCCTATGTACTTGAGCTAGTTGAGCTTTTACGTGCCCAATTCCACCCCTATCAGGTTCCGTTTGGAACGAGTACTGGCGTGATTCTTGAACAATATCCAATAAACGTGGATAACACTCATCATAACCCATTACAGACCCAATCGAAGAGGCACACATGGCCACTAAAGCCGCATTGGGTAATGTATCCTCCACCGTTCGTTTTTGCGCGGGGGTCTCGTTATCGTGCGTACAGTCCATAAACATAGCTCCGATAGGGAGAGGAACAATATGATGAACTAGAGAAGCGTACTTTTCATTATCATCATCGTCTTCACCAAATGGATTAATATAAGAAAGACTACGTTTAGAAAAGGAACCAATAGGTCGACCGCCATGGCGATGAACAAGACGTGATAATTCTTCAACAGACCAGGCCTGCATGGCTTCACGAATTAATGATGCAATACCCAGTCGTTCAACAAATATTTTGTCCATTTCTTCAGATCCAGTAAACAACTCGGCCACTACAAACAAATTCGGTCGAACTAAACGTGCCTGATCTAATAGATATTCACCCACGTGTAACGGTGTTGAGTGGCAGTTGTCAATTCGAAGCCCGTGGAAGTATCGAGCACACAGCTGTACATACCGTTTCATCAAGTCCCATAAGAAAGGCGAATCATCAGCAGACTCCCCATATCTGAGCTTAACGCAATCACCCCAGATAATAACTTCACGACAAAGGTAAGCCTTGGACTGTGGGCCTGCAAAATCTACCAATGGATTACCGTTCCAGATCCAGCCATTATTAGCCAAAGCAATTTCAGACCCATCGGGGGTACGGATTCGTGAGAAATAGGTCTCAATTAATGGTGATTCCGGCGTAATAGGCCCCAAACGTGGACCATGTTCGTCGAGCCGGGTATACTTAATTCGGTTGTACAATTGATCGATAATAATAGTCAGATCACTGTCATACTCCCGATATAGAGGTAAATTGATTTCATCCAACAAATTAACTATTAGCTCACGAATCCCGGATGAGGAGCCATGAGTCTCAAGGTATTGGGCCAAAATGTCTGTGGCTTTACCATTATCGAGTGATTTAGCAAACCGAGTAGACAATTGTTTAAAATTAACCCCAGCTTGGTCACGTATAAGAGCTGCAAGTTCCGGTAGTGAACTAGGGATATCGGCTAATGGAGGCCCCCTGTTAGCACTACAATTTTCCCAAGCCTTGAGTAGTTGCTCTAGTATGGAGTCTACGTCCAAAACGTAAAACTCCCATAACTTCAAGTTACCACCAATAACGTAAACTTTAATAGCATCAATAATACGATCCAGGTCACCAGTAGAGCGCAGCTCAGTCGGTAATCCTGCGCTTTTCAATTTGTTCGAAAACTTGAGTAAAGCAGTATCAAGAGCCAAAGCTGATGTCAAATGGGGTGCCGTATGCACCGAGTAACCAGCCTCGGGATGTTCAGTGAGCCAGGTAGCATTGTGCGCTGCATGGTTAAACACTACATCAGTGAGGGCCAGGAGTTGATGCTCGTGCTCCATGCTGTGGACCAAGTCTGCGATATCCGCTTCACCATTTGGAAACAGCTTACTGTCAAATTGCAAGAAGTCAAAAATTGAATAAGGTGAATTGGAAGAGCCACGTTCCTGCAAGGGCGTGAAATGAATCATATTATAACCTTTTTGGGCAATATTATCCAGTTTCACAGGCCAAGTATTCAACGGACCCATCCATTTAGACACTACCGATTCAATATTTAGTGCCGCGAATGGCAGGCGGGAATGGCCAAGTTCTAGGGATGCCTGAACTACAAAATAGTGTTTTGCAGTGGCCCTCAAAGATTCGCGGGTCTGGGAACTCACAGGGTTGTCTCGCCCGGTGGCGGTGCCGTCTTGGTCATCTTCGTCAATATCAAATAAGCTTCCGTCCTTGTTATTTATGGGTTTAAAAGTCCAGTAAAAGGCAAAGGTGCCCGCGGTATGAATATCCACGTCAATGAAGGATTCTTCGTGAAACCGTGCTTGCACCGGGTATTGGTAGAATTTATGACGGTCAAAGGCCACGTCAGCCGACGGAGGTAAATTTAACCATAGCGAGCCTTGGTTAGCGATAGCAGATATAGAAGAGATGAGGAACCTTAGCCTATAAACTTTAGTGGGTGGGGGCAACTGGATAACCTTATCCTTCGAGCGGGGGGATGGTTCACCGTTATCTGCGAGAACGAGAACGTGCATAGGAAAAACGGAAACGAGTGAATAGTAAACAGTATAGTAAAAAAAAAGTACAAATCTAGATAAGTCTAAATAGTGAAAATAATGAAGGAAAAATAGAACAATTTCAGGCTAAAGGATTCGGGCAAAGTATGAACGACGGAGTGTGTGGAACGACCAGGGCAGCAACCGGACAAGGGTGGCTGCACCGAGAGCCACTCCATTGTTATCGGCAGGGCACGTGATGATAGCGATCATCTAGCCATTTCAGGCTGATATGAAGGTTATATGATAATATGTATGGTTAGACAAATCACTGGCTAGATAGACAGAAAAAATACCAAAAACCGAGAATAGCGCCTGAGTGAGACCTTTAATGTGAATTGGGAAGGCCCGACAAACGATAGAGTAGAATGAAAGTGTAGTGCGAGAGAGAGGGTAGGGCGGACACTGTATTAACCATAATCAAATCAATCAGCTGGCGTTACATAACTATTAAATAATTTTTGTCGTCAAAAATATTCTTTGTCTATTGTAAAGTAGATGATAGATTTATAGATGCGAGAAAAAAAAAAGAATCTGCCTTTGGTAGGCTCAATTGGTGGTATTTTATTAAGGGCGGGCACTATACAGGGGCGAAAACTATTCAGGAGGGAAAAATAGTTTCTGGCTAAAGAGTTTAAAGAAAATAGTTACTGACTCGTATTGGCTGCATCTGTTGTTTTCATTCTCTCAACAAAATCGTCAATTACCGACGGCCAGGCACCAGTAGGATCGTACTCCGTCATCAAAGGATCCTGCCTCAAATAGAGCACAAATTCGAAAAACATGTTCCATGTATCTTTAGATACACTCTTTTGGTAGACTTGAGTCATAAAATCCAGCCAAGCCGTAAGGTGATCCCCAGCCAGTGGCCCCAGAAGCAATCGCCAGTAGTCTACAGCAGTCTCTAGCGGTAAAACACGCTGTCCAGGGGCCAGATTGTACTTGAAAGTAAACTGATAGACAGATTTGAACAGAGCAAGGTCATCAGAACTTGGGTTGGTACTGGTTAGTGCCTTTTGGTAGGCAGCGGCCTGTTGTTGCATATCAGCTAAGGAGTCGATAGTCAAATCCTGCCAACAGTCTATAAATTCACGACGATCGAAGCGACCCATTTCGGGCGATTTAAGCACCATTGCTAGCGCCAATACAGCAGCATCTTCCAACTGTAAACCCAGATCCTGAATGTACCGAATCGTACCGTCAACACCGATAGCATCGCCCTCAGCGTAATTATCAAAAATGGCTTCAATGGCCGAGGTATTAACTTTACGGGCCGCTGAACCCTTGCTAGTTGAATTGCTAGCGTTACGAATATCCCGGAACTCACCAGAATAGTACCCGTTGATCGCTCGTGAGAGACTCCAGTTGAATTGGGTTAATAGCGCTGTGGCCCGGGCTTCACTGAGCCCAGTAATGGTGGTGACTTCACGGACCGCCGATAACTGCGATGCTGAGGCCTAAAAGAAAATAAACAAAGAATAAACTAGTTAATAAGCATCCCGGCTGTGGTATTTCAGCACTGTTTATTATTACTGACCATAATAGATTTTGAGTTGAAACAATTGAAGAAAGGAAAACTTGTCCCAACTGTCGAGATCGCGCGTTAATAAATTGTGTATTTGTGGGAAATAAAAATGAGTGAGAGCAAATAATGATCAAGATACATTATAATATACATATATATATATATATATATATATTACCTATACTATTAGATAATGTTAAAAAACTAATTTAAACTAATCCAACTCCCGATCTAAAAATTGTTTGATTCGCTGTAATGTTTCCAGTTTCACCGTATCAGGGACCATCGCTATGAAAAGGTTAGTGAGTGTACATATCACCAAGTGCTCAACATTCTGGTAGACTTACCCATAGCCGGACTATTAACAGCGGCCATTACACGGTCTAGCTGTGGAGTTTCCTCCTGACTAACTTGGTCTGAAGAAGGTTAGCATCGATACCGGGTGTATACGGCCCTGACAAAAAGTTCATACACAAATACAAGCATACTCGTATTTTAAGAATTATTATCCAGCCTACTCAGAAATTTATTTGAAAAACTGCTTTATCCAACTCACCTTGAACGAGACCATGTACCTGATCGTACCACCCTGATTGACGGAGGCTTTGCTTGATTTGGGCCGACATTCTGTAAAGTTAGCCACGAAAAAAATAAATTAAAGGCAACCGTTCTCCGGCCTGGGAAAGTAATAATGAATAACAAAAATCAGAGTCAAATCGCTTAACCTATAAATATCCAGCGGGATTTCAAGCATGACGATAAAGAACTTTTGAAATCCAATACAAGAATTCCAGTGGATACCTCCGGTTCTCGCCTTCACTGAATCATTACCGCACTAACGTAGCACTTACCGTTCGTACTCACCCGACTCCACTAACCGCGTCTTAATCATAGCGTAGGTCTGCTCGTCTGTCGTCATTACGGCAGTTGTGGTTGCGGTTGCGGTTGTGGTGGTTGTAGTTACTGATTTAGGTCGGCTGGTCATTTTATTGGGACTCGAGTTTAAATTGGAACCTCCTGCTCCGGAGTAGCCACTTCGATACTATACACTAACCACAGCTACAACAACAGTAAAGACAGTAATGGACTTTTCAAAGGCACGAGTAACTAAAGTAGAAGCCTTGGTGAGTTATGTGATGTTCTTGAATTATAACTTCAAATTGCTAACTGACTAGTCTTCATCCGACGCCAAATGGGTCAAAGTAAGTGATGGCCATCTCACACCCCACAAACAAAAGGGACGAAACTAACCAATCATAGATTCAAAAAATTCAATATCAGGATGTAGAAGATAAACGTGAGTACTAGTAAGAGCTGTAAAATTAAAGTTGACAGTGCTTCCCTATCTCGTGTTTTTTACGACGTGAATGCAAGAGATCTTTTCCTTTGCAACTTGATATCTCTAACCTACTTTATAAAACAAATACTAACTAAAGTTAGCTCGTGATTGGGAATTCGCCTCTCGTACTACTCGGGTTCCTGGTAGCACATGTGATGGTACGCTCTTTATTTTTTATTTTAGTTGGATTTAACTGCACACACCCATCGATATGAGCTAACCTCAAGTTAGGCGTGGCTATTCTGGCCGTATTAAACGATGAATCTCCCGAAGGACCCCGAATCTTGCTACAAAAGCAATTTCGGCCTCCGGTTGGTAAGGTCTGTATTGAGATCCCCGCTGGTTTGCTAGATGCTGATGAGTCGATTCAGACCTGCGCGGAAAGAGAACTACTTGAAGAAACCGGATATATCGGAACCGCGCTTCATCACAGTCCATTGATGTTTAATGACCCTGGCTTTTGTAATACAAATGTGATTTTGGTTCATGTCGCGGTTGATCTGGAAGATCCCAGAAATCAAACCCCCAAGACCCAATTAGAAGATGGCGAGTTTATTGAAACGTTTACATGTATGTATATTTAACCTTCCCAAGAAACCAAATTGGGTTTATCACAATTACTAACTCATTCTAGTACCCTTGAAGACACTAGACAAAGAATTAGCTCGTTTGGTTGATGAAGGTTATGCTCTTGATGTTAGACTCGAGTGTGTTGCTACGGGCATTGCGCTCGCCTGTCAGTATTTGTAAACGGTTTCGTATAGATCATAGTATATATACAAAAATTCGTTTTGTTCTACGGCTTCTAACTCAAGTATGATACTGTAAATAAAATATTTAAAATAAATCCGTTTCTTCAAGATGAATTATGCAAACAGTTCTTTTTTATAATTTGAAAGGAAGTTAGATATGGATGATAACGACTATACCCATACAGAGAAATCCAACATCTTTTGGGACTCCTCTTCATCACAACCACAATGGTAAGTATCCTAGCAGACCTAGCAGACCTAGCACACTATACTATGAACCCCACCAATGCTAACCATATAAGAACTCACAAATATCTTCATTAAAGGAAAGCTTTGCCTTACTTGACCATGATAACGACGGACTTGTATCTCGAGCTGATTTAGCTTCTATGTTGACCTCATTGGGCCAAGCCACAGACCCTGCTACGCTAGACCAATTTTTTAAAGACAATGGTAAGGAAACGATGACTATGGCTAGTTATGTGACTACTATGCAGCGACTAATGGGTGAGATTGTACCGGCAAATGATCTTCATACAGCTTTTCAGGCTTTTCACGCAGATAAGAACGAAACAATTAGGACGGCAACATTGGAAAAAGAGTTAAAACAAGCAGGAATGGACCCTGAGGTTATCACGCAAGCTATAGCAGAATTTTCAAAGTCGCGATTTGCTAATGAAGAATTTGATTATAAGCTATTCATTAAGACACTATGTGGCCCTGACCAATAATTACTATCTCTTTAAACAAGAGGAGGTTAAATGCAGTCAACTTTCAATATTACGTTTTTGAACAAAAAAACCCGAATATAAAATAGGAGAAAGACGGTGTTTGTTTCAACTTAATTAGATAATATAACCGAATGGTGATTAATATGTATTAAATCATAATATACAAAGACTATAGTTAGCAACGGTGTCTACAACCACGCGAGAATCAGGCGAAGAGGACTTTATGGTCAAACTGGGAACCCCGTTATCTAAATGTAAATAATTTACTGATCCACAATCAGTTCATCACAGCCCCAATCCTCAAATGAACCATCGGGTAAATACCGTCTAATAACCAACGGAATTTTCTTTTGAGCCAACTCCTTCATGGCGATCTGCAACGGGTCGGTTTCACCCTCTAAATCCACCAATACAGGGGCATTCATACTGATTTGTAGAGCACGCGTACCCAGGATACGGGCCCTCTCGTATT
Organism: Nadsonia fulvescens var. elongata DSM 6958; assembly: GCA_001661315.1. Classification (NCBI taxonomy): domain Eukaryota; kingdom Fungi; phylum Ascomycota; class Dipodascomycetes; order Dipodascales; genus Nadsonia; species Nadsonia fulvescens. Next base: position 378,356 of record KV454412.1, on the reverse strand, counting down.
TAGTCATATAGGGGGTGGTAGTACGCTGTTCCTTCGGGATGGCTAGTTCACGTGCGGTCTTCTTACGACCTGAACCATCAGCGTGAAGGAAAGTATCCGAGGGACCTGTACCACCGTTAATGATCACACGGCCGTCCTCACTTAATTCGGGCTTAGATTGGGAACCATCTTCCGCCTCCATATCTGAAAACTGTTCAAAGCCTTCATCTTCATTGTAGTCTTGTTCAAAGTTGTTGTCGTTAAACCTACAGTTGCTGTTAGCATTTGATTTAGATAAATTATAAATAAATAGGTTATATAATTCAAACCACCGAAATAAACTTACGCGTTATCTTCATCACCAAAGTCCGACATGATTATTGCAAATTAATTACTCTCTATTTCGTGCTTCGCAGACAAATTTAAAATTCAGAGACAAAAATCATAAAAATTGGTCTCGGGAGAAAAATCTCTGTTACCCGGCCGCAAGCGCCTCAGACCCGTCGCTTCGCTGGCTTCTTCACTACCACTGTTTCCTGTTGAGATTCCAACTCACTCAATCACAACCATAGTGTTTCAAGACTAATTCAACGTAAATATATTTTTGTTGATTAGAACGATCGGTATCTGTGGTTGAATTGTTACCTAATTAGTTTTAATATGGTAAGTTGAGTTAATATTAACGGCACTTTTTAAGGTTGAAAATGGCGTGGTGCCCAGGAACTGGGAAATCAGAGACTGAAAGCAGAAACAAACAAACTAACATAAGGTTTTGTATAGGATTTTGAAGAAATTGAAGAAATTGACGGGGTGAGATTCTCATGGAATTTTTTACCTTCTACCCGCCTTGAGGCCTCGCGTACAGTAGTCCCTATTTCGGCCCTTTATACCCCGTTGAGAGAGAAGCCTGATTTGCCGGTATTACAGTATGAACCCATTGTTTGTAGAGCCCCATGTCGTGCCGTACTCAATCCTTATTGTCAATTAGACTTGAGGGCCCGCATGTGGATTTGTCCGTTTTGTTTGAACCATAATCCCTTGCCCAGTCATTACAAGGATATTTCCCCAGAATCACTTCCCCATGAACTCTTACCCACATCTACTACCGTGGAATACATTCTTTCGCGTCCGGTTGTAACTCCACCTGTTTTTCTCTTCGTGGTAGATACTTGTCAAGATGATGAAAATCTGCAAGCTCTCAAAGATTCAATTATTGTCTCGCTCAGTTTATTACCACCTAATGCTCTTGTAGGTCTTATCACCTTTGGGGCTATGGCCCAAGTACATGAATTAGGTTACTCTCACTGTGCCAAGTCCTATGTATTTAGAGGTACTAAGGATTTCACCACTAAGCAAGTTCAAGAGCTATTGGGCCTTATCCCTGCTGGCAGTGCTAATACCGGAGTTGGTGGTGGCATGAATCCCCAACAACATCGTGCCCCATCCCGTTTCCTTTTGCCCGTTCAAGAATGTGAATTTCAACTGACCAACATCCTTGAACAATTGCAACGTGATCCATGGCCTGTAGCTAACGACAAGCGTCCAATTCGTTGTACCGGCGTAGCGCTTAGTATTGCCGCTAGCTTGCTAGAAGCCTCATTCCCTAGTACCGGAGCCCGTATTATGCTGTTTGCCGGTGGTCCCCCAACTGAGGGTCCTGGTATGGTGGTTGGCCCTGAACTTAAGGAATCACTTCGGTCTCACCATGATATTGATAAGGATACCGCTAAACATTTCAAGAAATCACTCAAGTTTTATGAAGCTTTGGCCAAACGAATCACCTCAAGTGGACATGCTGTCGATATCTTTGCTGGTTGTTACGATCAAATTGGTATGCACGAGATGTCGTCTTTATGCAATAACAGTGGTGGTGTTATGATTTTGACCGATGCTTTTACAACCTCCATTTTTAAGCAAAGTTTTCAAAGAATCTTCAACAAGGACGCTGCCGGATACCTTCAAATGGGTTTCAATGCCACCTTTGATGTACTCACTACCAAGGAGCTTAAGGTTTCCGGTCTTATCGGCCATGCAATTTCCGCCAACAAGAAGACAGCTTACGTTTCTGATACTGAAATCGGGATTGGCCAAACATGCTCTTGGAAAATGTCGTCCATCACACCGTCTCATACCTATGCGACCTTTTTCGAAGTCGCTACTCAGGGCACAGCTGCTAATCCTTCAGCTACTGGATTGCAGCAGCCTGATCAAAAGGCTTATATTCAATACTTAACTCATTACCAACATGCTTCTGGTACTTACCGATTACGTGTGACCACTTTAGGCCGTAACCTGATCCCTGGTGGTGATCCCAATATTGCTGCTTCTTTTGATCAAGAGGCTGCTGCTGTACTAATGTCGCGTATCGCAGTATTCAAGTCTGAAGCTGAAGATGGTGCCGATATTTTACGTTGGACTGACCGTATGTTAATCCGATTATGCCAAAAGTTTGCCGATTATCGTAAGGATGATCCATCATCGTTCCGTCTGGCGCAAAATTTTTCACTTTATCCTCAATTTATGTTCCATTTGCGTCGTTCGCAATTCCTCCAGGTGTTCAATAACTCCCCCGATGAGACTGCATTTTATCGCCATTGTTTAAATCGTGAGGACCTTACGAATTCGCTTATCATGATTCAACCCACTCTTATTTCCTTCACCTTTGACCAAGAGCCACAACCCGTTCTTCTGGATTCTGTGTCCATTAAACCTGATCACATCCTTCTTCTGGATACTTTCTTCCATATCCTTATTTTCCACGGTGAAACTATTGCCCAGTGGCGAAAGGCTGGATATCAAGACCAAGAAGAATACTCTAATTTCAAGACTTTGTTAGAAACCCCTCGTCTTGAGGCTGCAGAGCTACTTATGGATCGCTTCCCGCTTCCACGTTTTATTGACACTGAGGCTGGCGGATCCCAAGCCCGATTCTTGCTGTCTAAGCTTAACCCTTCCAATACTCATCAAACTAGTACTGGTTATGGTGGTGCCGTCGGCGGTGGCGCCGGAGGTTCAGCTATTGTTCTCACTGATGACGTTTCGCTTCAAACGTTCATGGGCCATCTGCAAAAATTAGCTGTTAGTGGTTCGGCTTAGATAATATAGTTTAGTTTAGACTGAAGAGATTATTGGTCTTTAGTTTTTAGCTTATAAATTTTACATTGTTCGCCTCTATTTTTATAGTTCAGTTTATTGCCGGTTAAAAAATAAAGACACCTATAAACCTATATGTATTTACAGTAAAATAACACGATGTTGTATCTACTTTTTAATTGGTAGCAGGGGGTTGTCGTACGCGGTGCATGACGGAATTTGGTAAACAGTAAACAGGATTGATTTCCTCCAGGCCCTCGTATCCTAATAGCGACAAGCCCGCCGTACCAAAAAGGGTATGAAAGACATCAGTTTGGTCACCCTTGCGATCCGCAATTCCACCAGCTTCTTCATCCTGCGCTTCTAATATAAACTCGGTCAATTTAGCGCCATCGATCCAATGCACGCGGCCCAGCATTGCCAATGAGGATACCACCCACCATGAATAACACACATCAGGTAATTTTTCTGGGCGACCATTGAGCCCTCCACATGGAAGTTGCCGTTCACAGAGCCACCATGATAGTAAATCCTTATCAACGCGGTGCATTTGGTTTGAGATTGTGAGGGCCCCAAGGGCTGTGAAAATTTGGGCCGCATGACTCTCAGCACCTGGAACCATCCCGAACCCACCATCTAGGTTCGCACAAGCCATTATAAAATCTACTGACTTTTCTACTGAAAATTGGGGGTGGTTAGAGTTCAACTCACCAAGAATAGATAGTATTTGAAATGCAATGTAGACGAACCGGGTGTCGCTCTCACCGTAAGAATCACCGTATATGGCACCTGAAGTTGAGTCCTGGAGTCCGCGCACGTACCTCAAGATACCGGCCTCATCAACTGTATCAACAGCATCCAAAATTACAAGAATCTGAAGAGCAGATAGTGTAGATAGCAAATGAGCATCATGAGAGGGCGAGGCACCAAACCCACCACTGGAAGTATGTTGACAAGATTTCACATATGCAATCACGTCGGCACGATCTAGTGTGTCAACGGATCCCATTAGAGCTAAAGCCGTCAAGCCCCAATATAAGCCATCTAATTTAAAGCATTAGAATTAGATATGGATAATACACAATAAAAAGATCAACGATGGTATACATACTCATACGTAGGTGTTCTGAGAGCCAGTACTCTAACTCGTCTGTTTTCTAAAGGGGGTTAATGGGGGTTATTTAGCACTTAAAAATTTACTATAAAACATACCTCGCCTAAGTCCTTAATATAGGCAATATGCTTCTCTTTAAAATATTTCAATTGAGTCGTAGTTTCAGCCATTTTGAAGAGTTGTTTTAATTCAATATTCAAATCCCAGTGGTGTAACAGCGCCTGTCTAATGAGACCCCTTGCCAACAGACGAAAAATATATGAGCCCTCTAACGCATAACCCGAAGCCCTCTATTATTCTCAATCTCCTGTCTTTTATTCAAACAAACAAGCACTGGTAATCCAAAAAGAAGAAAAAAGAGCGATAGCTACTCAATTACAATACATCTCCTAGGATTATTTAAAAGAGCTATTTATTAAATTGTACACTGGGGTACAATGTACCTCTCAGACTAGTTTGATAAAAATTGTTGGCGTCTTTTGTAGGTTTGGAGCCAACAATTAACATGATATATAATATTAAAGAAAATAGTAAACAGAAAACCTAACAATTGAGGTATTGAACTGAAGTTTGATCCGTAGCCTTATTCGTTATTTTTCTTTTTTCTTTCTTATATCTATTTTTCATAGTGAGAGAATTTTATAATTGTGTTTTTGTTGTTCATTGCTCTTGGCTAAAATCTGATTGTTTTCAGATAACCTCAGTTAATCTTTAAAGAGTTTAGCGTTTCTGTCTTTAGATATACTTCTACTTCTGATTTTCTAGTAAAAAAAACTATTGGTTTAGGTCTTCTGTAAAACAGCTGTTGGCTTTATGTTTTTAAACCAACATTTCTATAACACAAATAAAGGCATGATGTGGGAACCCTTCCCGAAAATAGATTCAAATTTTGTAAGTTTAACGACATCCAAGTAATTTATGACATGATATGTTATTAATGGTGTGTATATGATGAAAACATTTTCGGGAGCTATCATACGCACTATATTTTTTCCATACTAATAACAGCATTTGCCAAAGACCCGAAAGGGTAAGACTGTCATTAAGCCAGCCAGAAGAGCCCTCCTACTTGAATAAGATGGCATGTCACTGTGGATGGACGATGTAGGGAAATCAAACCAAGCCAAAACTCTAACGCATCAAAATAAATTAGCAGTATTAGTATTTATTGGTGAATCAAACTCAGACTCGAGGCATTACGAGGCAGGTAATTTGTGCAAGCACTAGAAATTGTTGCTTTATTTTTGCATTTGTAATCTTAGTTTCATCAGTAATAAGCAAATATATTTAGATGTTTCTTATTTAGAGCCTTTGAAGGAGGGCTCTCAGTCGGTCAGAATGATTATGGCTTAGGTAACTTAGTTGAAAGAGGTCATATTCAGTAGTCGTAAGATTAACAATTTCAGAACCAAGGAACTTGTCAAAACAAGTTGCGTATGAGTAATATCCAGAAATAAGTGGGTCAATCTCACACATATGGCCACTGATTTGAATAAGTCCTGCCTTCAATCGATTGAGACCCTCAAGTGTAACAGTTTTTTTGGCCCATGATTCCACGAGCTTATAATATTGGTCGCGAATAGAATCTTTAAACGTTTCAACACCTTCTATAATGTCAGGTTTTAACTTATTTCGCATTTGAATTATATCGTTACTCATTTCTTTGAATCCAGGCATATTTCTTGCAGCTTCAACACGAATTTCGCATTTCCTTATATATTCATCAGTCCTAAAAATGGCTTTTCCACAAGCTATTTTAAGGGCCTCACAAATATTGATATCCGAGTCTAATTGCATTGCTTCAGCTTTACATATGTCAAACGCATCTTCCATATTATGTGATATATTATGCGACAAAAGATTATGTTCGACAGCAATGTAGCAATCTTTGATTTCGGCAATAAAACGATAGTAATTATCAATGACTCTACGAGCCTGATGAATTGATTTACTAGAACTATCACAGGACTCAGTATTAGCCGCTGTATCTATTGCATGAACATAATTTGCACATGCATCAACAGCCCATCTGCTAGCATCAATTGTAGACTCAAAAATACTTTTAAGCTTTTTTTCCGAAATAACTAGACTCTTGGGGAACCGGGCATCCCTTCTAGAGTACAAACAATTAAGCTTGGCCTGACATTTATGATATTCTACAGTACTGTCATTGTAATCCTTTAGAAAAACCGCAGAGTCTGGAACAATCTTATGGTAATCTGTGCAACTAGTTAATTGAGAGAATTTACTCAAAACCTCATCCGAAGCAGAAATGATTTTTAGACAAATGTTTATCTGTGCGGTAGAGTAATCTGAGTCTACCTGATTGAAATCTTCCTCTTCCGATTCAGTTGTTTCACTATTGTCGTCAAGTTGAAAGTATGTATTGTCATTATTTTCAGACTGAAAGTCCGTGTTACCATCTTCACCGGGTGAAGACAATGCTATTTCTTTATCGCATGACTCATCGCTCTGTTCATGGTCTATCAGTAAATCCCTATCCATTTTTATAATTTTGAGGTCTGCAGGGCATTCATTCTTATAAAACCGAACATGTAGGTACCCATGTCCAGTATTTTCTTCAAAATTCACATTCTTTTTGCAACCATAGGATGGTTGGTCTTGGCTGCTTTTCTTTAAGACTGATTGAAGTTCGGTCTTGACATACTCTTGAATCAAAGCATTACGGCGATCAATAATTCCTTCAACAATAATGTTGTAACGGTCGATAGCGGCTTGAGCTATGCTATAATGCCGATTTAATTTATGAGCTTGAAGACCAAGGCTGCTTTCAATTTTGTTAATATATTCACGACTAGCTTGAAGCTGGTAGTCTCCAGCTTTAATAAGCGGATAAATGGCACGCGTATAAATTTCCTTCAAAGCCGAAAGGGATTTGATACGGTTCTTTTCTTTCTTAAAAAACAATTTGGAAAGGTGGTACTGACGGGAAAACAATTCAGAGAGCCCATCTATTTTCGTAAAATTGACTTCATTATTTGAATCAAGTAAACCAAAAGCATGGCTACCGTAGCTTTCTGATGTGCTGAGAAGTTTTTCCAAAGCGCTAGAAAGCTCTTCGCAAGCATGCTCCATAGCAATAAGACTGCAATCGAACTCATAATTTGATATATTAGTATGTTTAGTATCCGGATCAGGGAAAGAGGTATTAAAGATTTTGACTTCAAGAGCAGTGTTGTCAAATTCTGCTTCAAGGCATGAATGAACTTTCAGAAGCACAGGAGTATGTTCTTTGAAAGCAAAGCCAGCTGACAACATCATCTCAAGTGTACGTACAAGTGCTCTTCCATTACCCTCTTCATCTTTTTTTGTCATCTTTTCATAAATGGTCAAAGAGTATTCATAACAAGTCTCAATAACCGTTTCACTAAAAAGTTTTATATCTGGGACCATTATTAGTAAGTTAGCCCTTACCAAACGCTGATGATATGCTGGTAAATCAGAGAATTTAAGCAGGGCTTCGAAGTAGCTAAACTTGGTGTCAATACGGTTAAAATTCTCAATGGCTTTGTTTATATCAGTTGAGCCGGGAAGCCGTCTCAAGTATCTTTTAGACTCGTTTTGAAAGTGATTGTAGAGAGCCATGAACTGGTGGGTAGCGCGCAAGCTCAAAGAACATACGTTTACGAGACCTTTTAAAGAATCTTGGGGGTGGCATTTGGAATCTAAAAAAGAGCTATGTGAACTCGCAGAATCATCCTCAGCAACAGTTGAGTTAAAATTTGAAGCAAAATTATCATTATCTCTCTGATTTTCTGACCGGAGGGTCGAGTCTCCGACGCTTTGAGAGAGGGATAAAACGGCTGGTTCAGAATCCATCTTACAGTTGTCTTTATAAATGGTGGAGACGTAAGCTTTTTTGTTGTTACTCTCTTCTTGAGGTAATAGATTCCAATTTTCCACATGGTTATAATGACCCCGGAATTCATTGACCTTATAAAAATAATTAGTGATAGCGCTCAAGACCTTATCCTTGCATTCCTTCACAGCTATCGAATTAATACCAGTATCTAGGCTAAATTCATTAGCTAACCTCTTACAGGCCCTAATAGCTGACTCACCGTATTCCAGGGAAGGAAAAATGTAATCTGTAATTTCGGCCTTGAACTGAACCAATGTATTGTCAATACTAGGATCTTTAGTTGAGACATAATCCTTGTGTTTCTTATATGACTTGCGATACTTGTTAATCCTATGTATACAGATCCTTTTAGTCTGACAGAGTTTAGTTGACAATTGAGTGTTATCTTCGTCTAGATGTTTAATATTCTCAAAGACATTTTCAGAAGCCAAGTCAAGCTCCTCAAATTTTTTAACTACCATCATGTCGCAAAAGACATTCCAAGGCTTTGTAGGATAAGATCTGCTCCCGGGTGGCTCAAATATTTTACTCTCCTCACTTTTGATACCATCCAAATCAACGATTTTAGACTCATTGGCAGGGCGGTCTAGATCAAAAGCTCTTAATTCTATATCTGGCTGAGATTGCTGTTTTTTAAAATTCTGACTGGGCCTTACATCAACAGGGCTAACTTCCTGTGTATTGCGCACAATCGATGTAGAGACACTGGCCTGGTGGTGGTTGTAACTAGATTTCCGCGTTGAGTGATGATTCTCATCACTTTCACTAATAATATCGGGGCTTGATTTTCCTTTATATTTCTCGAAGAGTTGCTGAAGGTTATAACCATGTTCTAAGCTGGTTATAACAATATCGTAAATCTCAGGTTCTGCAGACAGCCCTCCGCAATTTCGATCATCATAGAGTTTATTTCCAGTGACGTATTCATAATAATGCGTTACTAAAGAGAAACCAATGTCGAGTAGAGCATCGCTTATTCTCATAATCTCTGATTTAGAGTAGTCAAAGTCTTTTTTCAAGCGAGGAATCTCACTTAAGCATGCCAGAAGGTAGGTATACTGGCGATCAATATCTTGAAAACTATGACCAATATCAAAGATTTTGCGCTGGATTGAAATACGATTTCTGGCAATCCGCTCGGATGGAAACATGTTTTCTTTTATACGGCGTTTGCAAACACTTATGACTTTCTGACAACTGCCAAGAAAAAAACTGACCGAATTAGACAAGCTCTCAAAGATCTCTTGGTTAGTAAACAAGTCTGGAGGCTCTGAAAAATGAACTATTATAGTTAGAAATAAAGAAAACTTTAAATAAAGAAAGCTTTAATAGAACTGCGATAACTTACTCCATTCATTTGCCTTTTTGACTTCCACTGCGGTAGGATTGATTTTGGTATTTATTGTATGATTGGATTCAGCGCTTGCCACTAGATGGGATTTAGAGCTTTCTCTAAGGTTAGCACTTGTATTAGGGGTACTCAAAATTGAAGAAACAACGACCCCATTACCAAGGCTCATAAGTTGAAGTGGATGGCTTTCGGCTTGAGAGGGGCCAAGTAACCTCTGAGACATTTTGGATGGGCGCTTAGCTTAGGTGTCAATGAAGAAACTAAACTACAAATAGTTGTTAAAACAGTGAGTTCTAACCTGAATAATTCAAATTATTAGAACCAAGGGCTAAGGTTTATAGCTTTATCAAAGGGAAAGAAATTTAATAATAATAATAAACAAAGGAAAAAGCAGATATTAACAGAGAGAGCGAGAAGAGAAACACAAGCCCTTGCAACTTGTTATGTACATATGCCAGATAAAGCCATTCAACTGAGCCGCACAGAAGTCCATACGCTATTCCTACCGTATATCTAAACACATAAACTAACAATAGAACTAAGTTATTACCTAATATAAATAATAATAGTGTATCTCTCGTTATTTCTTAATTACTATTATTTCAGTACTCCAAAGCTAATAATTTATTGCAGCTTTAATTAATTTAGGTTTATTTTGAAGACCTGCTATATAACAAAATGATAGAGTTCACCCTTGTCCAGATAGCAGTATACTAGGTGATGATGAAGCTTCCCAAGCCCTATGTGCCTAAGGCCACAAAACTATACTCGAGCTTTTTTAGGATCTATTCTGCCCTTTTATATTTTAATTGACTACTATAGACCTGAGCATGAATCCTTTTATAAAGTCTTGTGGATTTAAAGAATTTATTTTTTTATGCCTTTGACATCCGTGTGTAGAATTTTTTACAAGTTTACCCCTTTTAATCTACAGAACAGCTATAAATGCAATTTCACGAATAAGAAAAAAAGTAAAAAAAAGGTGATTAGTTTTTGGGTAATTTATAGAGGTTATCAAGAAAAGCTACAGCTAGACGATCAGCCACACCGGCGGTCTTTACGCTACCAGCAACACCATATAACGCGGCAGTACCCTCTTTAGCGGGAGCTGAACCCCGACCATCCTGACCCACAAGGCCATTGACTGAATCCTTTAGATCCCGAATCAAGTCATCAATGACAGGTACCGTCAACTTTGTGACCGCAACATGAATAGCAGCGGGTTTCTGCAACGCACTAAGATGCCAACCAAGTTTCTTCATACTATCAGCCAAATCATAGATATTTACAGTATCAGATTTGAACGCAATTACAGCACCAATAGGATCGCCAAGAACCTGTAAATGAGGTCCTATTTCATCCCGAATAGCAGCTTTAAGTCTTTGCGCAGCACCTACAATCTCGAGACATGAAGCTAAGTAACCTTCATAACCAATGGTCATCATGGTCGCCCAGCAACCGGCCATAAGGGCACCAGGCCGCGAGCCAGCTAGAGTTGGAGACCCATAAATACCACCGGACCATTTAGTGCATACAAAGTACTGCGAGGCTCTTAGCAGCTGATTACGGTACATTATAACACTAGAACCCTTAGGTGCGAAGCCGTACTTGTGCGTATCACAACTAACTGAGGTTACGCCAGGAACTCTAAAATCAAACAAAGCCGAAGTTAAACCGGCTGGCTCTAGAAAAGGCATGATAAACGAGCCCAAACAAGCGTCAACGTGAAGCGGAATATTATGGCGCTGAGCTAATGCACCGAGGGCCGGAATATCGTCAATAATACCATGCGGGAAATTAGGAGCTGAACCTACTAAAAGCACGGTATTGGCATTAATTAAGCGTTTGACATGGAGTATATCTACTTGATAGGTGATTGGATCAATGGGCGCATGATGAAGCTTGATTCCGAAATAATAAGCAGCCTTATCGAACCCGGCATGAACGGTAATTGGGGCGACAATCTCGGGGTCAGTGACACCACGCGTCTCAAAAGCATGCTTTTTGGCTGAGAGACATGCCAGTAATAAGGATTCAGTACCCCCAGAGGTTGAGGTACCACAAGCTCCCGTGGGTGCATTGTACAGCTTCAATACCATACTGACTATTTCAGATTCCATCTTCCGAACACCAGGGAAAACATCTGGGTGTAATTGATTAGCAACACCAAATAAATTATAAGCCTTGGCCTGTAATTCTAATAGATCTTCACCGCCATGATAAACGGCACCACTCACCCGGCCCTTTTCCCAGTTTGAATGTTTGAGGGTCTCAAGTGAGTGAAGTTGCTCCAGCACAGCCTCAGAGGTCCATCCTTGACGGGGTAACTCGTGGTAATAAGTTAATTCGTCACTGGATGGAATCATGTCTGATTCTAGCTTGGTGGTAATAGCCAGAACTTCATTATCGACCTTGGTCTTAATGGAGGGTAGTGCCATAAATTGTGTCACGGCCAAGTGAACCACTCTATCATACAAAAACTTGACCGCACCAATTACACCGTAACCCATTATGAGATCCCAGGAACGGGTAAATTGATACCAAAGGAACTTCACAAACACAAAATCACGAATAAATTGCCAGTGGACTCGGCTATCATAATATTCTATGGCCAAGTTGTATAACCTACTTGGTCCAGCTCCTTCCACAGTTGTATTCAACCCAATGGCTATTAATAAAGAAATAAACACACCTAATTGAATTATTCTCATTCTTGAATTATCAGATAAAAAAGTCTTGTGACGAAAAATAGTAATAAAATACAATTTTCCGATGGCGTCAAGTGAGTTGATGCTCATAAGCAAACACAAATATAGCGCCACTATCTCGAAATATATATTTTTGGCATAACTGTAAAATGGCTACTACCTACACTATTGCAGTTTAAAATTTGGATTCAGTGTTAACAAACTATATTTAATTTTATCATAGATAGGTTATTTTTGGGTATTTAGGGATATGTCTTACATATTCAAGGCCTTATAGCAATTAATTCCAGTTGTATTCAGGATTAGGCGTTTGTCCATAGGCAGTACCCTGGAATTCCGTGTCCAAACGAGATTTTTCCGAGGTTTCATCCAGCACCTTAAGCTCAAAAATGATACCGGCCAATTTCTTTTGTAGAACATCGATACCACGCATAACGATATCATGTTGCTTGAGGGAACCAGCACTCTCAACTGTGAAATAATACTGATTAGGCTTGGCATTGTAATCAAAGGGTTCATTTTCACGCGGGGGTTCTTCCCAATCACAGTTCGCGGATTTGGGCCATTCTTCATTAGCATCCTCCTCATACCAATAATCAGTATGACGCAGTTTATTCCAGGGGTCATATTCAAAGCCCATAGCAGCCGTCGGTGACCATTTAGCGTGTTCCTTGGCGATACCCTTTTTGGCAACACACTTGAGACGAAGCTCTTGATGTTTACGCAACTTACAGATCAAAATACCCTTCCCTTCTTGATCATTACAGATAGGCTGGCCCAGGTTATTGTTATTATTATTATCGTAATTATTATATTGGCTAACAGTAGTTACCATCAGATCACGCGTGTAGACATCCATGGTAGCATCAGTAGTGCACCTGGCAGACAACATTAATTCAACTGAACATTTGTCACAGTACTGATCACAGTCACAATCACGCGTAAATAGTAGGTTGTCAACTAGAGTCGATTCTAGGGGGATGAGACCCAGACGATGTGCGATGAATTCATCGGCTAGCACCGAGGTATTTATTTCGATTTCTACTAAATCAATAGCTAACGTCGGAATTTCACCAATCATTACCCGTCGGAAGGAGTTTGCCAGTCTGTATATATGTATCGTTAGTTTCAGTCAATAAATATCTTGCTCCTCCTCTAGCATGCCATATCTCATTGTCGCAATGTCCCTTTACCTCTTGCCCCAATCTACTTACGCTAGATCCATATCCTTGACAACGAAATCCACATCCTCACGTCCTACCCGACGAATAGTGACTTCGGGCCCCTGTTCGCTACTACGATTCATTTTGATCTATTCTGTTCTATATCAGTTGACGTTCAAATCCTCTGCCGTGTCGTTGTTCATGTCTCTAGCGCTCTGCCGATTGATTCGATCCTCTCATAATGGAATAAAGATTCAAGCGTGCTGCAGGATACACATGATGTGATATACACGGTGATATACTCACCACGGTCCTATAGAATTCTTAATAGTAACATTATACCATAAAAATGATAGGATAATCTATATTATCGTATCTGTTATTTATTGATTGAGCTAGATATATATCTGTTATTATTAAAGTAGATTTAAAGATAATTCTTGTTTGCTAGAGCACAGATTTACCGATAAAACTCAACCGGTCCCAATTGAGCGAGATATTTCAAATTTGGAATTTATTTTTCATCATTTTTTTCATTTTTTTTCAATCATTTCGAATCTTAGTTTAAAACCTTTATAAGCCAGTTGTTTGTATAGTGATTGGGGTGAATATTTTTGGTATTTTATTCACGGATCAGTTGCATTGCTTGTATATATTTGGTTTTCCCGCATTTGATCTTCCTTCAGTATGCTTCGTAACATTTCTAATCGTGTGATGGCCCCAGCTGCCCGAAGAATCATTCGGGGCAACGCCAGCCTGACATCTACTACTTTCATTCCTGGGGCTACCACCCCTCAAGGCGATGGATGGGCTTTTGCTAGTAAGTCGCCTGAAGTTGAGGGGTTAGACTCGTTTCAGACATCGTTGAAGTCGGCATTAGGCCCGCCTAGCTCTTCTACAGCCTCGAGCACCACAGCCTCTACAACTACAACCGCGTCTACCGCCTCTGGACCTGTCGCTCGTAAGGATATGGATGTCTTTGATCAAATATTTGATAATATTTTTTCAACACGGGAATCGTTTGATGTATCGACGCCATCATCTGGTGTCAATCAAGCTTCTGTGAATAGGCCCCAGAAAGCTAAATTAATGCCCAGTATTCAAGCCATGTTTGAAAGCAAGCATCGTCATCAACCCGCTGATTCTTTTGTGTCAATTGACAAATTGATCAGCATGACTCGTGCCAGTAGTGTTGGTTCCTCTGCACAATTGTTAAAGTCAATGTCCAAGTCTACATCGCCTGTACAGATTTCCACTAGTCGTACAGCTAAACAGTCCATTAGCATCCCCTTATCAGTATCACAACTAGGTCAGCAAATTTTGTCGCAGGATTTAACACAATCGTTACATGATAACTCTACTCAAATCATACAGGCTTTAGCGCCTACTGCTAGTTATATGGCATCTTTAGGATCCGATTACGATTTAAGTGATTTCATCAGGGTGTTTATTTTAGATGTTTATGCTATGGGGTCTTCCGTTGACGAAACTTCGATTGAATCTATTCAAAAAGCCTGCAATGCTACCCCATCACGCCCCCCTGTGAACTCCCTCACCTTATCTTTCTTGCTTAAGGAAGCTATTTCTCTACTTTCCAATCAATATCAGGCGCCCTTGGAAGCTATCAATGTCTTTGAAGAAGCCAAGCGCATGGGTGTTGAAGTATTTGTGATAGGCTGCACTACTATGGTTTATAATCAGGTACTATCCGCCAAATGGGCCGCTTACCGTGATATTTCAATGATTGAAGATCTCGTAAGGGAAATGCAAATAAACTCTGTATATGGTAATACTGAGACTTCAATTTTATTGAAATCAATTCTTTCAGGTTCTAACCAAGGTACTAATGATTTAAACGTTAAAAACTACTCTAATGTCAACGGATCCTCGACTGGCTACTTATGGTCCAGATTAGATGCGCTTAAGCAAAAATACCTTGAGGAATACCGTCAGGAACTCAACCGTTATTTGCTTAAGTCATCATTAAAGCGGGCCTAATGTTATTGATTTTTACCTTTGATGGGTCCATTTTTTTATTCTCCTTCATTTCTCCTTTTTTCCAAGGTTACTTTACGGTTTTTGATATGTTTTTTCTTCTTCTTTGCATTTATATTTTGTTATTGTCATTTCTTCTATTGTATATATTTAGCCTTCCTTTCACGTCTATAACGAATAATTCATCATATTTCCACTCAATATTTCTAGAAATTCTATCTATTAGAGGTTCCAAACTGGGACTTTAAATTATCTGATCGTTGGGTTGGACCCTATTATGTAACTCTCCCCGCCTTTGTGATCTTGATCTTGTCACATTAATACATCTACTTGGCTAATACCGAGGAATAAGCCCCTCTTATTGACATTCAAGTACAGAGATCTCATACCACAATGCCTTATACTGAGCCCTGGACTGCCCGTTCTTTAGCTGAAGCTTGTCAGCATTGCCATCGTCTCGTAATGGGCTTCCTAGCCTCGGAGGATACCGAAACGAAATGGCGATTATCCACCAAGAAGAAAGTTCATGAAGCTATTGGAGTAATAAATCAAGCACTCGATTCATATAGCCTAGATGAAATGGTATTTTCGTTCAATGGTGGCAAGGACTGCTTAGTTATGCTAATCATTTTTTTGGCGGTTCTACACATTAGATCAACCTCGATGCAATTACCAAACCGCTTGTCAACAGTATATGTTCATTCAGAATGCGCCTTTGATGAAGTTGATGAATTTGTAGCTCATTGTAATGATCAATATTTTTTATCCCCTACTAGTCTCTCTGGTCCACTCAAGCAGGCCTTTGCTTCATACTTGGCGGATCACCCAGAAACGAAAGCAGTTGTGGTAGGTATCCGGCGGACCGATCCCTATGGCGAAAATCTGACACCAATGGCCCGAACTGACCACGGCTGGCCAGACTTTATGCGGATTCACCCAGTTCTAAATTGGAATTTAGCTGAAATCTGGGATTTCATTAAATGGCCCATCCCCGTATCCACATGGGTTGTATCGTCTCCCAATTCCAGCAATTCTAAAATTTCCACAACAGCAGCACAAGCACCGCCATTATCATTGCAGAAAGATTCTAATATAGTATCAAATTATTCTCAACCATCATTGGTGTCGTCTATATTAACAGTGTCTTCAGCAACGCCCACTTCTTCCTTCATCGCGTACTGTAAGCTGTACGATCTTGGTTATACATCACTGGGTGGCACCAACAATACATTCAAGAACCCCTCGTTAAAATCGATTGACAGCAAGGGTCAGATAACATATAAGCCTGCTTATGTGATGGAAGATGATGATAAAGAACGTATTGGCCGTTGCTAAGATGAGATGTGCGTGGATATTTCTTTATACTAAAAAAACGAAGGTACTGCATGACATTTGTGTATAGCCCATTAGACTGTTAAATTATGTGAAATAGAAGGCTATCGTTTAATTTTTTCTGTTTATCTTATCGCTCGACTATTAATTTAATTAATTAATTAATTATTTATTTACTTATGATCCAATTAAGATTTCACTCATGGTCACGTATCAATCACCGACGTCGTTTATGACGCGGCCGTTTACGCTTCTTTGCATCTTTGGTAACTTTGGAGTGCTCAGAGTCAAATATTAATGTACAAGGAGGTTGAAGCTCATCACTTTTTAAATTCACCCGGTCTATTATTTCATTACTGCCATTTTGATCATAATTTTCGTCCATTTCCAAATCGCTCGTAAGTGGGGATGACATTTCGCGCATAATTCTGCGCCCTATCCATTCGGTAATATCTAACCCGTCAGTCGCATATGGAGACCAGTTAGGGAGTCCATTAGCCAAACGCGGAATCGATAAGCGAGCTGGAGTTTTCCATTGATTAAAGCCAGTAGTTAAAGCATCAGTCTGCTTTTGGGCTGTGAGATCTCCAGATGGTCTTAAGAAATGGGCGATGGCTAATTCAATTTCGTGGGCCTTGATAACTACAGGTGCCATATCTTCATTATAGTATCGCGCATTATTGATCATTTGCTTTACATCATCTAGGCCAGCCTCCAAGGATAGGTACTGATTTAAACTGACTTTGTGGCGCATAATTTCAATACTCATGGGCGACTTGATCACACTCAAATACATTTCATCCTGAGGTACTTTTTGAAAGAAATGAGACGTATCTAAATGCTCAATTAGATCGATTACGCGACCAAATTGTGTCGATTCTGGAAAATACCCAATTTGAAGAACTTTGCCATAGTGAAGAGCCATATCCATCCTGACTTGTTGTTGTTGTTTAAGTTTTCGTACATATTGCCGTAGCGAAGTCAATTCTTTTAGGTATTGTTGATTTTCGGAAAGCTTAGTACCAAACTGGAACTCTTTAATACCGCTATAATTTAAGGATAAGTCTAGCTTTGTCTGGAGTCGCTTTATTAGCCAAGCACCTCGTTTGAGCTCACGCTTTAGCACCCAGTATTTACAAATCAACTGAGCAACTAATTCAACTGTCGTAGAAAATATCTTTGACTCGGCCTTTGCTCTCATACTACGTAGAAGCTCCACAACTTTATCGTACACCATGCGAGGCAATACTGGGGCACCTAGCGTAGTTTTCCAACGTTGTCCGACTCGATGATCCTTTCCACCTCGAGGCTTATCAGTTCTCTGGCTAACAAATTCAGTTTTATAAAACTGCTGCGCATCCTTTACAGTCTGAGGTACATTATGTGCACTGGCATAATCTGATGTCGTATGTTTATCACAGTATACTATCATAGAGGAGGGATTATTAACAGCGCCCTGTATACCCTCAGTCATATTCATATAAAGCCCCGCACGACGAGCACATGTTGGATGAAATGCCTGAAAGCAATTCTTATTGTTGCACTGAATACAAGCTCCCTCGCCCCGTTTACGACAGATATAACAACTCAGCTTCCAACGATCCTTGGGGATATTAGCCATATTGACAATAGGTTCCATGCATACAGGGTTAGCTATTTCAACTTCAGGAATCCATAATGCACAGATCAAATGTGCCCATTGTGAGCTATCTGTTTGTTTGAATGCCTCCCCCATGGGGCCTACACCAGGAACAGCAGTTGACACTGTTGAGTCATTAGGACAAAAAATACAAGAAACTCGCAGCTTTCGCCGCGCAATCATACATTTTCTGCATAACCATTGACCTTCTGGAATGAAAGCCACGCCATAACAGTCCTGATGAACAGCTAAATCACAGCCATCACAGAAAACAATAGCGTTATTGTTATCACATTCCCCATCATCACACACCGCACATCTCTGATCTAGTAACCACTTATCTCCATCATCATTTGTTTCAGTACTATCCTGAAATTTTGTACCTTCTTGGCTATTACCTTTATCATCGTTACCTATTTGCTTCCAGCGTCGTCCCTTAGACGATTTCGGTAGCATAGCCCGCTCAATTTCGAACCATTGCTTATCAATCATTGACATAACAATTTCAAACTCTTCTTTACTAATTTTTAACTGGGAATTTAAAATATGTTCGTCCTGTTCGTCCATATCATACTCCACTAGATCATCATTATCAATGAAGCTGATTCCACTAGATGCTGAGACAGCTGAACCCGCTGGATTAATTATAGCTGTAAGCGGATTGTAGTTTACCCAATTGTTTTCGGAACTAGAAAATCCTGGTGTGATTAAGCTTGTTAAAGTTGCACTGGTTCGTTCCCCTAAAGAGACAGTTCTTAAATAAGCCTTAGGTAACTGGAAATCGTCCTTGACTTTATGATATCCGTACTCAAACAATCCAGGGTCAATTGAAGCTACTGACAGGCGGAATCTACCTCCGTCGACGTTTTTTTTATCATAGGAGGCTATATCGTAATAATGGGGCTGTTTTATTGCATGCTTTTGAATCTTGAATTCAGTTCCATCGCGGTGAATCTTGCGAAGCTCCGAGTTCAAAATAGTTTCAAGCAAAATACTATCAGGCTTTTCGCTATTGATAATCTCATCACTGTCCCCCTTACGTTGCGCCACCTCGGCTTCATTTATTTGGTCCTGCTTTGTGAAGATGGTCAAATTGGCCCTAGAGTCCAAGTCGGGATAAAAATCTTGATAACTCAACTCTTCACGAGGTTTTTCCGCCATAATGATATAGCAGCTAAATTAACCTATTCGCTTTTACTAAACTGTATAATTAATTTTTCAATCTCCTTGTCTTGTTTGAGATATAATTGTTGCAGCTTATTTGCTGAAACATACGTTGGCTAAGCCATATTGAAGATCTGATACTTGACACATATGATGACTAATAGATATATTCAGAACCTGATGATGCATATTTTTATTATTCTCGAATTACTATAACCGCTAATAACCAGTCATTGTTGGAAGATCAAGGAAAAGACCATATTATTTTATATTATACTATATAGCACCTACACTAGCTGATAGCGACTATGGTTAAGGAAAAGAATTTGGAAAAGAATAGGAGTGGTGCTTCACATAAGGCTAATAAAAAGGGCCGATTCGAAACAAAATACCGTAATCAAGAAACGGCAGTTGATTTTCCTGTGAAAATGGCCATGTGGGACTTCGATCACTGCGATCCAAAGAGATGTAGTGGTAAAAAGATGGCTCGGTTAGGCATTATTAAGTCATTGCGTGTGGGTCAAAAGTTTGGTGGTGTAGTGGTGTCACCTAATGGTAAGGGTGTGGTGTGCCCTGATGATAGAGCTATTGTCGAAGAATTTGGTGCGTCAGTTGTAGAATGTTCCTGGGCCCGTTTAGAAGAAGTTCCATTTGGTAAGATTGGAGGTAAACATGAGAGATTGTTACCATATTTAGTGGCCGCTAACCCTGTTAATTATGGCAAACCCTGGCGCCTTAACTGTGTGGAAGCTCTAGCTGCGTGTTTTGCTATTGTTGGACACTTAGAATGGGCCGAATTGGTTCTTTCTAACTTCTCTTGGGGCCACGCGTTTTTAGAAATCAACGAAGATTTGCTGGCACTTTACGCTCAATGTACAGATTCAAATTCTATGGCTGAAACCCAAGCAATGTGGCTTAAGGCTCTAGACGACGATTTTGAAGCTCGTCAAAAGGCCAAGCAAGAGGGTGACATTTGGACTCGAGGTAACACAAACCGCGATTTGCCACCATCATTCAGTGATGATGATGGTGATGATGAATCAGGAGATGAAGGAGATGAAGACAATCTTCAGCCAGTGATTAACATTCCTGGTAATCTTCCGGAATTTAGTTCTGAAGATGAAGAATCAGAGGAAGAAGAATACAGACTTACTGCCAATATTCCTGGTGATTTGCCTTCATTTAGTGATAACGATTCCGAAGAGTCAGGAGATAAAGCAGTGAATGAGTTAACTCTAGATCAAGCGAAGCTAACAATATAACCCGTAATTTAAGAAACTAAAATTAATTTTATTATTACTAATATTGTATTTTTATTAAGATATTTACAAGAGCACTAGCATTTCTAGCGCAGGAACTTCCCGAGATCCGGCCACTTATTTTCAACGGCCTCAATCAAATTGTCACGGCAAATTTCTTCAATCCTTCGTTCTCGACGGGTCCAGTCAAGAATTTTTTCATTTTCACTCATCACAGCCAATGTTCTGGCATTATAAGGATCAATACGGGGGTCTACTGATGACTTTATAACTTGCACAGATTCGTCTGGTAAAGTTTCTTTGGCCTGCTGTTCACAGTATTCCAAAATGTTATCACGCTCATCCCAAGCGTGTTTCAGCTGAATTGCCTGATTTTCACCGGCAAGGCTAATTCTTTCGCGTTGTTCAGGGTGTGACCTAGTCTGGGCCACAAGCTCATTTATACGGCCGGAGATATGGTCATCATTCAAGCGGCGGGACAGGCGCAAAAACTCCATCAATTTATCAGCTCGAACACACTGTTCATAATCAAGCTTAGGGGGTACTGTCACCGTGTTAAAAGTATTCATTGTATTTTTTGTTAATTTGGTGTTAAATGTCAGCGCAACACGGCTAAAAAAAAGGCGATTGGTCTATTGCTCCCAAGCCAGACAGGCACTGCCACATTAAAGATCCTTCACTGCCACATTTTCACTTTGATCTTCTTAGTCGTTATCATAGATCGTTTTATCCTCTGTGATTATTTTCCTTCTTCTACTCTTATCCACACTCTCGAAAAATTTATATTTATACTATATCCCCATTATTTAACCCTATTTCTGCTTTTTAAGATTTTGATTTCGGCGTTGTTATTTGATTTGTGCCGACTTGTTTTTTTGAAGACTCGGCAGTTTCATCTTACCCCTCTCTTATCAGTGTTTTTTCAAACTCATTCGCTCCTCTAGCTTTTCCAGCAACTACTGATCTACAGAATAATGCTTTCCCAGATAAAAAATCATATTTTTAATAGTTCTCGAAGAACACTGTCTTTGAACCAAGGTGAGGAGCCCCCTACTCGTTCGCTCAAGCGCCAATTAGGTGGTGCTCAGGAAGAGTGCAACATGCATTCTGGACGAATCGGATTAGCTGTTTTACCGCTAGAACTTTTGGATATTATAATTTTACAGCTTCAGGCTGATTTATCCCCTATTGAGTTTGTTCGTTGCTTGAGCTCTTTATCAAGGGTTTCGCAAGACTTACGTTACACTATTGTTCGCGATTATCTGTACCCCCAAGTGACTCTTTACACTAAAAATCAGCTTAGACGTTTTCAAAAAACAATTTCCCGCAGCACCGGGCCTTGCGGTGTAGCGTCGACCGTACAGATATTACATTTAGTTAATCCTATTAACGATACACCTACTCAAACCCAGATGTCTATCGGTAAGCTGGGCTACTCTTACTCTTCAGTATCGAACCAACATGGCGACAAGCCATATATTGATGCTGCCGCTGAGCTGATTCATAGTTTGTCTTCCTTGAAGACACTAGTAATGACTGAGATATCACCTCGTTTTGAATTTTCTATTCCACCACCGGCTAGTAAATCGGATAGTTCCTTTGCATACCAGGTTGAGTCCATGCGGTTTTCTACCGTTAAGACGCTTTCGTTAGCTTCCGAAATTGGATGGAATATGCCTTTAAGGCTAGGTTTATTGGCTCCATTTCCTAATGTTAATAATTTACAAATTCAGGGTATGATATTGGACGCTAATTGTTTGGTTAAAGACTCGGTAGGGTCCAGTGATTCAACGATAACACCTACTTCCATTTCATCCCCGCCAACCACTGGTAATTCTAGTCTTACTATGGCTGAGTCTACATGTAACTCTACCCTTACAGAACTGACTTTAGTTAACTGTACAATAGCTGCCTCTGCGTGGCGCAAGATTGGAGCTCGGTTTAGTGATCTACAGTCACTTAACCTTATTATAACTTCATTAACAAATGTCCATGATATGCTGTCATTGCCCTTGTATGTTCAATCCGTGGTTTCCATAACAATTGATTTGCGTTGTTATTACGATATGGAAGGTGCCAGTGTTGCTGCAAGGAAGAAAAATATTACCAACGCCGATGGTCACAAGGTGGACCCAAATCTGACTCAAGCTGATCCCCTGCCCTACTTTATGAATCTTTGTGAACGCAAATGCCCTCGTTTGAAATCACTTACTGTTCGTGGCGCACCTCTGATTAAATTTTTAGATTTTGTGGCCTTCAAGGATATTGTCGGGCCTAATTTTACACAATTAGACCGCTTGGATTTCATGTTATGTTTAACGCAAGCTCAATTTTTGGCCACAGCGCCAAGAACTGATTTTAACAAAATTTTTGTTAGTACTCCAGTTCCTATAATTCAGGTCACTTCATTAGATGGGAATTTACTTTATTCCCGTTAATATGAGCTTGGGTTCCTTATTTTTTTCTTTCTAGGAGGTGTTTGCTAGGAGTGTTTTGAGCACAAACCTTCACGGTTCTTGTACTTCCAAATGGTTATAATATATAGCTCAAGGAATTAGAAACTTCTTTTTGTATTTGTATTTTTAGTATCATTATATAACTTCACGTTAATTCATTAAATATTTGTTTCCTTTTTAAATTCTTTACATCCTGCCTTATTATGTTCAACCTGTTTTTTTTCTTCAGGTCATATATAGAAACCGAGGCTGATTTTGCTCATCTTCATGTTCTAGATCGTTGCAAACTTCTAAAACAACGGACGCCAGTTCAGAGGTCTCCAAGACATCATCGTGACCCATAATATCCAAAAGACGTAGATCAACCTGAAATCCGGCATTCCTTAATGTTTCATCAAAACGCACAGCTTGATTTAATGACACCAAATGATCGTGTTTAGAATGCACCAAGGTAATTTTTAGATCTGACATGCACAAGGACCGCCATTCACAATGTGTAGGAGAATATAAATCCCACGTTTCCATCTCATCACCAAATGCTTCTAAAATATATTGCTTATACTCTGGATTGTGGATTCCGACATCGACTAAGTCGTAAACACCTCCGGAGCCCACGATTCGCTTGATCCAAGTTTCCCCCAAGCTGAGTCGAGCGGCCAAATATTGAAACCCAATACAGGCCCCCGCACCATGAGCCACAATTACAGCATCATGAATACCATAAGCAGTTCTCAAAAATGTCATTGCCTTAGTAACATCGGTTAGATGATCCGGGTGAAGGATTTCGGGCGAGAGTCGATAGTCAATGGATGCCCCAGCCCAATGAACTGGCATTCGAGTCAGGACATGTGCGCCAACATCCTTACTTTGATTAGCATCACGCCAATAGCCACCATGTAAAAATATTAGCCATTTAGTACTCGGCGATAATCCAGCAGCAGGAAAGTAAATGTCCAATGTGTGGAACGGATTTGGTGAGGGCATATAGGGTAAAGTCACAGCCTTGGGTCGCTTGACTCGGGGAATGCCCAGTGAGAGAATATCGTCAGAAAGAGACATTGCTGATGCCGATGAAGACATAACAGGCGAGTTATCTCCATTTACTATGGCAGGCATTTGAGTATGGATTTATTTTAGTATTATGTTTTAAGTAGGTCTATCGAAGATTTTGCTCGTAGAACGGTTGGTCAATATGTTTAAATTTTCATGATGATTTTTTCATTTTTTCGCCGCACAGGACGTGGGGAAGTAATAGATATAGCTGCTGAGATAAGAAACTCAATATACTAAAAATATATTACTTGAATAATTTTCAATTTTTTTAAGAATATTATAATAGCTTTTTTTACTTTAATTTGGTAATCTTTTGCTTTTCAGGCGCAAAAACACTTGTTCGACCTCCAACTGAGACCTTATCCAGGACCACTTTGAATTCCTCGTGGTGATAGCTGGGCTCATCTTGTTCCTCAGCTTCGGTCTTGAAATCACTTTCACTGTCCTCCTCATTTTTAACTTTACGGCGTTTGTTGGTTTTGGGTTTAGTTTTAGTCTTTGTTTTAGTTGATCGGCCCACTTTCCATCGATAGAGCATCAGCCAATTTGCTGGAAATAAATTTGTGTTGGCTAAAAATGTTAGTAATTACAAACAAAAGATCTTCTTCAAATTCACTTACCTTCGTATTTAACAACATATTCACAGATATAAATCACGTATTTGTATAGTGTCTTGACTTGCAATAAATCTAGATCACAAGCTCTGCTTAATGGATGAATATGTGAGTGATAGAGAATTTCATCGCCCATCCAATTACCAATGCCCGCAAAAACGGCCTGGTCTAGCAATAAACTTTTGATTTTAGTAACCTTCTTAGCCATTAATTTAATAAATTGGTCTTCACCGCCCCAAGCTTCAACCTGATCAGGTTTAGAGAAATCTACCCCTTGGCGCGACATAGGATCAAGAGTCATGAGCTGAGCTTCCGAATCAACGTTGAATAGTCGCACTCTGGCTAATCTTCGAGGATCAATCATTGCAATTTGCTCATTCTCGGAAGTAGTAATGACAAATTTAGACCATTTAGGTGGCCATATTTCGGATTCGGCAATGTTTTTATCAATACTTATCATCTTCTTCAACCCCATGATATCGTCTATCGGGTCTAAAGCTGCTAGAGCCACGGTGTCATTTGACAAATTGAAAAACTTTGATGTCATTGTTCCTTCTTCCTTTTTGAGTTCTTCTTTAAGAGCGTTAAAATCCTCGGGCGTAGCCTCGAATTTTCGTTTAATAGCCTTCTCACTACCTCCGTTCTCCATTACCATAAAATGGGTCATATAGCCCTTGACTTTGATCCAACCGGTCATACCAAAGTGGATTAATACCGTATTATCACGATTATCAGAATTTTTGTCATGAGAGTCACTTAATTTAAGCCAAAAATATTTACCATGACGTTCTACTGCTTCTACCTTGCGATTTAGCAGCGTATTTTCGAATTTGTCACCTGGTAACCCAGGATAAACTATCGAGTCTTCGCTAGCCTCTACAGCGTCAATAGTCTTACCTACCAAGAACTGTTGAAGTACCGAGGTTATATGAGCAATTTCTCCTAGTTCGGGCATCTTGAAGTTTCTTTGTGTTTTCTCTGCCAAGCAGTATCTTGAGTATTGTTGTGATAAGCTTGGTGATACGCAAACTCACCCGTCTAAAGATGCGTAAGATTCTGGCCTCTTACTAATCTTCGTGCAGGGGCTAGTCTGATTCTGTTTCAAGGTATATATTTCTTTGTATGAAGAGAGTTTTGAATTTCTACAAGTTATATAACTTGTTTCCTTTTAATATATATGTTTAGAGAATTCTATCTTTTTTAATGTTTCTTTCTAATAATGGAGCTGTTCTCTTCTCAACCAATCGGCAGAACATTGATTGATATATTTTTAGGACATTCAATCGGCAAACCAAAAAAACACCAAACATTGTATTCGTTAAATAAAAATTACTGAAATAATTACTGGATTGTTTCTGTCAAAAAACGTGAAACATATTGGCTTTTTGTTGAACATTTCTAACCAATGATTACAATTTATAATAGCTTGGATTAGTTATCTGATTTATCCAAATAGTATAGGGTTTATTATCTTATGTAATCATTCTTTATTCTGTTTCCTCTTGCTTGGAACATCTTACCCTTCGTAACTCAGGAATAGCATTTTCGAGTAATATTGTCTATAAAATCTGAACTGGCAGGTTGGACCCAAACAAAGGCCAAACTGATACATTATAGACTTTAGAATCGCCGTTGTGTCATGTTTTCTGGTTTCAAGTCACTCTATACGGGGATTTCCTCCAACTATTCTATTTCTTCCACGCCTGCCTTCAACGCCGGGCCCTGGACCGTTTATAATGCCAAGAAAAAAGCCACTAAAGAGCAGGTTTCGGTCTTCGCCTTTGACAAAAAAAAGCTTGAAAAATATCTGAGTGCTAATGGGGTGTCCAAAATGGTAGGCACCACCGATTTGTATGAAAGATTAAGAAAGGACGTTTCATCGCTAGCTAAGCTTCGTCACCCTTCGATTCTGAAGCTGATAGAACCTTTGGAAGAAACTAAGAGTGGATTCACTTTTGTAACAGAAAAGGTAACATCTTGTTTAAAAACCCTAATGGATATTGATGCTTCCAGGGAGAAGGGAAAACTTTCATACCACGGAACGGATGATTTGAGTTCCGGTAATAATTTAGACAAGGAATTAGATGAAGTTGTTATTCAAAAGGGGCTATTACAAGTGGCTAATGGCTTACAATTTTTACATGAAGATGCTGGTTTGGTTCATCTGGATATTCAGCCTACATCTATCTTCGTTAACGAAAAGGGAGACTGGAAGATATCTGGTTTAGGTTTAGTAGCCAACTATGATGAGGGAAGTAAGAAAGAATACTTCATTGCTCAATATGATTCTAGAATTCCTAAATTTGTTCAAATGAATTTAGATTATAGCGCTCCGGAATTGGTTCTCGACCATTTATTGGATTACGGTAATGATCTTTTCTCTCTAGGCTGTGTCATTATTGCGCTGTACACTTATAGTAACCCTCTAGATACCAACAATAACCCCAACAACTATCAGCAGGATTTACCTAAATTATTAAATCTTAAGAGAGAGTCTACAAACAAATTACCTCCATATCTACTTGATATTTTGCCTCGTCTGCTATCACGCCAGGTTAATGATCGTATAAGTGCCCGCGGGTTCATTGATTCTAAGTACTTTGATAATGTTTTGATCAAGACTATCCGCTTTCTGGATGATTATCCAGCTAAGTTGCCTGCCGAACGAGTTAAATTCATGAAAGGGTTGGCCAATGTTCTTGGACAGTTTCCTTTTTCTATTTTACAAAGCAAAATTTTGCCTACTCTTTTGGAAGAATTAGACAAAGATGAAGACCTGATTGGACCTATTCTGAATAACATTTTAGCTATTGGTAAAGACATGAGTAATTTAGGGTTTTGTGGAACCATTTTACCCCAAATTAAACGAGTTGAAGATTTTAATTCAGGCCAGATTGTCCTTTTGAATAACCTGGATATTATTTTATCTCATTTAGCCGATGTGGAAATTAAAAAGCACGTTCTACCTATTTTTTATAAAACACTATCTTCGGCATCACCGGAAATTCAGGGGGTAGCATTAAGTAAGATTGTTGAGATGGTTCCTCATTTGGATTTTCCGACCATTAAAAATGAAGTATTTCCCAAAATCGGTGAAATCTTTGCCAAGACAACTAGTCTAAATATTAAGATTACAGCCCTCTATGCCCTTCAAGGTTTAGTCACCAATGACGGCTTAGATAAATATACAGTAGTAGAAAAGCTTTTACCACTACTCCGGGGTATCAAGACTAGAGAGCCTAAGGTAATGAATTCTGCATTAGGAGTGTTTTCAAACTTAGTCAATATTTTAGACTATGATACACTGGCAAAGGACGTGGTTCCTCAGCTCTGGTCGATGAGTATTGAAGCTAATTTGACACTGGATCAGTTTAATGAGTTCATGAAAACCATCAAACTAGCTTCCACTAAAATTGAAACTGAGCATTCTAGGAAACTCTCAAGTGGTTTACTATCAGATTCCAGCTCGAGCTTGGCGTTAAATAGTGGTGAGGAAGTGAACAGCTTCAAATCAACACCTGTAAATTCATCTAGAATACCGACTCCTTCAGTCAGTAAGCCTATTGGGACTGATTCAACTGATTCTGATAGTTTTGATTCATTCTTATCTCAATCTCCTGTTGCTCCAGTTTCGCAGCAACCTCAGGTGGAAAAGAAGCATGTTGCTTCGTCTTTGAAGTCTGCACCCAGATCATCTGCCGTAAAGAGCCATTATGAGCAAAAAAATAATATCAATGCCAACTCATTCTCTAGTCATACCGTCACGTCGCCTGTTACCTCTTCTTTTGGTGCCGTGCAACCGTTACCGCCGCTACAGAACGCAGCAGTGTCTTCTAATTCTGTTTCTACTCTGCCATCTTTTAATAACACATTTCCACTTCAAAATCCAATTCAGTCTATGCAAATTTCGCAACCCTTGCAACCTTTTTCTCAGCCAATTCAATCCAGCTGGGCGCCGTTGATACCTAATAATAATGCATTGTCACCTTCGCCCAATCTGAACAGTATCTCTTCTCAAAATGGTATAGCGAACATAAACCGTATAAACTCTGGAAACAATTATGTCAATAACAATATTAACAAAAGTAATACTGGTGATTCTATAGATTGGTCGAGTGCTACTAAACCCAAGCCTATATCCCCTCAGCTGATGATGAATGGTTTGAATAACTCGATAAACGTTTCAGCATTGTCTTTTGGCTCGGTGGGGCAGAACGGTTCTTCATTGACGGGATTAAACAATAGTAATGGGGGACATAATTCTTCTTCGGTGTCTACTCCTTTAAGCTGGAATACAAGCAGTAATACTCATACAACTAATACTTCTAATTCAAATAATGGGCTAAACAAATATGAAAGTCTGATATAGAAAAGACATATATGTACATAACCTGCGGCTATATTATGGAGTATTTCTACAGTTTTTTCGTACTTCTGGTAATTTAAATACATATAGTCTTAATAAATAATATAAGTTACCTATGTACATCAGAAGTTCCTGAGAATCACAGCTATATTTTGGGAGAAAAATATAAAATTTAAAAAGAGTGTTCGGTAGAATCTTTACCGACAGAACTGGTTTGAGAGGAGCCACTTTGTATAACACTCATCAAGCTGTCGGCATAGTTAGCACCAGACCACTTTTGATGGGTCAAAACATCACAACCGATTTTTTTCTCCTTACTTTGCACTAAATCAACGTATGCCTTCATGCCTTCCGTTTTGAAAGCAGTTGATAGCTCCCAGGTAGCCGCCGCATTGGTATGGAGGCCGGCAAGTGAGATCAACTGTAAAGTGAAGCCAGCTTTCCCTAGCTCAAAAACAAAGTTTTTCAAGTCACTATCACTAAAACCATGAGAACTCCAATTGAAACTGGGACTTAGGTTATAAACGAGCATTTTTTCAGGGAATTTTTCATGAATTTTTTTGGCAAAACTTTTGGCATATTCCAGATTAGGGGTTTTGGTTTCAAGCCAAACTAATTCTGCATAGGGTGAATAGGCGATAGCTCTTTCAATGGCGACATCGATGCTACATTCAACCATATAATAACCTTCCCGAGTTCTAGGAGCATCCCAGTCAAAGAAAATTGGACCTCCAACTAAATTTTCAGCAATCTTTCTAGCATCAAAGTTGGATAACCCAGCTGTCTTGGTGGTATACTGTTCAATCAAATCGTACTTACCAAGCTGTTCCAATTTCATCTTAACGGCTTGATTATAAGTGACTAGTTTAACCTTACTAGACCATTCGCTTTCTAAAGCATCAATTTTTGTGCCTGAAAAGCCCTTTTGTTCTGCTTCTGTAATAACCTGGGCCAATGGTTTAATTCTTTCGGTTACACCTAGAATATATTTGTGATCTACGGGATCGATAGAACTGCTTAATAGGTTGGCCGTTTCGGAATCAGTTCTAGCAATGACTAAATTAGATGAGCCCATTAAATCCCATTGCATTCTGGTAGCAACTAATCTAGAAATATGTGTTGAGGTCGGTACAATGACTTTCCCAGCTAAATGACCACACTTTTTACCACCATGCAATTGATCTTCAAGATGAATAGCAGAAGCACCTCTTTCCGCAAAGAGCTTGGCCAATTTCATTACGGAACCTAAACCGCCGTGTCCGGTATCTGCATCTGCAATTATAGGACGAAGGTAATCAATACGGGGTTTGCCTTCATACTTTCTCTTTTTCTTTTCTTCGGCACTTAATTTCATCCATTCATGCCAGGCTTTCTTATCATGAAGTTGCTGCGCACGGAATAAACGGTCAACCTGGTTAGGGACTGTGTCATAAGGGTAGTCTCCAAAGTCTGGAAAAACTTCATTAGTCGTTGTTATAAGTGAAGAGCAGGCCCAGCCAGAGACGTAGACGACTTCTTGGTTAGGGGCACTTTGGGTTACTTGAACGGGGTCAACGCTACCGATAGTGTGAACTGGGCGTCCTTCCTTTCTACGTTCGTTGAGCAAATTAAACAATTTATCAGCCTGTGTAGAAGAGGCGTATTTAATGGGCAGAGTACCTCTATGTATGGCAACATCTTTGGCGCTGTAGGGACGAACAATACCTTTGTACCTAGGGCTAGCCCACCAAGTTTCAATTTCTTCGACCTGTTCTTTCAAGAAAGTGTCTTCGTCAGCTTCAGTAGGATAAGGAAATTTAGATAGTGTTGACATTCTATAACGAGATCTTATTTTTACTTTTGTATATTGTTCTTTAACGGTGTTCCTGAGCGAGGAAAGAATGTGTCGGCTTTGGTTTGATTTTTGCATAATTGGGGAACGGAATGGCTGTCAAGTCGTAATATTTGCAATGATTTCGTTTAGTTTATTGTTGTTTATGATAATTAACAGGCAAAATATTAGCCTGATAATTTTTTACACATCTATCCAACAAAAACGCAGAAAGAGCTTTAAGCGCTGGATTTTGGTCCAATTTATATTTCGGATCATCAGATCGGTACAAGTTCGGGCCTGGTTAGGCTGCAGCACCCGAGTGTGGGGTAAAAGTACACCCTGCTTGGGAGCTAGGGCTTGATCCGAGACCGGTCTTGAATTTCTAATATCAATTTGCGGCGATCGGCCGATAATATAATCTTCTCTTGTCTTGTTAATCCTGTGAATATTAAACCAGTTTGGACAATTATTTTTAATGTTAGTTTTTTCTAGGTTTGGGTGGTGTGTTGTAGGGTCAGGTGTTACGATTCAGACAAAAAACGTCAAATAGATGGCAGAGAGACGAGGCGAAAGTTATCAGGCCAAATATTGTACATTTTAACTAAAAAGAAATGGGGTTTGTTTTAATACTTTTTCTTGACTTTTTTTATTGATTAGAGCCCAATTGCTTTTATAATTCAGTACAACATGAGTTTTAAGCCCTTGGCCGTCAAACAGAAGGTGTCGCATAGTCTGTTGGTTGATTATCCATGCCTTATCAGTGGATCATCATCTCTAATGATAGTGCATGATACGTACAGAGATTAAGTACAACGAAAGAATTGATCTCGTTAATGTATTTCATAGATTTCATGAGCTTTGAGATTTCTGTTTGTTAAGTACAGTCCATATATTGGAAAACTCTTTTTACACGTATTTGTACTTTTCTTCCGTTTATTCTTTATATTTTTTACGCCTTTTAAAAAATCTAATTTCCTAATGTTCAGCAAGCTGGTGAGGGAAAAATACCAAATATACAAGCTCAGAATACAAAACAATATGCCACAAATTACAAGAGGAAGAGGTTATACCAACAAAATTACTAAAAAAATAAATCACCACTGCCTTAAATTTAGAGTTCCTTTAAAAATCAGCAAAAGTGTTCAATATCAATCGTGCGGGTGAATGCTTTTATTCAAGTAGTGCAGATAAAACGTATATAGCATAAAATACTACAGCATAAAATACTACAGCACATTATTTTTCTTCAATATCAGTTTTTCCTTGAGTCAACCTAATCAAAGCAATATATCGCTTAAAATGCTCATAATGCGCCTCTACCTGGGCTGGCTTTATTTTATCCAATTGACTAAACGATTCCTTGTCCTTGGGTAGCTTGTTAGCCATATCTTCCAAAGTAGCCTTATTTACTACAGCATCGGCCCGAGAAGCCTCTAACTGCTTCTTTCTCTCTTCTCTAGCGCCAGATAATATTTTTACGTTATCAACAAATCTGTCATTCGTATGGCTTTCACCAGGACCAGCTGAAGGTTTACCAATATCCTTGGTGGCCCCTGGCATCTGCGAGGGCCTAAATTGGATCCTTTTTTGTAATTTATCTTTCTCAATTGAAGTTTTTGCTTTCTGTTTGTTCTTAGCTTGAGTTGGGGCTTTTAAATGCGTAAATTTACCATCACCAACTATCTCTTGGCGTGGAAACTTGACCTTAACTCGCAAATAGCCCTTATTAACATCCCGACATCTATCACTCAGATGCAGGTATGATTGAGCAAACCCAGCATTATTCACGATAGAATACTCATCTAAAATACGTTGTGCAACCAAGTGATATAAAATCCGGCTAATGGTTTCTTTATCAATATCTTTTCCCGCACCATAGCCGACTAGTCTATCATGACCAGCTTGTACAATCTTTTTAGCCTTAGCTCCTTTTATGACGTCCACACAATAAGTAATAGTAACCCTATCCCTTTGTAGCTTTTCTATTAGCCTTATAATGGCTTGCGAAATTTCCGTCATGTCCTTTTCAATCATATTGTTTACATTATTTCGCTTACAGTTATCACATTTCTTATGGCATTTTAGATTACTGATATCTTCACCAAAATATTTAAGGATTTGAGCTCGCCGACAAATAACAGAATTTTCGGCATACATGATCATATCAGTCAACATATTTTTAGAGACAGTTCGTGCGGTATCGTCCACATTATCATTAGTATTGATTAGATTTCGTACCCGTGAAGTATCCTTATAGTTGTATAGCAAAATACAATCGGATGGCTTCCCGTCTCGACCTGCCCGACCAGTTTCCTGGTAATAACCCTCGATATTTTTAGACATGGTAAGGTGAACCACATATCGAACATCCGCCTTATCAATACCCATACCAAAGGCAACCGTGGCACAGATTACCTGTAATTTTCCACGCTGCCAACTCATTTGAACTTGAGTTTTAAAGTTAGAATCCAAAGACGAATGATAATGTTCAGCCTTTATCCTAGCTTTTTTGAGCTCAAAAGCCGTTTTTTCGCACTCAGCTCTAGAATGACAATATATGATCCCGGCTTGACCAGGATGCCTTTGCGTAATAAATTTGACAATATATTCCATGGTTTGTTTATCATTATCCTTTATCACAACTTCGTAGGTTAAATTAGGACGGTTAAAACTTTGTTTGAACAATCTATAGTTATTAGATCGCAAGCAACCAACAATATCTTGACAAACCTTATCATTAGCAGTAGCTGTAAGCGCCATAATTGGTACAAGGGGAAACTCATGTTTCAGGTTATCCAAGACCTTATAATCTGGGCGAAAATCATGACCCCACGAGCTCACACAGTGCGCCTCATCAATAACAAATCTTGCTAATTGTTTTTGACTAGCAAGCTTAAGCAAAGTTTTTTTTAAAGTTTTGTTGGTATTCAACATTTCTGGCGAAACATAAAGCAAGCTTAGCTCATTCTTGGCCAAACTCTGAAGCAAAAGTTTCTTTTTAATTTTAGATTCATTAGAACTAATCATATCGGCCACAATATCTTTTTCAAGAAGTGAGAACACCTGGTCCTCCATTAGAGATAATAGTGGTGATATTACCAGGGTTGTCATAGGCCCCCGATTACATTTTATCATAGCCGGAAGCTGGTAGCATAAAGATTTTCCACCACCGGTAGGCATAAGTACCAGCACATCTTGCCCACTAAGTGTGGCATTGATGGCTTCTAGTTGATTATTTCGAAAATGTTCTAAATTAAATCGGTTATAAAGATTATCGTACACCTCCGGAATCCAAGAATATTTTTCTACATCATTGGAGGTGACATCAGGCTGGGAAAAATGAATAGTTGAAGGAGGTGAAGATTCAACCAGCCGCGAATTTTCACTTTGTTTAAATTCTTGCGAGGATAAGAATATAAGATCTTCGTCCGGATCTTGGTCTTGGTATTGTTTTTGAAAGCTAGAATGAGCTTTCTGGTCGTCTTCAATCAATTCAAATTCATCTGATGAATCAGGGATTACATCTTCACCTTGTCCACGGTAATCCATAGAATCATGCTTTAGGGTTGAATAATATTCACTTTCAACTTGATCCTGATTACTTTCACTCATATATTGTGACATATAACTATTAATCATCTCTTCTTCCGTATAGTACTGTGCTTTATGTATCTCATCTTGCTGACCGTTACTCTTAATAGTGTTAATCAAACTTTTTTTGGTGGAATCACTTGGCTTATTGTCAGGTAGATAAAAGTTAGACGGATCAAACCGTGATAGGGCTGGCGCTAATTTTTCTAGCTGAAGGTTTATCTCAGCTGTCTCACGTTCCACACATTCCGTTATGAGCACTCTAGGCTGTATATCATGCCACCGTAGCCCATGACGAAGATCAGATATTAATGCATTTTTAAGAAATAGGAGTTTCTGATTATTAAGATTGGCCTTAACTAACAATTCTGTAACAGCGTCTAATCCCACTATAGTCCCATTCGGTCTAGACGATATGGCCTGTTTCAACGGTGGACTATCAGAACTTGGTGCAGTTCCGTGTTTTGCTTCCTCATTTGAAGCTTCAAATTCATGCAATAGTTTGGTTCTTTTTAGTCTAAGCGATACATCTTCACCCTGCGAAGACTCGGATCCGGTGCAGTCCTGGTCCAAGTCTAACTCGTTTTGATGATTCTTAGCGCAATACTGGGATTCATCTTTCGATATAGGAGATCGACCAATAACGCTGAGTAAACTTCGCATCACACATGCAGCTATATAATATACTCTATAAAGTTTATAATACCTCTTGAGAGTGACCGGAAACCTATTGCGTGGGGATAAGCTCTAATTGTCTGTGATGCACCCGATCGCGTAACCTGACGCGTTAATGTCCTATCAAAGATAGCCTTTTCTGTATTATAAAGACCACTGTCTGATTCGAACCCTTTAACTTAGAGTTTCCGAGAAATTTCGAAATGTGCGGTATTTTCCGAAAAAAATCACCGTTGGGTGTGAGTCAGTTGCCATGACATCCAAAAAGGTTAAAGAAGATCATTACCATCAGATAATTATCTGACAGTCTCCTTTGTCAGGTATTAGGGTTTACCGTCTGTTCGTAATAAATAGCTTCAAGCCAGTGGTCTGGACTCCAGCACTTTAGGTATAGACCAAAATGTCAGCCCTAGATGTGGAACAAGCTGTATGTATTTTCAGTCATTATCCGAGGCAATCGAGCTTGGCCGATATGTTTCCAATTGGAATCGACAGGTTGGAGTGTCGATGAGAAGAACGCATTCATTTGTATCATATGTAAATTACCTTGCTCCAATCTAAAAGAGATATGAGTCAGATATTGGAATATTGGAAAGTTTATGATTTCTGATCTAGTTTTCTGTTTGGTATGCTAATCTTTCTTGAATCTAGTGCGACTCATGTCGTTTGCGTAAAATGAAATGCTCAAAAGATTTACCGGCTTGTACGAAATGTATCAAGAACAACCGTAAATGTGTTTATTCTCCGAGACCGATTCGCTCGCCCCTCACTAGAAGGTACGCACATATTTTTTTCTATGGTATTTCTTTTTTTATCTAGAAATGCGGTCCAGCTAATTTTCATGTTTTTTTTTGCTTTTTTTAGTCATTTAACGACCGTTGAAACGCGGCTGAGGCGTTTGGAAAACCTCGTTTCGGAACTGTTACCAAACACCGACATTGATATGTTACTTAAGGGTGCAAATAAATTACGGAATATAAAACCAGAGGATTTTGACGACGATGATGATGAACCAGGCGAACCGGAAATTGTTGAGACTACTGACGTTAGTGGTGATTCTTTCACCGATAACGGCCTTTCCCAAACTACGGCTCAAGTAGCTGCCTTCCCTCACGTTAATACAACAAATATGGTTGCTAATACAGTTCCAGCTATTACAACCAACTCGATTTCTGGTATTACCCCTACTACAGACCTTATGGTTACAGAAAACTATCGCCCTAAACTACCAAAAGAGATGCCCCCAGAAGAAGCTGAGGGTTTTGAATGGGCTGAGGAAGACACTTTTGGTAGAGAGTTATCAGACGGTATGGCGGCCTTGTCGATAAGTCCACAGGGACGTGGCTTTTTTGGAATCGCCTCTAGTGCTGTGCTTTTACGTGCCTTGAGAGTTAAAAACTCCGATTTATCCATAATACCACCCTCACAGTTTTCTAGTGAAACACTTCCATTGATAGCAAGAAACCCGGCCCCAAAGCATATTGTGGATACCTTGGTAGATGCCTATTTTACTTTTTATCATACCTCATATCCCTTTATCCATGAGGCCACTTTCCGCGCACAATATAATAAACTTCTGCCCCGACCTAAGGAAGAGGTGTGGCAAATCTTATTCAATACTGTTTTAGCCTTAGGCTCATGGTGTATTAATCATGAAAATTCTTCGGCTGATTTAATTTTTTATCATAACGCCAAGAGTTATATGAACTCTTATATGTTTGAATCCGGATCTCTTCCAATGGTTCAGGCACTTACTCTTCTAAGTAATTACGCTCAAAAACGGGATAAGCCTAATTCGGGATGGAACTACCTTGGGCTAGCTGTACGTATGGCGCTTGGCCTGGGTTTACACAGAGAATTCTCTTCATGGAAAAGTAGTCCACTAAAACAAGAAATGAGACGACGATTATGGTGGGGTTTATATATATTTGATGCCGGGGCTGCTGTTACTTTTGGAAGGCCAATTAATTTACCCAGTAGAAATATTGCTGATATAAAGGAAGTGCTGAATGTGCCTGATAATCATTTGACTATCGAATCTGAGTCGTTACCCCCAGCGGTTGCTGGCCCCACCATATACTCGGGACTCATTGCGCAAACTCAGTTTGCACTAGCCAGTAATGAAATATATAACAGGTTAATTTCAAAGCCTAGCCCGACAGCCGAAGAAGTACTTTATCTTGATAAGCGGATAGATGAATTTATCAATAAACTTCCAATCTACTTCCAAGAAGAACATCAGGATGATAATGGTCCTCACTGGTTAGTGTTCACTCAATATAAGCTGGGATGGCGCTATCGAAACTTGAGAATTATTCTTTTTCGGCCTTTCATCTTACAGCGGATTCTTTCGGAAGGTGAAAAGCCGATGCCGATGAATATGAATGGTACTGCCGAAAAAGAATGTCGCAGGGCTTGTCTTAAGAATGCCCATGATACTATCACCTCTGTTGAGCGCTTTGTTTTGAACCAAGAAAGATCGATCATTTCTGTTTGGTATGCACTTTATTTTCTTTTTCAAGCCAGTTTGATTCCGCTTATCTGTATTTGTTCCGAGCCTGATTCTGAGCACGCCCGCGAATGGCTTAATGATATTGAGCGGACTAAAGAAATTCTGGAAATTTTAGCGACCAAAAACCGTTTAGCTTACCGTTTTTTGGAAGTCATAAATCGTATCAAGGAACAGTATATGAAAACAGATAATGCAGGTGACCCCTTGGTGTCTAAAAACGAATGGTTGACTGATATTTATTCACTTATGTATGATGATAACGATATATTCTCGGGCATGTCAGCTGATATGGCAGTTCCTTTAGAGTTTTATGGCGCGTCGTGAATGAAATTTGGTTTCATAGAGTCCGATACGTACATTTTTCTTCTTGAGACTTTAAAACATTCAATTCATTATTTATTGTCGTTCTAGAACGGTTTAGTGTGTCTGGCACTTGTATAGTTCTTTTTTCTAACGAAAGCACCCACTATTTTTATAAAAACGGAATATAAAAATATAAAAATATGTATCTTTATTAAATATATTCCCTACAGATAAATAGACGAATTAAAAATGCAGTTACGAGTCGAGTGAGTATCCACTACGCTTCCATCCATAATTCGGGCCGTGGCCATGGTTGTACTGGTTATCACCATAGTTGATTAAAGAAGTAGATAGACCTTCAGGACTAGCTGTTGTAGACAAACCCATGTCACTCATCGCAAATAGCAAATCATCATCATCAACGATATTTGGCATAAATCCATCATGCGGGCCAGTAGTATTTGGCTCGTCATGGTTTTCGATGTCGTCATCAGTCGAATGTCGGCGACTCATATTTGAGTTACCATCAACATCTTCTCCTTTTTTATTGCTCTTATTGTCGTTCAAATAATATGAAAACTTCTTGGAACTAATAAACTCACCCATTCCACTCGAGGGGGTTACACCGGTAGATACTGGCCGTGATGAAGACGGTGATAAAGGTAAAGATGATCGGCTTGACTGTTTAAGAGATACAAAACTATTGTTCCTATAGTAGTTGCTGATATCAATCGAGGTTGTCGTGTTTGCCATGTCCCCTGGTGTTAGTAACTGATGGTGAATATTATATTGAGGACGATATTGAGACGTGGATGTTGACAAGGCAGATATTTTGCTAATTTCACCTTCTCGTTCATTTCTAAGTTTGAGAGATTTTTCATCATGACTCACAACCAAATCTTTGACTTTAGAGCCATTTTCAGAGTTAGAAAGTAAACTGCTTTCATGCTTAGGTAGCTGAGGTCCAACGTAAAAGCTAGGAGTGCTGGGGATATCTAATGGCGAAGAGGTTGCATTGGTATAGGCCTGTTCGGTACTAGGACGGCGAGAGTAAATCCCACTGTTTCTATAAGGAACCGATGATGGTAATGAAGAAGGTGATATAAGAGAATTTCCAGTAGCTGGGGAGACAAATCCCATATTTGGACTAGTTGTCGGAATTCTAGATCTCGACCTGGACCGATTATGTAATATGTTATCAATCCTGCTAATTGAATCAGATTTCCCATTATTACTGCCTAGATTGAAACTGTTTCGAGACACAAGGTGGCTAGTTTCAGAAGCATTTCTAGAGTCTAAAGACTCAGCCGAAGCTGTGGCGCTGCTATTGCTAGGTGCTCTATACTCCTCACTCAGCCTCGAGGGAATAACAGGAGTGTGAAGAAAATACGGTGACGTACCATATGATCGACCTACAGGTGATGATGATCTAGAGTATACCCCACTAGAAGAATTGTTATTTCCACCGCTAAAAGAAGACTGGCTTTGTGAATAAGACGGCAATCGCGGTCTGCTTTGGGCCGAAAAAGAACCAGAACTGGGGAACGAGTGAGGTGAGACGGATATTGATGAAGCAGATGATGAAATTGATTCGGATAGCTCAGAATAGTTATACCTCATCTGCTGAAACCGGGCCAAGGGATCAATAGCGTTAGTGACAGTAGGTGATGATAATTTACGGCGGCCCTTGTCAGGAAATTCAGGTGTTATCAATGAAGAATCCCTTGAAGGTGGAGCCTCAAGGCTCATAGAACTATTCAAAAGGCTTGATGATGAAACACCTTTAGACTGATCTCGTATGGAATCAACCATTTTGACAAAGTTTCCTAGATCGTCATCTGGGTCACCAGAAACCCGATAGTCATTACCATGATTATTACCAATCAAAAATTCAGAACCTGGCTCCAACGGTGATTCAGCTGAACTTCCCATTTGGTGTTTCATTATATGGTCAGGAGCGGTGGTTCCATAGAGACTAGTTGCTGCACTCCCACTCGTGGCCAAAGGAGAACTACCAGAAGTCCCAGAAGAAAATGATGGTCTCTTTATTCTTTGACTAGAAAAAGAACCTGTTCGTGAAATGGAGCGATTATTGTTGCTACCAGTAGCGTTAAGGTTTAGATTTGCAGCAGTAGAAGATTTGGACCCAAAAGAGCTCGAATATTTAGATATTGAGCCTGATCGGCTAATAGGACTAGCTCTCGGAATATTGGTTACGCTTGCGGTATCTGTAATACCGTTTTGACTGTTCATATCAGAACCAGATGCGGGGTCAGTCAGCCCTGAAAGTTCTAGTATTCCCTTGAAATGACCAACTGGTGAATTATCAGACGCAGAAGCATTAGATAAAGATCGGGGATTGGGAGCCCTTAAAGCAGCTAGGGAGGAGTTGGATGATATTCGTGAAACTGGCGAGGGTCGCGATAAGCTCAAGTCGGCTTGCCCGCCTAATGATGAGTGAATTTGATGTGAATCAAAAGAAGATGGTGATGCTGATAAAGATGGAGTTTTAAAAGGCTGAATAAACGAAACCGATGATTTTTTAGTCGTAGAAGCGTGATTGGCAACAGAAATAGCCGACGAAGTTGCAGTTGAAGACCAATTGTCATCCTGAGTACTGTCACTACTCGTACCAGTGATGATAGCCCGATTGGCAGAATCTATAGATGATTTGCGACGATTCTTTATAATTTCACTAGGCATTGTATCAGAAATCAAAGGATTATTTAGATCATAGTTATTGGCACTATAAATACTAAACCTTCGGCTTGTGTTTTGCAAAGGTGATAAACCTTTATTTGATGGTGACGAAAGACTAGAAGACTCCTGGATTTCCTGTTCTATCGGGATATCGAGTCTTTTTTCTTTCTCGGTCTCATTCCTTTGACTGAAGTATGACGATGGTTCATTTAACCCTAGGCTGTTAGAAAATTGTCTTTCTGGCTGTTCAACTCTAGGTGAAAATGAATTTAGTGTACTTTCAGAATCTGTAATAGCGAAATCGCAGTTTTTTCGATAAGTTACAGATATTCTGAACAG
Organism: Nadsonia fulvescens var. elongata DSM 6958; assembly: GCA_001661315.1. NCBI lineage: Eukaryota > Fungi > Ascomycota > Dipodascomycetes > Dipodascales > Nadsonia > Nadsonia fulvescens. The sequence goes on along the minus strand of KV454412.1, from coordinate 337,254 downwards.
CCCCACTGGTGTTTCGAGTGGAACAAAGGTATATGATTCAGTATGGATGTGAGTATTCGCAGAATTGACATCGGCAGAATTAATGTTGGTTTCAGTGTCGATTATAGGCTTAGTAAGTCCTACTCTACCGCGGCTTGAAATAGGTCTTGAGCCATCTAAAACTCGGCAATCTACTTTAAACGGTGAATTGGCGAGCTTACTCGTGGATAAGTTATGCCGCAGGTTTGACAGAGGTAGTAGAAGACAATATGTATAAAGCGAACGAAAGAGAACAATGCTCTTCTTATAAACTATTGGTAGCTCCATTAAAATTTCTTGTTCATTCATCGGTCTGTTTATTCTAGTTAATTTTTTGGTTTTTAACGTCTCCACAAGGTTTAGTGGTATTGTGTGGTTTGGTGAACTCTTGAACGGCCCCTTGAGATCAGCATCCTCCTCTGATAATAACGAATTGGAGGGAAGCAACTCAATTACCCACCTTTCGATAACAACTTCTGAGCGGCGATTGTTTTTACTCGTTGGCCATTTTTTACCTGTTAGCGGATCAACTAAAACAGCAGTCTGGTTGGGCTGTAGGTGCTGTAAGTTTAAATATGACTCTATAACCAGTGGGGGTACCTCAGCAGGTATCGACGGTGTTGTATGAGAGCCTTGACTAATAGCAAATGCATCGATGCTTCGCCATAACTTGAGATCATTCCTTAAGCTCTCTGATTCTTCCAGTTCAAGGTTAAACCATTTATTGACTCGAGGGATGTTGGTACCCTTTTGTAGAACCGGATTCACTACCGTACGAGACTGAACGACCACATGCGCAGCTTTGGAGAACAAATTCTAATAAAATAAACATGTCAGTGTCAGATCATTATCTATATATCCTGGTCACCCTCTCGGGTGGTAACTTACATGTACTACTTGGTTAATTTTAGTAACACTGGACGATGTAACCGGCGTATGTGTGGTCGAGTCTCTGTAGTTATGTGGATCTGGTGAAGGAGACATTAGTAAACAGGCCTTCAAAAGACTATTCACCAATGGTTATAAATAACTATCGTGATATTTCTATGTTTTGAGGAAGTATTGTGGTATATGGATAATGTGATGTATATTTGTTAGACGGATTCTGCGGAGATGTGGCGAGGCGATAGCATGCTGCATATGGCCCCCATTCTGGAGTCACCCATACAAATGTGTACTCGTAGATAACATTGCCGCCTACGAGGATTACGCCAGACACCACCCTTATGGTATCAGTCTAAGGTGGGGACTGATATAAATCAAAACCAGGAAAGAAAAGAATGATAAATTAGAAATTACCCATAAATAAATAATTAAATAAATAAATATATAAACCGAAAACTAAAAATAATACAAAGAATGGCAAACAGTATTGGAAACTGCAGAAAGATATATACGGTGATCAAACGATAGATAAAAAATGATCCCAAAAATATTAATATAACAAATACCAAAAAGGCATAAATTTTTTTAGCCTAACCAAATAGGGAATTATCCAAATCTTTCTCTGCCAGCACAATCCCAAACTCTGAGCACTTGGCCTTTTGCTTCAATTCAACACACAATCCATCAATATCAATATCATGGTACTTCGGATGGTGAGTTATACGATCCCAGACAGCAGCGCAATTCAACAAATCCTTATTGGTACTTGGAACAATCAGATCACTCTCATTATGATCAAATTCACTGCCGATAGGCTCTTCGGTGTTTATAACAAGATCTTTTGGTGTTGTATCCAAGAAGGAATCTGATGCCGTTGTGCTAGGAACACTATTTATATTTTCAAAAAGATCTTTTCCAGAATCTTCCAACTGGCCAAAAAGATCGGTACCGCTAGATTGGTTCTTGTTGTCTTCACTAATCAATTCAGGTAGCGTGAAATCTTCCGTGTCAAAAACCTGGTCTCTGTATAGACTAAAATCGATTCCGTCAAGGTTATCAAAATCAAATAATGTGCTATTTAAGTTGTGGTTATTGTCAAAGCCATCACCCAGAAAGCTATTTGCGGTTGCGGGAATAGGATCTGTGGCAGATTTGGTTAACTCATCTAATAGAGACATATCCGGTGCTGTTATAGACGACTCCTCAGCATAAGGCTGGCTTGTCTCGGTGAAGCTAGGCTTCTTATCATCACCACTGAAACTACTGCTCAGGGAAGCTTTTGATAAGCTGTGTTGATTCTTGGTGCCACAAGCTTGGGATAACTCATAGCAGAATTCTCTCTCCTCATCTGCATCTTCAGGGCCCGTTAGGGATGAGGAAGTAGAGAGAATCCCGGCTTTATCATAGGAATCATTAGAATATTCAGAAAAGGGCGATGGCTTAGCACTGCTAGACGAGTTACTTGAATCGGAACTTTTATTGAAGTTGTTTCCATCAGTTGCGGAAGACTCATTGTTATAAAACGGGAATTCGAACGTAAAGGCCGGGTTAGAGGAAAGTCCATCATTGGGGAGATTTTCTATAGAAGCCGAAGAAGACTTTCGAAGGCTGGAATCTAAATTAGAGCCAGGTTCAGAGGTGGGAATAATTGATGAAAAACCGGTCTGCTTTGTCTTTTCTCGATACATTTTCAGTTCATTCTGTAACCGCTTTACTTGGAACCTCAAAAATTCGTTTTCATTGTGTGTAACCGTTGTTTCCTGTTCCAACGACTCAACTTTCTCTTCCAGCTCGATAAGATGGCGTTCCTTGCGTTCACGGAAAGCCCGCTGGGCAGCTCTATTCTGAGCTTTGCGCTTGTTAGCTGGCTCCTTCTGATCCAGCTTTCGGCCAGGCTTTCGTCGTTCCTCTGGGGCCGAGGGTTTCACCACTTTGTGTGTCAGGGTGTCTTCCTCCTGGATGGAGCTTTGGGTGGCGGCGGGTTTTCTCTTTTCTGTATGCTTGACCTTATCACCCGACGTAACGGTACCATCGGCAGCTTCCGATGGTGGAGGTCGAGGTAGAGTGCTGGTAGTCACAAACGACGGTTTATCCCAAATGTTAAGGGATATTATCTGTGAGTCGTCACTATTGCCCAAGTTGAAGCTATTTGTAGACATTTTGAACGTAATTGATTAAGACTGCAAAAACGGGACTAGGCTGGAACACAGACACCAACTAAAGACTGTATACACGCTGATAGAGGTGAAGTCAAACGAAATAACTGGAAAAGAAGAAGAAAAATGTACCCAAGTTATCGTCAAACAAATAAATGCAAATCTGTATTTTAGACAAATCTGAAAGAATGGTGAAGATGGATAGTGACGAGGATTGCCACCAACAATCTATGACGTCCAGAGTCCAGTGTTGATTTGTAATGCGGTTTAACAAAACCCCGGCTGACTAATCATATATGATTACCGTATCTGACTTTATCTACATCACAGGTTATGAGTTATTGATATCTCACACTATCTTTGTTTTTTCTTTCTCTCGGGTTGACAGCTTTATATAAAATTCAAGCAATCACTCGATAGATATATATATCACGAGTGTAAAAATGTCAGCATTTCATACGATAGAAAGTACTCCACAAGCTTCCGTCAGTCAATTAGGGCTCGCTTGTGCTGGTCATAGAGGGTGAGTTTCCGCTTTTGCACTCCAGCGTTAGTTATTCTAACTGCTAACCTGATATCACTGCTTCTGTATATTATTCTAACTGCTATTGCCTAGATTCCGAGGTCGGTACCCTGAGAATTCTATTTTATCGTTTGAAAAGGCAATTACTGAAGGCCACGTAGATTTGATCGAGACTGACCTTCGGCTTAGTGCCGATAATATTTTAGTCCTGTCTCATGATGTCAATACTACTCGTTGTTTCGGTGAGAAGTACGATATAAGGACTACTAACTATCTCAATGGGTTGGACCGGCTAGTCTATTCTAATACAACCCATAAAATGGCTAGTTTTAGAGACCTCCTGTCCCTTATTAGTTCACATGGCTTGGATGGCAGAGCCGAGAAAGTAAAGTTGATTTTGGACATCAAGCCTGATAATCCAGACAAGATTTTTGCTGCCGTTGTTAAAGAACTACAAAGTGTAAACATTGATCTACTATACTGGGCCAGCCGGATTAGCTTTGGTGTTTGGGTACCTGAATTTGTCAAACAGTGTGAGCTAGATGCACCCGAGTTCCCCGTTGTTTATATTGGGGTCTCCAGGAGCCCTCACTTGTACAAAACTTCGTTATTAGCTACTAGCAATTGCGTAAAAACATTTTCCCTTCACATCACTACTTTGAAATATATGGTTTCCAAAGATAAGAACTTTCTGATTAATCTAAAGAGTAAAGGAAAGTCCGTTTATGCTTGGACTGTAAATGATAAGTACAACATGAAATGGTGCGTTGATAATGGGATTGATGGGTTGATTACTGATTTTCCTGATCACCTATACAACTTAGTTCACAAAAAAGATATTTTGGACCATAAAAAACTATCTTTATCTTTCAGATTCAACTACTTTTTCTTATTCCCACTTTTAGAATCTCTATTCCTTCCCGTATTGTCAAAGGCCTCTGAGCTGTACGTCTATCACACATATTTGAAAAATAGAAATGCCCCTGTGGAGCTTAAAAAAGTGAAGTGAAAAGAAGTAACTGAAAAAATAAAACACCAATTTTATATGTGCTTGGAATGATACATAACATTAGAATATAAATAACATGAGAAAATAAACTTTACAAAGTAATAGACAATATATGAACTATCATCAAAAATGAAAGGAAAATTGTGACGAAAGACAATGAAAACGCAGATTAATAATGGATACCGGAAAGGGTATAGAAAACCATATAGTAATCTACCCAGAATTATCTACCTGTATCTGTGACCGTCATTGTTGTGACCCCCGTTGCCTCCATTATAGTAACCACCATTATTACCTCCATGACTAGAATCATGGTTACCATAACGAGGTTGTTGATAATGAGCTTGAGGTCCCTGAGGTGGCTGTTGGCCATAGAAGCCATTATTGTTGAATCCTTCATTGTTGTAAGGCGGTTGTTGGCCTTGGTTGTGACTTTGTTGATGACCACCACCAAATCCAGATTTCTGCTCAGCCATCTTAGCCTGGTAAATAGTCTTGAAACCATTGCATAGACTTGTAACATCCGGGAACTCACTCTTAAGTAGGTAATAACCATTAGGTATCACCTTTACATGCCAGTATTGTACCGAACTAGCACCGTTCACTTGAAAACAAAGATAAAAGTAACCAGGGTTCTTGTGATCGAAGCAAAATGTATACGCTGATCGCTTGGGATTAGCTAAAAGATATACCCGCAAGTATTCTTCTGCTTCAGTCTTACCACCCTTACGGAACTTATCGTTGGATGTCATTTCATCTACCTTTCTAGCCATAGACTTGATGTGAAGCACAATCAATTCATCCAGGTCACTGTAACGTTTGTTACCAATCTGTAAGAATTTTCCAAGACTATATTCGTTGGGTTTTTCTAATTCAAGAACATCAATATGTTGGAAAATCTGATCAGCTACTTTCCAAGTGATGGCGATGTGATCAAAACCTCTTGAAGAAGGTCTAATAACCAGATCCCCTCTAGATAAAGGCGCCAAAAATTCCTCAGCCTGCTTACTGTTAAACATTCGAAACAAGGGATGTTTGATCACTCGGGATGATCTCTGCTCTTTGTCGCGTTTAATAGCAATTCTTTGCTTATCGGAATCTTCGGCTTCGTGATTCCAATTGCGGGAATCAATTTGAATTCGATTTCTAGCCTCATTCTTGACAGCTTCTTCAACTTCTCTCTCGCGTGTACTCAACTCGCAAGTGAAATTTTTGTAATCAATACTAAGAACAACAGCTCGTACAGTCTGACCAAAATGGAAAATAGTAGAAGGATGAGGAATGTTGTTCTTATCAGACATTCTGTCAGCCTTCACATTACCATTCAGCCCGGACGATAATTTGACTGAAATATACCTATCGGCAATTCTCTTGATATTAACTGGAATAACCGAGCCAACGTGTAATGACGTATTGGTTTCACCAGTTAACATCGTAAAAATTTCCATATCAGTTAACTTTAAAATTTCGTGACGTTGCTCATTATAATGATTCTGCAGTTCTTCTTTGATCATTTCCAATGTGATATACTTCTTCTGGTTTAATTTCCGCTCTAGTTCTTCAGCATACCCTGAAAGAATTAGATCATTTAACTTTTCAGGACCTTCATTGATTAAATGAGAAATGACACCGCCAGTATTTTCGATATCAACCAAATCTTCTTCGTCTAATTCTAAAGCATCACCAGCCATTTTTCGGGCTAATTCATAGTCTTCTGGGTGAATTCGGGTCGCGTCAAGCATTTCAGTGTCTTCCTTGTTGAGAGTATGCTTATCATAAGGAATCTTTAAGAAGCTAGCACAGTTGATGAAAATGTTTCTACCGGTGATACCCTCTGTAACAAGTTCGGTTCGATTGGAAAGTGAACCACCATGTGACTGAATTCCTTGCAACATGCTTGATGCCTTTCTAGGGCCCAATCCACTGATATATTGAAGTAAGTTGGAAATATATGTATCTCTGACAGCATCATTAATATCAACGCCAACCAAATTAACCATATCTACAAAACAACTATCTGCAGCAGTCTTGAAAAGGTCCTCGGGTAATAAATGTTGATAAGCATGAATAGGAATACCAGATATTTCCGAACCTAAAGCAGCATATTCCAACAAGGGAGACTGAACATAACGGGCTAAAGAGATTAAATAGCGTTCAAGCGGAGGGGAATCAGGGAATTCCAATTCAGCACGCTTGGAGTTTTGGTATAATCTAGCAACCTCATCTTGAACCCAAATCAACTCAATATCAGGTTGCTGTTGATTATCAGTGGTTTCTTCATCGGATGACTTCAAATGATTCTCTTCAATAATATTTTTCAGGATACCATAGAGTTTTTCGGAACTTACTGAAAAACCAGATAATCCAATAACATCAGGTTTACGACGAGTAACTAATTCAACAAACTCATTCTTAAAGTCTTCAGATCTAGGATCACCAAGTTTGGCACGATCAATGATTCGAGAGTCTTCGTCAATATAAACTGCTAAAATAGCATCCTTGGAGAAATCACCCATACCGGCAGAAATAGACAAGACTCTAGGTATAGTGCCTAATTCATAATCGTTAGGCTTGTAAGGAGCTTGATTCAATCTTTTAAGAAGATTTTTACGAATAGACAACATTAAAGAGAGTTCACAGTCCTTCTTAAGATTTTCCTTGATATTACGACAGATAAGAGGCACTGTCTTCTTCATGGCGAAGTTTAATACGGTGGCCCTAAATTTATTCCAAGCATTGGCGATATCAGAAACACCATCGGATCCAAACATTGGTAAAAGATTATCCAGAACAAAACGCTTCTTGTAATCAGGGTAAGTAAATCTAATATCAATCAGACCTTGTCCCTCAGCTAAAAGCATACGCAAGAATAACTCAGGCTTCATTCTTAATTCATTGAATGCGAGATTACAGGCGTACTTAAAATCAAAGAAAGGAGAACTCTCATCGATTCTTTTTCTGCCTCTTTCAGTCAAGACAACATCAACCAAAGCCTTTCTTTCAAATTCAGCACGAACAAATTTACGAATTCTGGGATCCATGTAAATTTCTTCGACATACATAGCTTGAGCGGCTTCAAGAGCTTGCTTGTGATCACTAAAAATATCTTCAGCCTCTAGAATAATTAATTCTTCAGCTAAATCCCCAGGAGACTTGGCAGGATCTTCGGCAAAATAAATTCTTTGTCTGGCATCCAAGTTTTCACCAAATTGTTCACTGGTCATACCAAATGAGCGGACAAGTTTATAGACTTGACTCGCCCTGATTCGCTCAAAACGGCCAAAACGGCTATGACGTTTGCTTGGCTGATCTGTATTATCATTGACGCGACTATTATCATCTTCATCTTCATCAAGACTCAAAGCACTCGCACGCTCAACCAATACATCTCTCAACTGAGCTGAGTAGCGGAATTGGACGTAATCAAGAGCGTCTTGATAATCAAGAAGATTCTTTGACTCCAGCAAGAATTGTTCTAACATAGAGTCGGAAATTTTAAGATCAGCATAAGTTTTTTCAACGGTTCTACGTTTGGAGAAAATACCGTGATATTCAATATCTAGTTGAAGAATACGCCACAAGTCATGTTGGTTAAGTAGTTCTTCATAAATAATTTCGTAATCAATATCTTCTTCTCCAACTTGCTCGTGCCCATTGGGGTTATTAAACTTCTTAACGGCATGGCTCATGTACTCTCTTCTGTGATGATAAATAAACGGTACTTCTAATAAATCCTTTGAAATAAATTCTGTAATTTTGTAAACTGATTCACGTAGAGGCTGTTCTAAATGCGGTTTTTGCTTCAAGAGGGCAATCTTGCTGTTGTCCTTCAAAAAGTATTGAAAAATCCATTCTTGTTCTCCTCTAAAATCAATTTCATTCAAGTTGTAAGCCTTACCAACAGCCGTTCTTAGTAATTGGTAACGTTCAGGTTCGTCAGTTGATCTGATCAAATTGTCTTCATCAGTCATTAATCGTTGTTTCAGTTCACTTGGTTCGAAAACATTCTTTAATTCAGGCGCTGCACTTTCACCATCTTCATTGAAAGTGACACCATCCTTAGCGGCCTTGGCACGTTGCTCTTCAGATTCAAGAACCCAAGCATACTCAGCACCATTTCCGAAAATTTCATAAATTTCACCTAGTTTGTCATCATCAATACCCACTAACTCAGAATTGATTAACTGACTGGTTGAAGATAATGAGTACTGATCACGACGTCTATTGGATTCATCCGATCTTGATTGTTTTGTACGACGACGAGAATCACCATCTTCATCTTCCATATCATCGGAAAATTCATCTTCTTCGATAAAGCCATCAAACTCATCAATCTGTTGACCTCTATTGAGTTGACGGGATCTTCTGTCATCACTAAAATTTGTGACACCATTTTCTTCTTCTTCATCTTCGGAGAAGATATCTGTTAAGCCTCTTGAGGCACGGTTGGAATTTGCTTGCCTTAAAACCTCTTCATCATCTGAAAACTCAGCAGCAGTGTTATCAGCTTCAGCCCGCTTCAATCTTTTGAACTTTCTACCAACAGAGCTGGCTTCGTGAGAGTCGGACTTCGATGGTCTGGATCCAGCACCAGTGTTTTCCAATAAAAGATCAAGATCATCTTCATCTAACACATCATCATCCCGATGTCTACGATGAGATGGCACAGCAAAATCATGCTCATTGTCTTTACTACCAACCATAGCTTCTTCATCTTCTTCATTACCTTCAGATCGGTTACGGCTAGATTTCTTCTTGTGACGCTTGCGCTTCTTATGGACAGCTTCTTCTTCTGACTCTTCGTCATCATCGACAATAAATCCCTTTCTGATCTATATAACGTTCAAGTAAAAAAGAAAGTTAGTAAAAATGCGGCAACAGAAAACTTCAAAAGGGAAAAACGCGAAAATCATAACAGGTCAAATCAAGATCGCGTGCAGCATCACACTCCACAATATGGACGTATAAAAGGCGGTTCCTTATTTTAGCGAAGTAAACACAAATACAACTTACCTTCTCCGCTTCTTCTTCGTCATCATCTTCTTCTTCTTCGGAAGAATCAACATCCGAGTCGTTATTGATATCACTACCACTTCCTTCTTCATCTTCGTCGTCGTTGTTATTGACCCTCACCTTAGATTCATTTTCTTCCTCATCGAAAGAATCTTCGATCTGCTTTTCTTCGATATCTTCGTATTCAGTAGGCATTATATTTATTTGATTTTTATGCTAGCAGCTGATATTATTTTTACTCTAGGCAGGTATTTTTGTTTATTCTGGCTGATTCAAATGCCGTTCGGTTCTCTTCTGTAAATATTATCAATCCACTAATATATGTGCTGACAACAGAAACCTTTAGGGAAAATTTTACACTCGATACACGATAAAAAAATAGATGAAACTCCGTACCTAATTGAAAAATATGGCTTTTAATCCATATAATTTCCCGTAATTCCCCAAAATATGGTGAAGGAATTGAGGATAAATTTGTTCAATAATATCTGAAGTGATGTAATAACTCCTAACAGCCAATTTGGACAAAAACCAAAACCTTGGGTGTGTCTTATTTTACTGCAGTGATAAATATTACCCTGCGGAAATGGAACCTCCAATATGATACTCCCCATATCGGATACCACGCTTTTTGTTTGGTTTGATGAGAACAAAAAAAAATTAGAATAAAATATTGAATTGTAGACTTTTTAACTTAACAATTAAGGGCATAATGACAGGGAATAACTTTGCCTGAAGACTGTAGAAAAAATGACAGAGAAAAATACATAATGATACAAAAAAAAGTCGTAGTAGTACAGGGTAAATAAAAGAAATAAAAAAAAAGCGGGTACATAAATTTCATTAAGAAGTGATCATCCAACAGATAGAAAGTCAATGGTATTTTCCAGGTTCAGCAATTTCTCCATAGTTCGAGGCCCTCTCCTATTTCTAATATCGTTTACCAATTGTAGTGTAGTAATGAACTCGGCTTTTAAGTCAGTATCGCTATCCTTGGTGAATAAATTCGGTAACTGCAAACCAACCTGTTCATCAACATCATCCATATCATCTATGCTGGGCTGTTTTTGATGTAATAAACGTGCTTCTTCCTCTGTTATCAGTTGATAAGACTCTGCCAGTTCTTGAGGGACATTTCGCCTCATTTGCGTGACTCTTAGGGTTTCCTCATCTACCTGTTGAAAAACCGTTCTCAATTCCTCATTAAGTTCGGTGTCATAGGGGTCTATTAGCTCATTCGGCTGGTTTAAATGGGTTTTCAAAGATTGTGCTGAGCTCATGGGAATACCGTCTACTATTAGGGAATGCTTGGTTAATTCAAACGTCTCAAGAATAAACTTTGCAAAAATACAGATATGTGGAAATAGTTAGTATCGTACTGTTAATGACAAATAAAAAATAATAACAAATTGCCAATTTAAGCTCTACGTACCTCATTCACAAGCTCGTTGACTCGTTCTCTCATCGGATCTTCATTATCCTTGTCCTGCGTGCCAGGATTGGGTAGATGCAGGTCTAATTTTTCTTTAGCGGCGGTCATCAAGTTCGATATAATATATCGCAGGTCTTCAGAAGACAACTGTATTTTGGAATGTAAATCTTCCATTACTAGTTATCCTTGTTTCAAAAATGCGACAGTATCTGGGTGCTGAGGTTTGTCTGTTTACCAAGTTTGATAAAGTTATCGCGTATAATGGGCGGCGCGTCGCCCTAGTTCACTCAGTGATCTCCTTGATTAGATAAGCCAGAATATCCGCGTAATCTGTTGCTTCTTCCTATATATATAATACAAATCAACATAATTTTAATTTAAAGAATGTGATAATCCATTTATATAAAACTATTTACACAAAAAACCAAAAAATAGTAAAAACACACATAAGGGGAAGAATAAAAAAAAAAAACAAAAAAAACAAAAAAAGCAAAAAAAAGATTGTGAGAATAGAAAACATAATCCTTAAAAATTATATACTATCCAGGGCCGTCCACTGTTCAAGCAGTTTAGTCTAAGGTTTCTGTGCATAACACAGCATTAACTTCGTCCCCAAATTATTAGGGCTATTGGTAAGTTCTTGTCTATAACTGCTCAATTCTCTTTCAGTCGGGTGCAAAAACGTGCGAATCATAATTTCGGAAAAGTAGATAGCAACGAAATCCGTCATTTCACCTAACTTAGCACCATCCCCATTACGCGGCAGCACCAAGTAAGTTCTCATAACATTAACAAAACGAGCTTGGTCCAGATACTTGAAGATGTTCTGGGAAGGGTCAAGATCGTAACCTTGGGAACTCGCCATATCTCGCAATTTATACCAGACTTGGGCGTGTTCCGATTCGGGAGAGGATGGTAAAAGGGTCGGTATTGGCGAGGATGATCTGGACTGAGAGTTAAAGGTACCGTTGCTGGTTTTATAGCCATCGATTGGTTGGTTTTGTTTTTCATTAATATGCTCACCAGGAGGTGTAGTCAATTCATCAGTCCCAAAATTGAGAATTGAGAAGTCGCTTATAGCCAATTCAATATACCCTCCTGGTTTGAGAATTCTGTAGAGCTCACTCAGTACTGGAACCCACTCGTACTTCCTCAGTAAATACCACAGTGATTTCGCATTGATAATATCAAAAAAATTATCCGCAAAAGGCAATTTGGTCAAATTATGGCCGAAAAGAGAAATATAGTTGTTCGGGCCAACCCGTGCTTTATTCTTTCCCGGTTTACTGGAGCTATCTGTTGAAATGTTTGGAGAGTGTGACTGTGATTGTGATGGTGGTAAAAATTGGGGATCATTCTCGTTATCAGAATCCTGGGTTTGGGAATCAAGCGAAGACCCCTCTTTTGAAACCTCGTTAAATGCGAGAAAGCCTGTCATTGCGGCTACATTATATTTGTAGCCATAGACTAGCGCACCAGGAAAATCTACTGCAGTTTGCCATGACCATTGATCCCTAAACAGGCCTTGAATATCTAGAATATACGGTGTCAAAGTAATAGGAGTAGGAATTTTTTTTGTTGTTTCTGTTTCTGTTTCTGCGGTTGAAGTAGAAATAGGCAACGGAGATGGAGTAGGAGATGGAGATGGAGTAGGAGATGGAGCAGGAGTAGGGACAGTGTTATTTACGGGAGTTAGCGCAGGAGTAACCGGAGCAGACAAAGGTAACTGTTTTTGTCTAGCCAATTGAGCACTATCCATTATCTGTCTACTCAACGGAGAAAAAAGAATTTTACCTCCAAATAAAAATCTAAAAATTTTAGTAGCCCATAATTCTAGTAAATGGACATTTTCAAGTTGACTCATATCCTGGTGTTCGATGTATTGTAAAAGAGCTTCTTTCCTCGTCAAAGAATATATAAATGCATCATTATTTAATGAGTTCTTACTGAAAGTCTGAAATGTTTCCCATAAACGTTGTAGGTTTGTATGGTTACTAGAAGTAGTCCCACAGTTTCGTATAGAAGAGGGTTTACTTGAATTATGTACTCTTTTCCTTTCGAAGAAAGTGTTTTGCAGCAGATCTTGAGTTTGAGACGAGGTAGACGGACGGTTCGAAACTTCAGGAAGAGTTAAACATCTAGGCGATATCATAGGGGTATGCAATTGTTGAAGCTCTTCGTGTGATTTTTCGACACTATTAGCCCAAAGTGGGACATTTGTTGATGAGTTAGAAAGAACAGATGAATGAGAGTCATGAGATTGTAATGGTGGCGGTTCCTCGAGATTAGTTCGATTCATACTTCTTTCTGAAATGTAGCTGTTGACACTCTGTTGGCTTATCGTAGGCGTAAGCAAGGACTTGAAGCTAAAGCTTGAACCTGTCATAGTGGTGCTAGGTACGTTTGAAAAAGCTGGAGTGCCTTCGGATAAGAATTCAGGTTGAGTGTTATTTAAACCATTATCAGCTTCTGCATACTTATTCCTTCCTTTTTCCTTTTCCTTTTCCCCTACCTTTTCGCGGCTCTTGTCCTTATTTTTATATTTACCAAACGATTTGGAGAAATGCAGCTTAAACATATTAGCAGGCCCATCTTTGAAACTAGTTAGAGAATTGCCATTATTGGTTGTCAAATTGCTAAATGTTGAGACTGCCCGTTTGGGTAGCTGAGAAGTTAAAAATTGTTTATCGTCATTAAAGTCAAAGGAAGACGCCGTACCAGTTTCTTTTATGTCGTAAAGACTATTTTTCATACCGCTTGGGCTATTTTCGCAGCGAGTGGTTGATTGAGGTATTTGGGAATCTGGCGTCTGAATAAGAGGCGAACACTGATCGTGGTCCTGTCCGTGTTTATAGGCTGTTCCGGATATAGGGGCCTGGCTTTGCTGCTGGACTTGTTGGGCTTCTTGGCGGCCTTGCAATGCTTGATTGCGTTGACGTTGCCTTGCCGCTTCGTCTCTTTGGGCCTTAGAGAGCGCCAAACTACGTATCGGCAGTACGGCAGACATGATTGAACGCACTTGGCAGATGTGAGTAAAAAAAGTAGACGATTCTTTAATCGATCCAAAAGTCCACCTTGGAAAAGTTGATTGATTGTCTGGAAAAAATTGGGTAAGAGGTTATACGAAATATGATGCAAACCAGGGGGAGGTATTTTTTTTTTTTCGGCGATCACAATAGCAAAAGAAATTGGCAAGTATCACTTGATGGAAGACAGCAGACGGGTGATCTCAAGCAGATTTATGCAGCAGTATATGGATCTCGCAAAATAGAATGAAAAAGGAAAAGGATAGTACACAAACTTACAAACCAAAAAAAATCTTAAACTCAAGTAATTTTTTTATAAACTGGATTTGTTTCAGGCTTGAAAAGGGCTGGTTAGAAAACTATTCTTCAGCATAATCAAATGGATGAGATCTCTAGCGGTACCAACAATGTTGGGGATTGGCCCCAACTTTAGAGACCCATCCGCGTCTCCCCGAGACCCCTTTTCTTATGTAATACACGCAATGCACCTCTAAAATTCACGCAGAAAGTTCTTCTATGTTTATATTCTGAGTTCCCAAAGTTATCAACGACATAAGATCTTCTCCTGGTGGCCAAGCTGGCTAAGGCGCGGGACTGTAATCGTCACATATATCCTGAGATCGGGCGTTCGACTCGCCCCCAGGAGATTTTTTTTTGGTGAAAGCGGCCTGTTCAACTCTTACATTTTCACTATCGCTCAGATATATTGGAAAGTATGTCTAAGTTAGGGTTTGATTGGGAAACCATTCTTTTTTAGAAAATAACTCGTCTGTGATTTTCTATATATAGAGCATTGTACTTTCCCCCTTTCTCTTCTTCTTTTCTTTTTTTTTTCCTCAGATCAAAAAAGCAAGAAGGCTTTGCCACGATGACGCGAGTTTATGCTCTACTATCGCAACATTGCCAGAACGTGAACGAAATATTTCACCTCTATTACTAGAATTGCCTTCGAGAGTAACACAATCCCGACTAGGAAGTTTGGCTACCGATGGGTCTTATTTATTTGAGACGATGGAAGCTGAATGTCGAAATGAGGGAGACATTCTTTTTTATTTTCTTTAATACAGTTTAGCTATATAATTGAATATCTAAAAGTAACCAATCAAATTACGTAATAAAATTTTAACATCTATTTTGATTATTTTCTCACTTCACAATATTAGATTCATACGAGTCAATCAGGTTTTCCTTCATCATCAATTCTAAGATAGGTATCGTTCAACCATGTACTTTTAGCCTAATTCTTACTTGAAAAAACCCAAATTATGATTTCCATATTGTGAGTCTACATTGAATTTTTGTATAAAGCATTATTAAGTGATATTACGGGCCATTCACGCAACCAGATGAGAAATCATTTTGACATTTCGTAACATGATACAACCGAAAGAAGCCAGAAAATATAATTTTACTATCTTAGTATCAGCTCAAGTTGATGTAGAGGAGTAAAAGGAGAATTCTTAGTTTATGCTGAAGCTAGGTACACAAAACAATTAATATTATAGATAATCGACTTGCACATGAAAGAAAAAAATGCTCCGAAACGGGGAATTGAACCCCGGTCCCACGCGTGCTGAAATTAGCTTCTGACAGGCGCAAATTCTAGCCACTAAACTATTTCGGAAGGTAAAATGCGCCAGCCCGGAATCGAACCGGGGGCTCACCGATGGCAACGGTGAATTTTACCACTAAACCACTGGCGCTTTTTATGTAATTAATTCATTTATAGTATATAAGTTTAAACAACAATAAGTAGGCAATGTCATTTTTCCGTTACTATCTCTAGTGAATTGAATTTTACCCCAGTATATATTACTGCATTGCCTGAAAAAACAAACACGGTTATTTTTTCACATATACAGTGGCATCGTACTTCTTGGGTTTTATTTTGCTGAAATGGCAGATGTAACAGAGAGGAAAACCTCGCTAAAATCCAAAGCATCTTTCCACGAAGATTTTGATTAACAGTATATTTTAAGCAAAATATGACCTAGCTTTATAGTAATCATGCATGGAAACGATAGTTTTCAATACTCTTTCAAGGTTTCCAAATATATGCTAAAGCAATCGTCTTAGTTTTGGCACCAAAATCCCTAGACTTATTTTAAATTGTGACAGTCTTGAACATAATGGTAAGCATGGAGAAAAAAAGAACCCAGCAGTTTATCAGTGCGTTAGACTAGTAGGGGTATTTTTTGATTTTCCAAGTTTTTTTTAAGTACGCATTCAGTATTGACGATCTACTATTTTGTTAACTCAGAAACCTGGATACTTTACTATCATAGTTATTACTAAACAGAAACTAAATTATGGCCAATATATAAAGAAACACAAAAACGATTTTTAACTAATTTATTCTAGACTATTGACCTAGTAGTTAAAGAGTTTACTTTAACTTTCTTTCTAAAATATCAGCCCCAAATTCGTCCCACTCAGCCTTGGTAACCCAATTATTTTCAAAATTACCCATACTGGCTAGAACACTAGCACCAGTCCATACGGCCGATTTACGCTCAATCGCGTAAGGACTACCGTGTATTCTGTTTCTCAAGGTAGGTAACATCTGGATGAGATCATAAACCACACGATTAGCTAAACCTGACAGTAACGTAGAGCCACCCGTAACAACTATATTATTTAACAATGTGGCCTGAACATCAGGGGAGTCTGAAGCATTGACAACTGAATGATAAATAAGCTCAGTTAGACCTAGAGAGTTTTCAGGAATATTAACACCAGGTAATGGATAAGCCGAAGGGCGGAATAAGGGCTCCATGGTGGAAAGTCGCTCAGGACCAAAAATAGTGTTAAACCCATCAGGGAACTCAAATGGGCGAGTTAATCTGGCCAGAGGATTTTGAATTGTGAAAGGGGTATCACAAACCTGTGACACAGATTCCTTAAATTCATTTATAACTTGTTGGATTTCATACATATTGAAAGATGGAGTAACATAGTCTTCTTTGAACTTCTTCAACTCAGAAGTTATAGCTTGTCCCTGTAATCCCGAAACGGAGGCACGCTTAGCTACGGCAAATGTTGGCACAACCTGGATATTTCTGGACGATAAATGGGCCAAAATATGAGCATTCAAAAAGTCACCCGCAAACCTTGTATGTAAACTTGATTTTGGAATAATACTACCATCAATAACGGCATTTACGGAAGTAGTCTGAGCACCAACATCAACAACCAAGGCAGTTGGCTTAGCGCTTCCGTATGCGGCACATAAGGGATTTTTCACGGTAGAGAATGCTGGCACATTAAATTCTTCAAACGCAAGCTCGGCTAATTTGTTTCGAGCGTTAGGCGTCGTCCAAACTTCCTCCGTTATCATTAAGGGATACTCACCGTCCTTTGGCTCATCGATCTTTAAACCATGTGTTATCGAATATTCCCAAATTCGCGAGATTGCATCCCAATCGTGGGGTACTGAATCTGTCAAAGGAGAAAATATTTCTTTGCGATAACGAGGAACGTGTATTGATGTACCCAAGTCGTAAATATCATTGGTTTTACCATCGTCGGTAGTGATGCTTGTCTTACCATAAATTGTGGGTATAACACTTTTGGGTAAATCTTCACCACTGAACCCGGCACGCGTGCTCGACGAGCCCACCTCGATCACAATCGAGGTAATTTCGTCGGATGAAACCATGTCCAAATATAATAAATGCTCTTTTTGATATAAAGAATAAATTTGCTTTTGGTATACTCTGAATACTCGCCAATTTTACCGGTGCGCGCTGAAGGACGCGTTGAAGGTTCATGGACGTAAATCTGAGGGGTTGGGACTACAGAATTCAAGCCAACTAATAATTATTAGTCATGTGTTAGTCAGATTTTTTCATTTGTACGGTGTCCCTGGAGGAGACTGTTTAGAAAATAGATAATTGGAACATTTTTGAGCCAGATCAATGTGTTTTCAAATAAAATGACTATCATCCACTAATTTACAGTATTTCTAATTATATTGTAAGAATATGCAATAATCTTACATAAAAGAACAAAAAACCTTAACAAACCAAGCATTAGTAAAATAGCTACCTCGATGATTCAAGGAAGTGAAACAAGTAACCATGTATGAAAGCGGTATAATCATACCATGTTTTCAGGACTTTCAGAATTATGAAACTCTTGCGGTCTTTCAGGCTCTTGGCGAATTATACGTTCCATCCTAATGGCCCTATAATAATCAAGTAGGGCAAATACAATCATCAAAGCGCCAAAAAGCATTAGACCGTATGCAATAATGTTGTCTTTATTATAAGCTGAGTCTACTGCTTCCAATGATGATGACGGTATTGTAGTTGTTCCTCCAATATGGGCTGTTGCTGATGAAATATTGAAATCATTTGGATCTGATGGCTCAAACTCTTCAACTACCTCGGTGTTTTCCTTACCCGAGGATTGACCCAACAACATAAAGTAGCCAAATTGTAGTATCGTAAATCCTAGTCCTGCTCTGGAACCCTGTTTGGCCGCATGTGAGGTATGTAATAGATACGTAAGAAGAAACCCCACCACTTGGAATGCAACACTAATGGCCAAATTCCACAAGAAATTCAGCGGTGTACCAACTGGAAGCCCATCTACAAAGACTTCATCACCAAATCCACTTGAAGTCATAATAGTGGTTTCCCAGTAAGGTGGCGTCGCATCGGCTGCGGCCTCGTCGTAAGTGGGAGGTGTATCATCGTTTTTCTCGATAAAATCAGTAGATGCGGTAATATTAGAAAATACACCATCATTACCCCTAACTTGACGGTTAGAACTTGAAGATCCATTATTCGACTCGGTTGGCACCTGAGAATATACACCTGAGGTATTGCCATCAGAAGTCGAGGTGGTGATATTGGCTGCGGTTGAGGCGTTACTTGGAAACTGACCAACGATAGAGCTATGCGAGTCGAGTTCGGTACGTGGTGAAGCTTGATCATCAGAGCCTGGTCGGATACTCTCTACATCAGAGAATCTTTCATCATTATACTCATCAAGTGAGTCAATAGAATCCAAAGAGTTTCGATTCGAATTTCCTCCAATCCCAAAAGCTGAAGCTAAAGGGTCGTTATTCTCGTTACTATTAGGAACCTAACGTTTACAAATAATTACACGGTTAGACTCTGATATGAAAATATACCGCTAGTACTTAGATTTCATAAGTAACTCACCGGTGTATATTGAACCATAATACCTATTGTTTTTAAATCTTCTATAAACGATGATATTGTTTCTACACATCGGGCGCTGCGGTCCCTGTGAAGATAAAGCTCCCTTATGGGTTAGGGCTCTACATGAGTTTCGAAATATATTGAATACCAACAGAATATGAGTCTATATTATCTAATGTAAACGATGTATACTATGAGGATTAACTACTAGTTAATACCAATAACGCAGAACTATTCAAAGTTGGATAATGAAACCAATCATAATGAAGAAAGTTACAGAGAACTTTTTTAAGTATCGCCTCATCAACGAAAAGTTTTGCTAGACAACACCACGATACAAGAAACAACGGGGAAGTCGAAGTTGGCTTAAGTAGAAGGTAGAAGATCATTCTTTTAAATGGCTTATCTGTCACTCACCTTTAAGAGGGGGTCTCAAAATTTCCAGCTACTTTTAGATAGGATAACAAATATTGTGGATACAAAAATATAGTAGAATTTGAACCCCCAAAAGTAAGATGAGCTTTTCTAGTTTTGAAAAAACAACTCAAGAAAAAGTGGGCGCAAGAAAAAGAAGTTGAGTATTCATCAACCATTTTAGAATTCTTTACACCTGCTAAGCTACTTTTTTATTCATCTAAGTTTTTGCTTTTTAAATGCTAATAAAAAACCGTTTTTTGACTACTAGTGGCTGTGCAATAACTAATCATAATTGATGAACATTTTGCCAATTTTGTGGTCCCACTCAAGAAAAAAAATACTTTAAAGACAAAAAATAGCAGGAAGTGAAAAATTACCAATCTTGTGTGTATAATGTTAGGAAGTAACCAAAAATGAAGGGAAAAAACTTATAACAAAGAAAATTTGCATAGGTATAAAATAATTGAATATGGACAAATTTATAATCATTTTGAGGCCACAGTAGAGCATTTGTTCAAAAATAACCAAGAATTTATCTAGATTGGCAGACAAAATTAAACACAAATTTTACACCTTTCCTATTTACGGAAAAGATGTATGGAGACCTAAATGACAAATAAAAAAAGTAAGTTAAAGGTGAGATTTCCCATTTCTAAAAAATGTTTAGGAAAGGTCTAACTTGAAACTCAAAAAGACAATAAAAGAATTATTGATAAAGAAAGGAATGCAAGCACATGAGAACAAGTTTAAAAAAAAGAAAAGAGCGGTGAACCCCTTGACTATTGGAAAAAAAACTATGCAATATGGCACTTTAACTGACAGCCGCTATCCAAGGGATCCGAAATTTCGCAAAAGAAAAGAATTTGTCTTTTTTACATACATACGCAATAGAAAAAAACTGATTGACAATTTTTCATGATAATTTTTCCCATAATAAGGAATATAAATGATATACACAACATTTTAAACAGTTTAACAGCCGCACATATAACTAATATTCTTTCGGTAAAAAAAATCATCTCTTCATACAATTATTATAACCATTAATCCTAAATAGTGATAGGCTATAGACGTATCGTTCGTTGACGGGGCATGCAAAGTTACAGTCCAAGTTTTTCTCAAACTGGACAGTTATGAATGGGGCTTGTCATAGATGTGTTCGCCTTGTTCACCGCGCATTGAAACAAAACTGAACACCATAAGTTTTCAAAAATGTTGCGAAACATTTGCTTTGTACTTTCTTCAATATTTCAAGATCACCAAGAACTTTATGAAATTATAAAGTGCGAGGGGTTAAAAAATAGCTAATTTAGTTATTTTCATTTTATGGACAACTAGAAATATAAAAAGAACTCTGCCGGTTAATTATTCCTGGTGATCAGTTTTCTTGCTCCAAATGGTAAAACAGTATTTGCGTGGACCAAAAAAATGCGCTCAGAAGTATAAAGTACTAAAATTCTATCTTGATAAGTTAAAACACGAACTTACTGCTCAGAAAAAAAATGAGTAGCTATTCCAAAGAACAGTCTGGATATGTAAGAGTGTAATAATGAGTTTGCGAACCTAAAGTAACGCTCGAGATTAAAAACTCACTGAAAATTAACCAGGTTTTTGAATAATAATATTTTGAAACAGTTTGATTAAATCAGCATTTCATTGGAATTAGATTAGAGTTAGCATTCAAACTGGCGCGTAACAGGTAGCAACAAAAAAAAAAAAATAAACCACATATATATTCCCTTAGCTCCAAACATCAAAATAATAACACATTTTTTCAGAAGTGAATAACCTGCCAAGCGTAGCCCCATAACTTTGGCCTCTCTTCAATGAATTATAATGGTCATAGTCGATCAAAAAAGAAAGTGAAGTATTCGTAAAAAACAATTGGTAATAAAAAATGTCGACACAACTTAATCAATAAATGGAGATGTGAACTTATTTATGGAGTTGTGAACTAAATGAACTATTTATTGATTAAACTGCTGCTCAAATTTATAACGCATAAATAAAGATATTTGCTTAATACATCATTAAATTTTGGCTGGAACATTTTTAAGAAATGCAGAATTGCTTACTTTTCTACCTGAGCCTAGTGAAGGGGCCTTAAAATTGAACTTAGGAGACCAAAACTAAGAAGATACACAAATAATCACGCTGCTCAATGTGAGACGCAACACTTGTGACAAAAAAGTTGGCAGCTTACTCAATAGAAGTGGCCACAGTACAGGGGAAGTTAATCCATATAAAATATAAAATATGATCCGATATATATCGCCCTTGCTAAAAGGAAAGAGAAGTTTAAATTCAGTAGAAGCAGATCTTAGAGTCCATGCGTCTCCCACAGTGACGACTGAGGTTCGCTTCGTCTGAAAGAATTCAATCATTGTTGAGCAATCAGGTGGTTGTGCAAACTTGCTTTGTACGCATGAAGGATAAGCTAAAATAGTATCAGAAGGAGACGCGGATACTGAGAAAATAAAATGTGATAGTTTCGAACGCGCCATGACGCCTAGCATAGAAGGGGGACCCCATACTCGCCATATTTATAACTTTTGGTAGATAACAAGGGAAGGGGTGATTTGTATGAAAACAAAACAGAAACTCGAATTACTCAATCAGGTTAGTGAAAAATACATAGGCAATATATATTTTCTTTCTATGGAAATGAATAAATGTAAATTACGGGAATTTAAAGTACAAAATATTACTCCATAAAGTCAGCTTTGAAGCTGTATAGGTTTTCTTGTCTCCTCGCTAGCACAGAAGGGCTAAGTAAAAATCAACCTTCCATTCCCTAAGAAAATGAAGTCGGAAAATGAAAGCTCGAACTTCTGTAAAACATTTTAGATACAAACCCCTCCTGTAGATAGGTAAAGGAATGGTTCGAAACCAAGATTTGAAAGAATAAACCGGGGTTAGAGTGATAATTTAGGTGCCCCTCCCCCCATCAATTAATTATCTGTATCGAAAAGTTATCTGAGTATAGAAAACAAGCCCACCACAGGACTAAAGGATCTAACATATAACCAATTCCAAGGGTGTGAGGAGAGGAGAGTCTTGATTAACTAACTACCAACTAGACAGAAAACTTAACAATTAATGATATATTCGCTGCCTCATAAGAGAGGGAAACAGGTGCACAAGTGTACGTATTGATACTATATGAGGATTTCTTGATACCAACTAAAGATCTAGATTCTCCGATAAGCTCAAAGCAAAGAATGATTTGATGTTACAGAAAACCAACCATTTGCTTTAGATGAAGTCACTTATACTGGGTTAAGATAAGAGCGATACATATTCCAAAGCCACTTTGAAATTGAGCAAGTTCAGATCATAAAATAATCAACCACCAGATTTAAGAGAATTTAACTTAAAAGAATGGTATAATAATCATTATCAAGGAGGGTTAGTCACAAGAACCATGAAATATTTATCTCTCAATGGAATGATGATGATGCACTACTATGTCGGGCCTGATCAAAAATTTGCAACAAAATCTCTACTACTAAACATTATGAAATTGAATGAATGAGATACAGCGTAACATTAGAGCGATAGCTACAATATGTTTATTCGACCTAAAGGATTGAGCTGACCTGTTCAGTGTGCAGAAAAGGATCCAAATAATTAAACCCCTGAGAATTATTGAAGAAATTTATTTGAAAACTACTGAGAAAGTAATGATTTAAGAAATACTAAATACTCAAGCTGTGAAACATAGTGAGAAAACGCGAGTATCTCGTGAAATGTTTCAAGAACGAAAATACAGTCTAGTTTCCTTTAAACTAAAACGTAACAGCTGATACATCAACAAACACAAAAGATAACTTTAACTAAAATTCTAAAGGCCCATTCACCAATTCAATCTTCGAATCCCAAACATCGGAGCGTGCAACGCTTCTAAGTCTGCCAGAGACTTATTAACTTCGAAAACGCACCCAATTGAATCAAAAAATATACTACGTCACAACCGACGATTTGAAAATTACTCTCAAACTAACATGTGACGCCCTGAATTCTGTAACTGGTTCATACACCACCGGAATTAATCGAGACTCTGAAGTTCAAAGAACCTGACTGAAAACAAACGAAAAGTATCATCACTTATATTCGTCAACGTTTGTTCGCAATTCACTTAAATAAGAGGGGGGGTTTCTCAAATAACGACTTACTACTTCCTAACTAATAAGTTCAACATCTTGAATCCCCCCACCTAAACCCCGCGCATCCACTACCACAAGGCAAAGGCTTCATCTCATTTTGCTTGGCTATGAGGGGTATCGTAAGCGCTGGAATAGTAGTCAAGTTTGCATTTTTTCTCTCAAAAAATCATCAATTTAGTAAGTATATCGAAATGGTTTTGTCCGAAGCTTGATTATTCCGAGTACAAGATGTAGAAATTATTATCGTAATTTTCCGGAAACTCAAGATAACAAGAACAATATTTCCAATTCAGTACTGGTGGTTTTCATTTGTTTAGAAAATTATATCAGATTACAAAACTGTCGGGGTCATGCTGAATTTTGTTCATTTTTATGGCTGCAATTTGGGGGTTACCGATAATGAGTTAGTTCTGTTTATATACAGAATTACAGACTTACAAATTACTCAATTCAATATTAAAAAATTTCAGGGATGTGTTTTCGAGCTTAGGCTCAGATGGCCTTAGTTTTAGTTTTACAGTTTTGAAATTTCCTCTTCAAAACTTTTTTTGATTAAATAAAAGTTATTGTGTTCTTCCTTATTCGCAGACAATATATAATGTTCCCTACAACTTTGAGCAAATTTCACCAGTGCGAGTGGTGGTGGAGCATGTAATTGATAGCATGTATCCCCCTCCCTTACCACCCGCATTATATGTAAACCATAACCACAAGATCAAGCCAAATTTGTTGTATCAGAATTGATTGCGGATCACTTCGTTTCCCCAGAATCTTAATGGCTTACAGAATTGGATGAGCTATGTATTCTAAGATTCACATATTTGCGAGTCTCTGAACTTTCGGTATATACTTAAAGTCAAATAATATTATATTCGTGAATCCCAACATAGTTAGTTATAGGTTAGTTACCATTCACTTCAAGCATCTAATCAGATAATCTTATAAGTTATTAGCAACTTATATTGGTACCATTCATTCATAGTTAGAGTTAGAATGTTGCTTCAAATATGACGCTTTCCTTGTTCTTGTAGGCGTGTGGGTTTCTAGATCCCATGAATTATTCTATTGCGGATGCCCCTGGCGTCCTCTCAGCTATATTCGAGGTATAAACTGCAACAGTTCCACCTTGTTCGCAAATCGAATCCCCGAACGTTAAGAATATTTTGAGGAAATTATCAACCTTCCATGTCTCTCGATTCTGAGTTTGGGTGGCTGAATAAATTGATTTTCATAGGTGAGATTGTTTTCGGGTTTGATTTCTTTGGTCCATGTTTAAAAAATGCGGTCTTAAATGTCGTGTTTTTCAGCATAAACATGTTTCCCATGCTCACTATTCAAATTTTTTCAACGTAATTTTACTCGTTCAAGTCAGTTATTGAAATTTTGTCAGATGGTGTGTATCTATGGCTTTTTGTCTCCTTTTGGATTTTTCTTTTCTGTTCCAATTAAATATTCTGTTTTAGTTTTCTATTAAAATCATTTACTTGATTAACTTGCAAGGGATAGAATTAGAATAGTTGTGATTTTTTTCGCGAGTTTTTGGAATTTGATCTATTACATAGTGAGCAATCTCTATTATTATGAGTTATTTTTAGTCTCGTTCATAATTCACATAGAGTTATGTTTTATGTTTCAATCTCTAAGCCCTGAATAATAACTGAACTTAATAGATTTGTTATTGAGATTATATACACATTACTGATAAGGATGATATCCCCGGATGTCCCCCCAATGTATGCTCATTTTTTTCTTGTCTCAAAAAACTGACTTTTTGCCAATAGCCCATTAGTTATTTCGTTTGACTTTGTCAAGAGCGAGAAAGAGGTTTGTCAAGAAATTAGCCATGAATTCTCTAGAGCAAGTAGAACAATATTGTCAGACTCTTGAAACCGCTAAGTCGCAGGGTTTTGAACCTCTTGAATGGGTTAAGCTGTTTCCGTTTTCAATCATGACAGGCCTGGTGAAATTTCTTCTGCTTTAATGTTGGTTATGTTTGTTGTGATATAATATGTATGATATATTTTTAGGACTCATGTGTTTCTTGGCTGTGGGGCTGGGGGTTTTTCCTTCAGATATATTTTATATTATTATATCATACTCCTCGGGTTAATAGTAGTTACGACTCATTAAACGTTTTCGGCTTGAAAAATAGTTAATTCTTATCCAAGGTTATTTTCTTCATGTCTATCATGCCAACCATCTTATACAGAACGTTAGTTGAGAACCTTATATTTCATTCGAAACAAGTTTTGTTTATGGTTTGGTGGTGTGAATTGAGCTGCTTATTCAGTGAGTATCCGCGATTGGGGTATAAAGTTTAGATTGGCTTTCATAATATATTTAAATAATTGAATATGCTCTAGTAATGAACTCCAATAGATTGATTATTCAGAGCTTCTAAAGTTTGTCTCATTATTTTATCCGATTGATGCCATCCATGCCCCAAGGAATGATGATGATTTCCATTTTTATGGATTTTTCAGTGGAATGGGTCCCTGCTTCCTTAGTTACGAGTGTCATGCAATACACTAACATTATTGAATCATTTCATTGACGTTTTCTGATCTTTTCCGTTAGCTTGCTTACAGATTTTACCTTCTTGTGTAGAGAAAGTTTAAACGCCCTTGTCATATTTTTCGTTATAGATGATATTAAATAATTCAAGGATTCTAGTGAAACTTAGTGGATGAAAAAAGTTTTATTCCTCCTGTAGAATTATTTTTTCAGATTTTGCTTCTACATTATATAATCCATAAGCTACTTGGATTTCATTTCCAATCTCTTGTAGCTCTCGAAATCTAAAAATATTTATCGGCTCTAATTTTTTCCGTATCTAAGCATGGGAACTTTTGGTGCAATGCTTGTAGTAAGTAGTAGCTCTGTGATGATTGAATATTTTGTTAAAGCTTCTATTTAAAATACTTTACTTTTGGTATGTTGGTTTTTAAACCACTTGCCTCTTGAATTTTCATATCGCTTTTTTACCTCTCTGGTATATCAGATTAGATCCTTTATTATCCGTCTATGTTTTTTCATGTACTAAATTTATCTCAGGATATTTAATATTTCTCTAGAGACTTGTTGATTATTGCTCATATAGGCGTTGGTTTTAAGCTTTCAAACTATTCTAAATTGAAGGTTGCTTTTTGTTTGTGAATATATTTGCCATCTCAGAAGGAAACGGGGATTTTTTGAAAATTTTTATTGCCTTGCCAGTTAGTATTTAGTTGTTATCGAACATTCTGCAGCTTTGATAATAACGTCAATAAGGGATTATTAGCATACCTCGATTGACTTTAGATAATCTGGCTGTGTGGAATATGAACTGAAGAGTGCTCTTGAACAATATTCAAGATAGTTCCTACCTAAATAATCTTTGTTGATTGGAAATGATATGATATAGTTATTATATTTTCACTTTAGCATATTATAGTAATTTCAATGCCACTACTTACTTACCTTGGCTTGGGTTGTTTCCGAGTTTCTTGACAGTAAGGTTATGTTTTTATATCAAGGAAAAAGCAATAATTTTATAGGGTAAAATGATTGAGATATTTACAGTATAAAAAATCAGCAAAAATTTGCTGAGTTCGCCGCCCCGGTCCCCGGGATTGATAGTTTGATACTTATGGAGCCTATTAATTTACCTCACTTAGACTTGATTGATAAACAACAGTTGCCCAGTAATATGTTCAGCTGGACTAGTTTTCTAATTGGAATTTTAATTATTGTCTTATAAGCTGTTAATATTTTGGGGAGAGAACCAGTTGATTGTGCAAGATAAAAACTTTTTGTATATAAAGGGGGGCTAATTCTAGGGAATAAATTATCCACAAATTTCCAGAGGCAAGTCAATCTAAATTGCCCAGAAAAGACTTTTTATGCTTTTGGTGTTTTTAATATTGGCTTTCCTTATAAGATATTGATTCTTATAAGTGCGCTAATCTATAGGAGTCACTCTTACTGATCTTAATCTTTTGAGAGATACAATTTCAACGAAATCTCTGCACAACTTTTCACTAGTCTCTACGATTGTTTAAAAAAGGGAAGATACTGGTAAGTCCACATTTTCTGTTATTAAACAGAGGATGATTAAACAACAAGAGTTAGGTGCTTCTAGCGTCATTGAGAAATTAATTAAGAGAAAAGATATTTCTAGTCTTGGAACTGTATAAGATATCTGTTGGGCTATATAAAATATTCAAGTACAAGGTGTTAATTTCAAATAGAGTAGTTGTAGAGCAACACCATCTTAGTAAATTATTTGTTTTATTTGACCCTTAGGAAACTTGTTTGATCATTTTTGCAGAGCTTTTTTGAAGTATCAGTGAAATGGAAACCAATACATTAATATCTCGGAGCAAATTTTATTAGATATTTCAATATTAAAAAAATTAGGATGACTCTTTATATTACCCCAACTGTTTTCTGGCAAAAGCAAATAGCTAAGATGCTATCATTCCTACGTGCTAACATATTTGCAAACATTAAATGGGTTTTCATACCAATCAAAAATATGGGGACTATAGCACATAATTCATATAGCTATGGCATTCTTAGTTCACAGTGTATTATAATTAAGGCCTAAAAACAAGAGACTAAAGCTTTTGAATCTACTGGATTTTTAAGCATGATGAGCTATGGGTGCAAAGTTAGCATAGCGAACTTGCTTCTAGTACTAAACCCGAGCTAGTATGCTCTTAATAGGATAATCTCGTCGGATTAAACTAGGCCATTTCACTAGTAGCGAGTATAGATATTCCTCGTGTTTTTCCAAAAGTGATCTTTGTACTATAATACCACAGTCATTCAAAATCTTATTAGGGAGTGCACAAGAGAGCAAATGTCACTTTATATTCAGATGCCGGATAGATATATCAGCGAAACCATACTTGAAGCACTTCTTTTAAAATTTCTTTGCTTATTAGGTCTACTCTTATAGTATGAGCCAAGAAAAGTATCGATAGGGTTCTTTCCACTAAGACCCGGCCAGGCACTATTTATGGTGGACATAATAAAGAAAAGAATTTTTTGTAGAAACTAAGTGGAAATAACCTATAAATGAATGAGGTTCAAAGCATGTATTATGTGCGTCTCCGATATATGACGCAATCAAAATTAAAAATAAAATGGATGAAGAGAAATTAATAATTATATATACTTTAAAATTTAAATTTAAACAATAAAAAAAATATAGAGTTTCAGAAAAAAAAGAAAACCGAGACATATGTTTTTTAAAAAATATTGAAAGGACACCTTCGCTCTCCGCATTTTGCTAAAAGTTATAATTTTCTTTACCCAGAAAAACTTAATTTTTCCCGGGGATTTCTTGAGAGTTATTATTAAATCAACCCGAAATTATTCCTTCTAATATTTTTTGATTGAAGAAAATCTAAAAAAACCTTTAAACCACTCCGAAGAAAATGGGTTACGCACTCAGGGGCATAAAACTTGCATAATGAATATTATAATTTTCAGCTCAAGATAATTTGGTAAATACATTTTATTACAAATTTCACAGCTTTTGGCTTTATTCTTTTTATCAAGTGTGATTTCTTAAGAGACTGCTAAAAAAGACTGATAATTTCGATGCAAACAAATAGTTGGCTTAACCACTTTGGTTCTCTTTAAAAATTTATGAGGTCGCTTAGAAGGTTCGCTTTTTCTTTAAACTATATTGTTCTCATTTTTCAAAATAACTGTTTTGAAATTTACTAAAAAAGTCTGTCATTTCTACATATTGCTCGGGGTTATACTTTTAACGGAAATCTAAAAAGAATATATTTCAAGAATCTTGTTACTCGTTAAGGCAAAATATATATGCCGGGGTTTTATCTGATTCTATCACATCACAACTACAAATTTTATCAAAGAATTCTGAGGAAAATATTATATATTAGTGTGGAAGATATGTTCCATTTACCACTACTATAGTTTTTTTTCTATACTACGTTTGGGTGTGAATTCAATAGTTATACTAAACGAAAGTAAATCTGACACTGAGAAAAGGATGATCTACATTTTTA
Organism: Nadsonia fulvescens var. elongata DSM 6958; assembly: GCA_001661315.1. Classification (NCBI taxonomy): domain Eukaryota; kingdom Fungi; phylum Ascomycota; class Dipodascomycetes; order Dipodascales; genus Nadsonia; species Nadsonia fulvescens. The sequence goes on along the minus strand of KV454412.1, from coordinate 307,412 downwards.
AGTATAAACCATCATATCTTTCCTTTTTTCTTTTCTTGAAATTGATTATTAAGCGAATGGAACCAATATTTAATTCTTTAAGCTTTCAGCTAACCCGCGAACAAAAATGATGAATTCTCTCGGTCTTTTTTTTTGAAGTTACTTTCTAAGTTGGCCTTCAAGACCGTATAGGCAAAAGCGCATTGTATTTAGGCGAAAATCATATAATTAAGGTTCAGAATACTAATTTATCGAGAACAACAAAGTTTTTTGTTTTTGTTAACGTATTTTGAGAAGGCATTTAACGACGCTAAAACATTTGTTACCTTTTTTCTGAAACAATAACTTAAACAATTTGGATTATTATTTATTTTCAATCGCTATATTTTTCTTTTTGTGATACGTTGTCAATAAGAATAATTCGATACATTGATTTTTGGCGCTAGCATTTAACTGACGTTTAAAACTTGGATATAAAGTTTCAAGTTTTTAAAATTTTGGAGTTCGGCATTCTTATATAATAATGAACTTATATATTAACCAAAAAACCTTATCCAAAAAGTCGATTTTCTATGTATTATATCTTTTTAATTTATATGTATGCCTTACTTATACGAGACTTCAAACTTTGATACCTGTAGGGGCCGCTTTGTACTCAATTAAGGTAAATACGGAAGAAGTCAAGGCCTATATATGTTGCAGTAAAAATTTACTGCTTTACTTATCATTTGTCTAATGGCAATTACAAATATACAAACCTTTCTCTAGCTCTAAAATGCCTTGAGGCATTCTTTCTATAACCGAAGTATGATTCTTCAAATCCCCACTTGAAAGGTAAAATTAGGCCAGTATCAGAGTAGTAGAAGCTTTTAGCTGAAAAAACACTTACCACAGAACATTAGTGATGCTGCATGAGAAGTTTTAGAATATTCACCTTTCCTTTGAGAACTTTGGGTTCAACTGGAGTGAATAAATTTTCATTTTATCTAATCGATAGTAGCAAATTTAGTCGGGCTTTTTGAAAAAAACAAGCATGCTAAACATCAAATTATTCTTTTGATGTATTTTTTTCTCAACCCATCTACAACTAGTTGATTAATCGAGAAGTAGACGTACCGCTACCATACTGCTTTTCAATGCCAAGGATATTTTAAAATATGTTTGCACAGATTCTTGCGCAACTTCCTTGAAATTCTTTTGGCAGGGTTATAAAGAATATCTTCCATGCACGGATTAGTGATCTCCTCAGCATCTTTCTAAACAATTGAGGACACACAAAGAGTAATATATATATTTAGTTAGGTGTAGAATATTTTTTTGTTTAATTAACTGTGTATTATCTATCGGTTGATTTTATGCGATCTTGAGGCATCAAAATATGTCAAGTTAAATAGTTTTTTTTTGATAGGAATTTTTCTACTGGCGGTTTAAACATTTAAGCTCGTTAGAGAAGGTGTAAATCTCTCATGATTGGCCTGAGGTAGTCTATAATCATCAGTTCAATTATTAGACACAGACTTATTTAGGTGTCGGAGATGCTGGCTTTATGCTTGTACTTTTATAACACAACTTTACAATATGTAAGGAGTATACCTGAATCATTTCAAATACGGCCACATATTATCAAAAATCACAAATCATTTTTTGTGTTTAACACAAACCTGAAATGGGTTGCAAGAAAAGACGAGGGGCTAGATATTAGATATTAGATTCTATTCAATGCTACCACCTGACTAATTCTACAAAACTTGCCGGGTATTTCATTCGAAACAGCTTGGAGGATAGTATAGGTAGGCATATATGAAACGTTATCTCTGACAACTTAGAAAACTAGTGTACTTTCATCCCATGATTGTTACTCTCCAGCTATTTCATATTTCTTTGGTTGCATCAATAGCAGATCTTGTGAGAAGTATTTTTTGGACTATAATTGAAACTTTTTGATATAGATTCAACGTCTCAACTATATCAAAACTCTTCCTGGTGAAAGACGTAAATGTATTTTCTGCTCTAGAATGGATGTCAAACGTGTCATCGTTTTAGTCTGTATGGATGTTTGTAAGACAGAGGTCAGGCATTCTTTTTTTAGTGCCTGAGATTCGGAAGTATTTCCGTAATTAGAGCAATTCTTCCAATTATTCTTAAAAATTTAAGACTTCTGGCAGTCTTTAAGAAAACAGTTTCGATACAGCTGAGTTACAAAGAGTTGTTAGTAATCTATTTATAAAAAAATAATTAAATGTCAGTGTCCCGAATGCCTTGCCTTACTGGCTGGAAAAAGCTTCAAAATAATAAAAGAATAGAAAGTGTCTCCGAGAAATTAAAGATCATGAAAAAAAACAATACATGAGATCCCTGTAATTCACTATCCAATCGACTAAAAGGTTCAAAACAAACTTTTTTTTCAAAGTTTTTAATTTCTTGTGGAGTATATTTTTAATATTTATTAATGAAGTCATGAATTTTGCTCATATATATTTAACGTGAGTTTTATGGCACCGACCTAGCCACGTAATAGAGGGAAGTATTATTAGTAACGGAAATATTAGGTCCAATAATTGTAACAGCTACAATATTGGTGTTCGTAATATATAAATAATAAAATAACTCAAAGCTTCGGAAATTTTAAAGGGGAAGACTGGACGGAGGGCTTTTGAAACACTAGGAAGGTAAAAATTGGATACAAAAAAGCTAAAGGTAGTTAGGATAGAAAATAAAACCAAAACTTGGCTAATAACCAAAAAAAAATATGGCTCCAGTTTCTCAAAAGATTTGAACCAAAGAGGAAAGGAGGGAAAATAGAGGCTACTTAGAAGGATAAGCGCAGCATTTTTGGCTTCTTATTCTTGAGACACCACTATATTCTTTTCCGGAACTAAATAACTAGCCCTCAGGGACTTTGTCATTGCTTTCTAATACTAGACTTTGTTTGTTAATTGACCAAAAATCAGTCTATTCTTTTGGGTTTATAGTTCAAAAGGGTCGTGGAACTCAACACTCTTGCAAGGTCTTCTACATTAGTATAAATATACACTCTCGTCAGCTTGAAATATAAAATTCAAGTTGGAATTAGACTTTCTTCGTGAATTTTGCCGCAATCATAGGTTTGTGAATTTTTATCACAATAAAGCATCAAAATATAACCAAAGCGGTGAATTTGAATTCAAAAACAATTCCTCAGCGAGGATAAAATAACCTGAAAATCCGTAATTTTTTTGGGTTGCTAAAAAATATTTAATAATCTTTTTATAGCCATCCAACAAGATAATCAAGGGTTTATTTAGCCCACCACCTTTCGTAAATAAACCTTGCCGCATAAACTAAGCTCAGTAAAACAGGCACTTCTATTAATGGTCCGACGGTGCTTGCTAAAGCTTGATCACTAGAAATGCCATATGAAGCTACAGCTACAGCAATAGCCAGCTCAAAATTATTACTAGCAGCAGTAAAACTTTGGGTAACACTCAAAGGATAAGAAAAACCAAGCTTGTAGCAAATAAAAAATGATAAACAAAAAATAACCGTGAAGTATACGATTAAAGGAGCACCTACTCTTACAACTGCAATAATTTGTTCGATCACCCTTTTACCTTGGGAGGCAAAAAGTATTAAAATAGTAAAAATTAACCCCAGTAATGACCAAGGGCTTAAAAGCGGCAGAAATTTCTCATCGTACCAATGTGCCCCGAAAACTTTTCTCAAGCCAAAGCGGCATAGCACAGAAGAGCCAAATGGTATACCTAAAAATACTGCCACACTTTTACTTACTAGTGCGTATGAAACAGTAACTTCATCTTTACTGTGGGATACAATCTTAATATAGAAAATAGCGAGCGGTGCAAACAAAACAATCTGTAACACAGAATTAATAGCTACTAATACCGCACAGTAATCGCTATCACCATCCGCTAAATCGGTCCACACTAACACCATAGCAATACAGCGGGCTACGCCAACTAGAATCAGGCCTTCTCTTAATTCTCGTTGATCTGGTAAAAAAGCCCAAGCCAGGCCTACCATGAAAAGAGGAGCTATTATCCAGTTCATAAATAAACTAAACAGGACTTGATTTAGAAACTCTCTATGAGTAAACAAGACATGAAGTTTTTCGTATCGGACCTTGCATAAAATAGGAAACATCATAACTAAAAGTCCGACTGCAATCGGAATCGAAACACCCACAAATTGACCCTTGGCAAGAGAAGGGCCAGTGCCGGGAACAAAGTAACCCAATATAATACCAATTACCATGGCCAAGATAATCCACAAGGCTAATAGACGATCCACCCATCCTAGTCTCCTTAATGGAGATAGTCTTTCGGGTTTTTCTTCTTCATTGGAAGATGCCGAGAATCCTTCAAGGTCTTTCTGTAGGGTTGCCTCGGTCTGGCTGGATATGTTTACTATCAAATTAGCCTCTATTGGTATATTTTCCTTGTTATTTGAAGTACTGGTGCTATTCCCTAATTCCATGGTCTCGAATTGCTTTTTCGGTAGATATGTTCAAAACAAACCTAAAACTAATAGACAAAAGGCAGAATAAAGATCAATTCATCAATACTGGGCTCTGAACATGGGTTTATATTCAAATATATTCCAATTCAAAAAGAGGGGCTAATTCAATGAGAAAAGTTGTCTCAAATTTTATCTATTTCCGGTGAGTGGCATAAATAAAATCTCAAAAAAAAAGTAAACGACCCGCATTGACGGAAAACTGCATGTGCACTTAATCAAACTTATGGAAGGCTGACGTATGTCAGCATTAGCAATTAGATGCCCCATTTCTTACCTTTGTACATCTAATTAATTTGTTATAATACTGACCCTGAGCCCATAGCGTTAACGAAGCTTGAGCCTTGAATATTTAGGCAATATAAATACCACGATTTCAGCATATTGAATAAAGCCTTAAGCTCTATTTACTGTACTCTAGAGAACCGCGCTAGGGTATGGTTTTACCATGTGTTAATTACCCTCTTGTGTGGCTATGAAAAGTTGTCCAATAGTTTCAGATAAGAAACGTCCGCTTCACAGGGGTTTCTAATGGTTGAAAGAACCAAAAGAGTTATGTATCTAATTTCTTCAGTCGAGCAGTATATCTTAATTCACTCATGGATTATTAATGAACACTATTTGTAACTGATCACGGGTATTGAAGTGAGTCACAATTTTGTTACTTTTAGTCTAGTATCAACTAGAATATAATTCCATTTTGTTTCTAGCGCAACTTTCAATCGTCAAATAGTTTTATTGCATAAGTCTTTAAGCTGTTTTGTATCAAGTTTATTAAAAATAGATTGAATTTTTAGACACTTTTTGGCCCTGGATGTAAGGTCGATCATGATATTAGTTCAAAAAACTTTCCGGTATAAGGATCGTAGATAGACAAATAATGTACCTTAATGTTAATCAAAGTAATTTTATATATATATATATCTTTTTAACAGGGATAATTGAAATTTTTTGTGTTTTTCTTTTAGTCAGAGGCTATTCTCCCGCCAAACGTTAAAAAGCTTATTGGTGTATCAATACTGCCGCTCAATGATAGATATCAAAGAAGCTGGGCGCAATTTCCAAAAAATAAACACGTCACAGACAGGATTCGAACCTGCGAAGGTAAAACCCATTGCCTGAGCTGCTTCAACCAGAGTAGATTAGCAGGGCAACGCCTTAACCACTCGGCCACAGTGACATTTTCATTGCTACAAACTGGAGTCGATCCAATCATGTTCGCGTAACTAATCTTACGTAAAACCAACTTGACCATCAAGGCAGTATTATTGGAGATGTCTTTATACATTAAATGTGAAAAAACGAGATAACATATTTTCCCAAGGTATTAAAAATCATAGCTTACAAGGGAACTAGAGTTTTTTTCAGAGGTTTGAAAAACGAAAAGTCAAGAGACAGTATTCAATTTAACCCAATGCCCTTCTACTAAAATACATATACACAAGTTTATGTTGGCTGCTTGAATTAGTTTCCTTTGATTTCACAAACAAAGTTAAAAATGCAGAAAGGCAGATATACTGATGAACACAATAGACGAGGCATTGAAGAATATATTAGACAACGTGGGTCAGGACTAAAGAAAAATAGAGAAAAAAAATCCATGTAGGCCGAAAAGTCTAATATCCGCAATTCTCTATTTAAAGGTAGAGCTTTATTCATAATATACCATCCTTCGTTCGATTCCAGCCTAATCTAGTGTTTTGAGGTCAGGATTATGTACATTCCCACCTTTAAGCAGGCAAAATTGAACGCAATGCTGAATGCCCTACTGAAAGAAGTTTAATCTACATAGGAATACCCCCAAGCAGACTAGCCGTTAATACTGACTATACCAATAAATAAAAGATATCAATTCTTTCTTTAAAACGAATGACGGCAATATAAAAAACTACCTTCTCTGAGGTTTTCTTAAAACTGATATTCTCTAATATTGCACAATATCGAGCTATGTTTCAAGTAAAAAGCAGTCACGATGCCATAGTTAAGCTATCACTTACTTAATAATTTAACCCAAACCCACGTGAACACATACCTGGGAGTGATTAGTCATTCACTTTCGGGGGTGAAAAATTTCGGCAGGGTTTTCTGAAAATGCGAATTCCATATTATTTTTTCATTTTCGGAACTTTCTTTCTTTCTTCTCCTTGCACTCCGAATCAACAACCATAATGTCCGTTGCCCGTCCTCAAGTTTCCGTTATCAGCGTTACCGGTGAATCCACCGCCGCTACCGTCGCTCTCCCCACCGTCTTCAAGGCCCCCATTCGTGCTGACATTGTCCACTCCGTCTGGGTTGGTGTTGCCAAGAACAAGCGTCAAGCTTACGCCGTTGCTTCCAACGCTGGTGAACAAACCTCCGCTGAATCTTGGGGTACCGGTCGTGCTGTTGCCCGTATCCCCCGTGTTGGTGGTTCTGGTACTCACAGATCTGGTCAAGCTGCTTTCGGTAACATGTGTAGAGGTGGTCGTATGTTCGCTCCTACCAAGACTTGGAGAAAGTGGCACGTTAAGGTCAATCTCAATGAAAAGAGATTCGCCACCGCTTCTGCCATCGCTGCTTCTTCCGTTAACTCTTTAGTTCTTGCTAGAGGTCACCGTGTTGAATCCATCCCTGAAATTCCCCTTGTTGTCTCTAACGATGTTGAATCTTACACCAAGACCAAGGAAGCCGTTGCTGTCCTCAAGGCCATCGGTGCTCAACGTGATGTTGTCAAGGTCCTCAAGTCCAAGAAGCTCCGTGCCGGTAAGGGTAAGTTCAGAGGTAGACGTTTCACTCAAAGAAAAGGTCCCCTCGTTGTCTACGGTGAAGACAATGGTCTTGTTAAGGCTTTCAGAAACATCCCCGGTGTTGAAACCGCTAATGTTAGATCCCTCTCCCTTCTTCAATTAGCTCCCGGTGCCCACCTCGGTAGATTCGTCATCTGGACTGAATCCGCCTTCTCCCTTCTTGACTCCATCTGGGGTTCCGAAGAAACCGCTTCTGCCAAGTCTGGTTACACCCTTCCCTCCCACATTATCACCAACACTGACGTCAACAGACTTATCAACTCTGCTGAAATTCAATCTGTTGTCAGAGCTGCTGGTGCCAACGTCCAAAAGAGAACCAACGTCCAAAAGAAGAACCCTCTTAAGAACAAGCAAGTTCTCCTTAGACTTAACCCTTACGCCAAGGCCTTTGCCCAACAAAAGCTTGGTCAAGCTAAGGTCGAAAAGGTTGCCGCCAAGACCTCCAAGGTTTTCTCTGAAATCCTTGCCGACAACTAAGTCGATCCCTTGTAATGAATTTTTATTACTATACGGCTTCTGATTTTTAATTTTTTACTTTTTTGTGTAGTATTGTTTATGATCAAAAATAAAGGAATTTAAAAAGAACCCGCTTATACTTAATCTTATAATGTATTATTTCACCAGTTGTACCAATACTTTCCTTGGATTTAGAGGGATAAAGCCCATATATTTGCCTTACCGATAAGAAAAATTCAAGCAGAGGATACACGCCAACGTAAAAAAATGATCAAATAAAAATCTAGATTTACGATGAAGGGCCTCGGCTTGTATGATATATTACGTGTTATTAGTATTATAGTAATACACATATCGGAAAACTAGGACCTCAATGCCCTCAAACGCTCTTGAAGGTTATCTTCAACTTGCTCAGTAGTATCGATTTTGGTCTTTTGGGGAGTTGAGCCAGCTAAATTATGAGCCAATTCCAGGCCAGCCTCGTCAGCGACTTTTTGCACCAGTAAGTCAACTTCCTCTTGCGGGGTATCAACGGCGTTGGCGGAACTCGTAGTATTCTCATAGTAGGAAGCCGTAGCATCAAGATCTTCAAATTGTTGTTCAAACTTCTCCATAACCAGCGAGATTTTTTCTATATTCATACTTTCCATGGCTCGATCCATACCTCTAACAACTTGAGTCATGTTTCCTGTGACCTAATCAATTCAAAAAGAAGAGGAGACGGTTAGAAAAATAGCTTTTGTATGAATCAATATCGTGGAATATACTTACATTTCTCATAGTAACGGCAGTTTGCACCCGACTGGCAACCGCGTCAATTCTTGAAGCAAGTGTCAGTAAGTTAAGGCGTTCGCTCTGTTTTCTCACAGCATTAGCAGCGTAGAGACGAGCGATATCATTATTACCTTGTGTGATAGCCTATGAGATAGAATATCGGTACGTTAGTATTCATAAGAACAAGAGTTTAAATTGTTTAGCATATGTAACTATTGTACTGCACCCGTTCGATATTTACCTTTTTGACTTTGTTCTTTTCAACTTCCATTTCTTTACCAGCCTTCATAGCCTGTTTATTCAGCTGCTTGGCAGTAAACTACATAAATGGGTGCCAAATAAATAGTTAGTTGCTGTTTTATCTGGGTGATATTCATTTTAAACCGGGCAGCGATATCAAATGGTAGAGGGTGAGAAATGCGCAACCACCACATACCTTAAGTTGGAAAAGAGATTCTTCAGAATCGGCAATAAAGAGTAACAGTAAGTTAGATTAGATTTTAATAAAAAAAGTTAAGAGCATTATCGCTTACTTTCGAGAGACATTGCGGTAATTATATTTTTATTGACGTTCTATTCGATAGGCAACTCTGGTGTGTGGTGCTCCAGCTTGAATCTGCTGACAGACAAGATCCCCAGATAAGAGTGGCAGCTGGGAGTGCGCTGACTCAGCGTTTATTTACTTTTGAAACTCATTAGGATGCCGTCAACAAACCAAAAAAGTATTTGCAGGTGTATATTCCCTAATAATCAGAAACCGGAGAATAACCTATACTTTAATTTCAAGTATTCTGGTACCTAAGATTTAAATCATACTAAAAATCTATAATGTCAGGATTATCTGCTGATTTACCGCAACGGCACACTCATTCTCAGAACTTTCCAGCCACTAAGCTATACGATATTATTGCGGGCAAAGAATGTAAGTATTTGATTTTTTTGAATGCACTTGAAGAAAGTCTTTGGCCGTACACTTGTTAACAATAAAAAAGCATTAGAGATAAAGACTGAGGTGATTAGTCATTTCAAAAGTTATGTAAAGCGAGATAATATTGATATATCTCAACTCTACATATATATCAGTGCATGTGTTTTAGCTATCAATTCAGATGATGGTGCATTGAGTATGGCAGCATTTTCTGCTCTTTACCATTTAATCAAACGGGCTAGACTTCAATCTAATACTGCCCTGCTTGAGGAGGAAGAATCATATCCAATAATACCTCTGTTGATTGAAAAGTTGGGGCACAGTAAATCTGTAGTTCGCTCTATTGCTCGGAAATCTTTACAGGAATTTGTTGAGCCCTGCCGCACACATGTCGAAAGAGCTATTCGAGAAATTGGGCTACCTTCTGAAAATGAAATCACCCAAATTGAAAGTTTACGGTTCCTGCTATGGCTTTTAAATTCAAAAAGTACTATGTCCTTTAAGCCATTTACTGCTATCTTGACATCCCTACTTAATAGCGAAAATGATGAAGTTCGACAAGACAGTTCTCTGATACTAACTCAATATTTTGCAAGTGCATCTAATGTAGCTAAGATAGATCTTTATAGAGAATTACAGAGGTTGGAAGTCGAGCCTGATTTGGCTTCGGAAATATTGAAGAATATCAACTTTAACCCAACACCCAACTACGGAGAATTGAATAATAATCCACCATCGTCACGGCATTCCCATCCTGCTTCACATTTTAACCAGAAGCTCCAGCCAGTAATTAAAACATCGAATAATCGTGTAGCTTCGCTACCCATTCATTCTGCCCCCCATTCCCAGCAAGCATCCAAGTCACGACACAAAGAAAACTCGGTTGGCGTAGATGGCATTCCTGATATTGTCAGGGCATTACCAGGCTATGAAATGGAGGAAATGGAGGAAGAATATGTGAGGTCGAGTGATGAACTAAGTATTATTATGGAGGGTCTATTAGTGCCGTTTGCGGGAAAAGAAAGTGAGTTTAACTGGCAACAAAGAGAAAAAAACATAATTAGAATGAGATATTTGATAAGAGGGAATGCCGCTAAAGATTTCCCCGGAACTTTAACAATTTCTTTGAAGTATTCTGCCGATGGAATTAATAAAGCTATTATTTCACTAAGAACAACGCTTTCCACTCATGGCTGTCAACTGATAAAAGATTGTGCAACAGTTTTAAAAACTAATTTCGATAGTCTAACGGATATTTTTATTCCCACGTTGATTAAATTAACTGCGGGATCTAAAAAAATATCCGCACAAAATGCTCATGCCGCTGTGTCGACTATCATCGCTCAGTCGTCTTATCAGATGAAAATTGTTAATCAAATCTCTTACGCGATGCATGATAAGAACTTCCAGCCAAGACTTTTCGCAGCTACCTGGATTCGAATTGTACTTGCATGTCATGGCCATGCTAAGAATCAAATAGAACACAGTGGTGGCCAAGATGTCATTGAAGAATGCCTCGTAAAAGGTCTAATAGATGCCAACCCTAATGTAAGGGAAGATATTCGACCTGCTTTCTGGCTGTTTTATGAAATTTGGCCACAGAAGGCTCAAGCCATTATCGAAGAGAAATTAGACAGCAGTAAAAAGAAAGCCCTAGAACGATCAAGACCAGAACAGCTTAAATCTTTACCCGAGGTTTATTTGGGAGAAAGGCCCACGACTTCAAGAGCGGGTTCAAGGGGTTCACGTCCTCCTATCCGAGATTTTATTAACAAAGCTAAAGAAGCTCAAGGAATTATTGGCCGAGAAAAAGCAAATCAAACTCAGTCACGGACTCAACCACATTCAGCTTACAACTACAATTTGAATCAAAATTCCGGACATGCCACGTCAGTAGCTGCTAACCATGACAAGTATAATGCCCATAATTTCCAAAATAATGTATCATACAACAATATGACGAATGTATCACGTTCTTCGTCCTCGTCATCGTTAACAAACTTTGTGACTTCGTCTTTAGGATCCCACGGTAAGCTTGTATCGACATCCACTCGCCTTGGGCCTCCTCAAAGGGTGACATCAAGTGGTAAACCTTTTTTTCCTGTTAGGAATAATTCGCTGAGAAGTTCATCACGAGCTGGAACACCACTAGAATCTGAGAGAGGAAAAACACCTATTCCGCCACCAACTCTTATGGACCTTATTGGAAGTGGTGATCTCAAGAGTCAGATAGATGGCGCCAGGCTTTTAGAATCTATTTTCAGCAATGCCGAGCAACCTAGAGATATCAAGTGTGCACAACCCCTCAGACTACCCCCTGCTGAGTCTCTAAGCCCGGTTTTACAAAGATTGTTCAAAGCACCCAAAACCACAGAAATTTCAGGTATTTTATTGCACAGTGATCTTCTTATTCGAGAGGTTTTCAAATTTGTACCCTTTGAGTTACTTGCCATCAAAATTTTCGTAATGGACCCCAATTCTAACCAGGTCCTAGTTTCTACTATTAAGTCCCTGGCAGAAAAAGAAAATATTTATAATAGCTATTTGAATGTTCTAAAGGGTATCACAAAATCTTCATACAGTCAACTACAGATCAAGCGAGTTATTCATCACTGCTTGGACTCCATTGAAGAACAAATATGCATTGAAGAGGGAGTTTTTAAATATGATCAGAAATCTCGGCGCTCAAAGACGACTTTCTCATTCCTTCAAGATGCAAATAACTATGATGTCCTGACCCGTGAGCTATTGAATATTGCTGTCTTCGATGGCCTTGGAACCACAAACCATGAACACGTAATTCGGATTTTAGTTAAATTAGGTACCCTGAATATGGAGTTATTTATTAAAATCTTACACGTCACAGGATTGTATAATATGTTTGAGCAGAATCTTGGTTTGAATGATATGCTAAAACAGAAACACCGTGAAAGAGAAACTGCCAAAAACTCTGATTCATCTAAGGCTAGTGTGGATCAGCTACCCGTGATTGGGTCTAAGGAGACACAAGATTTTGACAAAGAAAATTTTAATGTCTATAGTCGTGATAATGTCACACAGCGTGAAGGCTCCGCCAATAAAATATTGCCCTTTGAGCAGGATGGCAAATTCCCTTATAACTTATCACCATCACCATCATTAATTTTAAATGATGATATAGAGATAAAGGATAATGATATTGAGATGAAAGATGATACTGAAATCAATAACGATTTGGAGATGAAAGATGATATTGAAATGGGAGAGAATATAGAAGTTCAAGCTAACAAATTGTCTAACCTCAGTGCAGATATGAGGTCCTTTCATGATGCTTCATTCACTCAGCCATGCCCCAGCCCTGATATTGTGCTTGAAAAAGCTATAGTAGTTGAAGGAATCAAAAGCGGTAGCCGAGCCTTGAATGTTGATAATGATGTCGACATGGAGGATGTTGCTTCCGCTAATGGAGAAGAATCAGTCGTTGATGATTATTTTAGCGCCATAAGTTCCCCGGTTATTTCAGATAAATTAAACCAGGAGACAAGCGCTATTGACTCGGGGGAGGGGCTTCTGAATAATCAAGAAGTAGCTTATTTAAAAGAAATGACAACACAGTTTGAAGAAAAAAATGGGCATGAGAAAAAAATGGAAGAACATTCAAACGTAGAAGCAGAAGAAAATGAATCTGAAGTGAAAGATGCGCAAAAATATGAAGAAAAAGATGAGGAGGAAAATGAAGAAAAGGAAGATTCCGTAATTATTACTCTTCAACCAGCAACTATGGATGTCAGTCAGGATGAAGACAGCAGTGCTAATGAATCACCACAGCAACCTGAAACCAATGAGCTAACTGAATTGACTGGTGGGTTCAATCAAATTATTGTAGATGAGCTTAAGCTAGCTTCAAACAATAACTCTTCTGTTGAAAATACCAGTACTGTTAAGAATGAAAGTCGATTGCCAGTGTCTAGTTCAAGTAAGAGGTTTGATGTATATGGCGATGGTAGTGACTCGGATGATGATCGATGGTTCAACTTTGGGATTATTCAAAATCAATTTTATATGAGCCAATACGCCTCTACTCCAACATCACTATCCCAGGTTGATATTGACCTAATGATTTCACAGCTAAGATCTAGAGAAATTGATACATTAAAGTTGAGATATCTTACTGCGTTTATCGGAAGTAGTAGAAGATCTGCTAATGATAATAGCGACGAAGCCCTCCCCATACAAGGTAAAAAATTGAAGGATATTCAAATCGGGCTTATTAAAATGCTGCATAGTGTATTAGATGAATATAACTCCCCGAAAAATATTCAAACCAAAGATCCAGAACAGCTGTTGAACCAAGGCTTACTCTTATTAAAGCAAATCCTGAATACATATCCCGAAATCATCGTGAACAATACCATCATTTCCGATAATAGTCCATGTGGCACTGTCCTATCTGAGGTTATTCGGGTACTCTTACGTTTAAATACTTTGAGCATGCCATTTCTCATTAAATCTTTCATCTTGACCGGAATTCAAGAGACTGCCCATAAGGTGGTGCAAATAGCCCACGAAGGTGATCTTATTGACGAGTTGGTGTTTATTTTGACTATGTCGACTTCGCTTAATAATCACGATGAGAGCACCTGTAGGACCATAATTATGCTACTCTCATTAATTCAGAAAGCCCTTTCTAAAGTGAGACGGGGCCAACCTGATAGTGAACCACATCAACAAATGCTTGCAGAACGCGTGGCGCCAGCTTTGCTCAAGATTATCGCTTTTGCCAAACATCACGATTTGATTAATTCCGAAAATACCAATATTCGGAAATTAATGGTAGATGTCGTTGTTCTTACTATAGCCTTGACTAGCCCCCTATACGAAAAGGAAACCATATTTGAGCTTCTAGAGTTGAAGCCTAATCAGAGAAGTTTAATCACGTATATTTTAGATAAATCAATTTAGTGTAGCATAATAACTAATAATATACTCACAATGATATTGACCCTATTATATACATACAATATTCTAGGACAAGACATCTTTACTTACTACCCACCCGAAAATCAGCAAAAAGTAACACAATGTGAAGGTTTATTAAATTAAGATTATATATTTTATTGCTTTATTCAATAGTTTTTTTTTTCTTTTTTGTTTCGATGATAATAATCACCAAGAGGTGAAAATGCCTTTACGCACACCAATTGAAATAACAAAGGTAGTGAGGGACTCTATGAAACACAACAAAAAAGCATGATCATACTACCCTCTAAAGACACCCCTTAATAACATAGCCAACATCCGTAGCCACAATGTCTATATCTATATAGATAACTGACAAAGAAAAGCCCAAGAAATAAAAAACAAACACAAAAATAAAGCTCAAAGAATAAGCTATACAATCTATATGATTATATTTCATTTCCCAGTTTTATTGGGAGAGCATGATGATTAGCCGAACTGAAAATTTGAAAAACACACGAAAATATAAAAAACAGGTGCACACGGGAAAAGACACTAATTTAAGCATCAATGAAAGAAAAAAAATGTCGAAAACCAACGGGACGAAAAATGAATACAGGGCCTAAGACTATCTGATAATGGTAGCGAAGAGGGAAAAGGCAAGCAAGGAAACCCCAAAGTGCTTAGGCACACTTACTAAAGGCGATTATAACCGAGCAATCCATGGAACCCAATAGTGAGGCAAGACCAGCACACGACACCCTCATAAATTAATTTTAGCATGATATTATTCTTTTTCTTCAATATACCAAGCTTTGGCTTATTTTTCAATGGCTATTTCTTTCTTTTTTGGGGCATCGTATGGGGGCCGAGGCAACGCGACGAAAACCTAAAGAAAAATTAGGACCAACAACATAGATCAACACTCACAACTCGGCAAATATCAATACAATAATCGGAACCAAAAATCAGGGGGCCAACGGGACAAATGGGACACTGATGAGTGTAAATACCTGGCGTATTAGGAAGAAAACTGAAAGTCATTACTGAAAACCATGGCAACCACGCTGGACTGAAACAATACGAACTAATCTAGCAAAAAACTGAATGTAACGAAAACTAAACATACTGGCATGTCCTGGAAAGCAATAAAAACTATACCAAAGGGCGATTTGGATTCATCATGAGGCGAGCGAGCTCACAAAAGGCGCTCGAACCGAAAACCAACTAAGGGTATCTGGAAAATATTCTTAATATGGCTGGCATACGACCTTTATAGAAACCGACTACTAACTAGTGGTTCTGGGTCTTAAATGGCAAACTTCATCGGGGGTGAAATTGCTTAGCAAGAGTATTCTGGATGCTCTTGATGAATTATAAGATATAAAACAGGGGACATGGATTTTATGCCTCCTTTATACTCATAACTCGGTGGCAAAACAACAGCAATCATGTGCCAGGATGATGCGGCGTAACCACACATGACGCACAACACCCTAACCTCTATCTAGTCTGCTGATATAATGAGATTGTGATGACAAACGATTCCAGACCCATATATGCTTTATATAATGAGGGTGTTGCGTATATATGATACCTGAGGAATTTTTTGGTTTTCGATCCCACCGGTGGGAAGTGAAGATTATTGGAATTGGCGCGAGAAAAGGGATAATAGTAAACGAGGGCTTGGTGAAATTTTGCACGTCAATAGATTGCACTGCTTTATTTAGAGAAAAGTAATAACCATAACAATATGTTGAGAGTGTCACAAAGATTGGTTTCATCGCGTGTTGGTGTCTCAAGTGCTGTTCGAGCCTTGTCTACTAGCACTGCTTGTCTATCTTTTAAGCATAGCCAGCGGGTCTTCAACACACCCCAGAATCGTACTGATTTCGGATCCTATTCACTCAACTATAATCCCATTCCTATTCCCGAGTCTGAAGCCAACCTTTCGCCTGCTTTACATGCCCTCCGAAGCCGTTTGCAGCTCACTAATGAATACCCTCTGTCCACTCTAGGCCGTGCCTTAACTGGTAGTAAGAGCATCGATGGTGAAAAATACGTTAATAATGCTGGTATGGCCCAATTCGGTAAGAATCTAATCAACTATTATGTTACCGAGCACTTCTTAGTCAAATACCCTCGTTTACCGACCAAGGTCCTGAACGAAGTCGCATACGCCCATTTTAGTGAATCGAGTTTAAGCAGCACATCAACCCTATGGGGTATCGAAGTTAACAATTCTACTATTATTGATTCATTGATTTCAGCTGAATCAGAACAATTAAGATTCGGTAAATTAAGATTCGCCAAACAATTTGAGGATTTAACCAGTCAAGCAGATGAAGGTATTATTGAGCTGACCACTAAAGATCAACGCAACCGAGCTCTTGGTGAAACCACTGCTCGTGCTCAAGCCGTTCAGGCCATTATTGCCGGTATTTATGCTCATCGGGGACGTCAAGCCGCCAGAGAATTCATCATTAATCACCTGATTAAAAATAAAAAGGTCGATATTGATACTCTACTACAATTTCCCCAGGCTACGCGTGAATTAAGTCGATTATGTACCCGTGAAGGTCTTGAATCTCCCGTCAGCCGATTATTGGCTGAAACTGGTAGAAACTCAGCTGCACCCGTCTTCATCGTCGGTGTTTTCAGCGGTAACAATAAGCTAGGTGAAGGTCAAGGTGCTAGTCTCAGAGAAGCCAAGACCCGTGCTGCCGTCAACGCACTTAAGGGTTGGTATTTATATAGTCCATTAGATGTTCAAGTACCCAGCATAACTGAAGCCGATGCTAATACTCAATTCAAGTCCGTGTACGTTGATAAGGGTACTGTGGTAATCTAAGTTCAAATAACCTTTGTTGCTATTTTTCTTTTTGAGAAAGAACTAAAGAAAAAAAATTGTGGCCGATAGCCCAATCACTATATCCCCGTACATACCCGCACTCGTGTGTATGTTAGTTTGTACGATTCTGTATATAAATAGTTGATAGATATCTATTCCAAGTAAACACACCAATAATAGCGAACCGATCAAAGCCAAAAAGCATTTCTAATCTATTGGTAATTATGTCACCATATCCTTATAACCTCCCAATTGTCACGTGCCCCACAAACCATAAAGGAAATTAAACGCAGCCATCGCGATCTTTAAACGGCTCGGAATTTTTCATTTTTATTTTTTCAGCGTTAGATAATCTTTACGATAATACATACTTAAAGACTGTCCAGATTTCAGCCATCTCTTCAGTCTTCCCCGCACCCTTTGTGTTACTTCTTGGTCTAAAGTTTTTTTTTCAAAGTGCATATTTTGCTTTAATTTGCTTCTTTCCCCTGTATATCTATATCGGTAACAGTGACGAATTTGGCGCTTTGGCTATCCGTTTTGTATACACTTGTATATACATTTCCCTCTCTCTAGTAATCACCTTTCGTCTAATATTTGGGTTTATCTTTTCCGCTAAGAATTTATTGGCATAATCAATATACCCTTGCTTCGCTAAATATTGCGCGTTTTAAGCCTTATTTTATCTTCAACTATATATTTGGCTATGTTCAGCGCAGTAAATAAGGCCTCTGAGGTCAAGAAAGGTAACTCACTGATCAACTCAGTAAATACTGATAACAGTAGGGGTGTTCAATTCGATAAACTAGATGTCAAAATGGTTGAAAAAACGCATCATAAATTATTATCAAAGACCGATATTCCGAGCTCATCAATTTCTAGCGATCCTGATTTTGCTTCTGTTACTGGATCTTCCAAATTATCAGAGCCATCATCGTTAACTTCCTCGGTATCAAATTTTACTGCTCCAGTAAAAAACGAAACTTCTGGGGTTGATTTACGTAAGGAGATTTCATCACCTGTATCCACTCCTTTGTCTACTCTCACCACGTCTGTTTCTAAAGTAAAATCAGAAGAGACTAAATCCAATATAGATGTTGAAGCCTCGGCTGCGGTAGGGATCACAGAGACGACAAGTGTCACTATTAAGCCTGAATCCTCAAGTTCAGCTATGGCTACGAATTCTGCTAATGAAAACGCTTCAGCTAGTTCTGACCCTTCAGCCACGTCATCTTCGTCGTCCTCGGCAGCTTCGTCTTTGACTCTAGTGACCGCCGGCCCTGCCGCTCCTGCTTCGACATTGGCTCCAGTGTGCCAAAATTGTGCTACATCTACTACTCCGCTATGGCGTCGTGATGAAGCTGGTCAAGTTCTCTGCAATGCATGTGGTCTCTTTCTTAAACTACATGGTAGATCGCGACCTATTTCCTTGAAAACTGATGTTATCAAAAGTCGTAATCGTATAAAGAATAGTCACCGTGATTCAGCTTCGTCTCTTAACTGTAACTCTGGTCCAGCTAGCTACCCAAATTCACCGGCGCATGGCCCTATAATGTCGCCAACTGGCAGTTTGACTTCATCTCCTCGATTAGATCCACAAGGTAATATATTGAATGATAAAAAATCAAAGAAAAATTCTGGGGGGTCTAAGTCTGGAGGTCGTAAGTCGACACATTTCGGTTCTAGTGATGCCTTACCATCGTTAGTAAATCTAGATCATTCCCACGGTCATTCGCAAAACCAATCAGTTTTATCTTATGGACCTCACCTGGTTATGAACTCGAACCATGGCCACCCCGGTTCCTACCCACCTAATGGTGCTGGTCTTTACCTCGGTGCTAATCCTTACCCTCAACATCTTCCCAACATATACTCACCCCTTCCGGGCGCTCCTATGACTATGCAAGGTCCTCACCACTCCCCGCCCATAAATCATCATAATCATCCAGACTTATCTATGTACCCAGGTCATATGGTGATGGCCACGCATAGTCATCCTCATGCTCATGTTCATCCTCATACTCATGGTAACCATCTTCAAGCCCACCTCATCGGCCATCACCATAGTAACCATAGTTTAATTCACCACTTTCAATCTAGCGGCGCTAATACGCCAACTGGCGTGGTCTCACCATCTTTAGCGCCCATAATGAATCAATCAGTGTCTTATTCTCCTACAACAAATGGTACGAGTTCTAACATTAGTATGGGCATGGGTTTACATAATGGTAGTGGCACTAGTTCGCCATATGTTAACCCTGGGGGGCATTCTCACTTAGTGTCACGGCTCAATAATAGTACCCCCAATATGGTGACTTCTATGTCTCCTGTTTTACCCGCATTTCATACTATTTCCCCATATGGTAATTTGTCTTCGGGACCTAATTCACCCGCGATCAAGGCCATATCGGGTACTGTAAGTGGTGATCATGCTAGTTCAGGCGATAAGGCCAGCGTCAATGGCAACAAGAACAACATTAGTCACCTCAGTCAATCTCAGTCTCAAATTGCTGAACGTAGTTCTAGGTCTGATAGTGGAGACCACCTTGTAAAGGCTTTTCATGAAATACCAACTAATAGATCTAATCAAAATCATTCGCCTCCATTGTTGAAGAGTATTACCAGCCCCTTACTATTAAGTGTAACGCCGTCAAGTAGTCAACGGGCTTCCAGTCCATTTCCGTCGCTGAGTAAGTCACCCTCCTCAATAGCAGTAGCATCTACTCCGTCGTCTACCTTATCGACATCATCAACTTTACCGGCGACTTCGTCCATATCGGATATACCATCTACTAGTTTAGCACCAGTAGCTTCAACTGATGCGACTACTCCCATGTTGCCGGTTCTGAGTTTTAAAACTGCTACTTCATCGGGAAAGACTACTTTGATGTCTCAGGCAACATTGTCTGTTACTTCCATGAATGATCTACATCAGTTGAAACCACAATCACAATGTTTGCCTCAACGTACGGCGCTAGATCATTTATCTTCGGCTGCTTCACAAAGCTCTTATCTATCTGGGCAGTCTGCACCCAGTGAAAAAAGTGGTGATGAGCATGAAGTTGTCAAACCTGTAGTATCTGACAAGCATCTAGCGTTGAGTAGTAACCTGGCCAGTAACATTATTTCAGGCTCTGTAACGCCGATGCCTTTGCAAAGAGCCTCTTCTGTGGTACCTCTTTCATCAATCAAATGCGATGAGTTAGCCACTCTAAGAACGCGTGTGGCTGAATTAGAACTGGTCAACGATCTGTTCAAATCACGCGTCGCTGAATTGGAAGTATCGGAGCTATCGGCGCGTCGTAGTGAAGCCGCCATTCGTGAAACAGAAATTATGCTGCGTAATAACCTTTATCGTCTTGAAAATAGAAACTTGCAAATAACCGAAAAGAATAAGGAGCTTAGGGCACGTCTTAAAGAATTTGTACCCTCCACGTTCGCCATACGGTCTTTGTCGTCAAGTCCCCAGGCTGAATTAATTGACTTGAAGTCTACGATGGCCGTAGAACCAAAAAAACAGTCATCTTCTACCTCGATACCACCAGTTAATAGTACTTTAGTAACTCCTACGCTAACACCAACCCTTGCGGCCTCTACGGCAATCAAAAACCCCGTTCCCAGCAAACCCCTGAGTCACAAGTTGGACTCTGGAGTTCCCAAATTCACTAGTGACAATACTTTGGCTGAAATCCCTGAACCCGTTACCAAAAAGGCTAAATTGATTCCGACAATGGATGCTGTGTTATCTTCGTCGGCGACCACTGTCGAGCCTGAAATTGCGAAAAAGGTTGACTGTGCACCGGATCGATTACTAATAAAGTCCAGCAAAGTACCCTTAATCACTAACACTGCTAATTTACCTTGTAAGGAAAATTTAGGGGCCACTAAGAAAGTCAAGGTTAGTGATTTGATATAAGCCAACTATCTTTTATTCTTCTCTGTGAGAAAAGAATAAGAATAACTATTTAAATCATACATTTATTTATTTCCACCTGCTTTTAGCTTGGGTGTTAGGTTTTCACCTACTATCTCATATATTATAATATGTATATATATTTTTGTGTTTGTAATTGTTTTGTTTTTGTTTTGTTTAGTTAAATATCTTCGTTTGTTGGTTTTTGTTTTCGAAGAAAAAAGTTTTGTCATGTTTTATACTCGTTTGAGTATTTGTAATTTAGTAATTCAATAAGTACGTTTATTCATCATATAAATATATATTGGCACATTAAACTTTTAAATGAACAAATTAGCTGAAATAAAATAAGATAAAAAATGGACTATTAAATAAATCAAATTAGCTGAAAAAAAACAAGATAAAAAATAGACGCATTACAGATGAGCTTTTTGAAAGTGGCTCACTCTGCTTTAACTAAATTTGGGATTTCAACAGCTGTATCCTTTTCTAAATCACCTCGGTATTGATTATGGTGGCAAGCCCAAGTGCTGATATGATCATTTTCTCCTTTTTTATTTTGGTCTGAGGCTTCTAAATAAGCCTTATTTCTTTTGAAGTACTTACAACCGGCAAAGATATTTATAAGTGCGTAAGCAAGCAAGACACTAGCCACCGACCAGGACAATAACACAACTACAAGCAACCCCCAACATATCAGAAACGAGTGGCAATAGTCAACTATGGAAGCATAGAGCTTATGAGAAAAGTATTGGGATCTTCGGTCTGATTCGGGTGGGCTATAGTATTCAATAGTGATTTGGTCCAAAGTCAAACTGTTGATTCTGCGTGAAGAGGATGCTGGCTTTTTATTGTCACTGTTGGTATTTAATTCAGTTTTTTTGGATGAGGATGGTGATTCAGATATCTCTTTTGCAATCAACTGGATATGTGTGTTGAAAACGGGTATTTTTATAATCGAACTATCAAAATGTGTGGGTGATGGTGACGGTGATGGCTTCTCATCATTAGCTCGCTTGAAATGGGCTGATTCTATAAAAATATAACGGATTTTTTGAATAATATCATAAACAACTTTTAGCGAAATACTCTCCTCGCTGAGACCTAGTCCCTCTTTACTAATTTTGTTGCGGTCATATTTCTTAGTCTTTTCAGACTTGCCGGCTGAATCGGATGTGCTACAGGTTATGGGTCTCAAAAGCGACCCATGGGGGTACGTAGTTACTGCTGCTGATAAGTCATATTTGAAGACGATGGGCGAATTGGGGTTATCATTTCGACTAAGGCGGTTAGTACAATTATATCTAGGGCGATTATAAAAGTTAAATCACTCACGTTAAACTAAGTTCAAGAATTTCTTTATAGTTGATTTGGCCTCCTGTTTTGGAGATGGCGTATTGGTAATCGACGCCAAGCTGATCCTGATATGCCGAATCCTAAATCATTAGAAGAAAGAAACCGGTCTGTTAGTGTGAGTTTCCAGCAAGAAAAGGTATAGACTATATTCCTGCCTGGAAAAATCTAGCAAAAGAAAAAAACGAAAAAAGCCATAATTTTTAGCCTTTATTGTAGTCTTGGTGACCAATACAAATCACGTTTATTCCGTACTTACAATTTCAATAGGAAGCTGATAAGAGTGGTATTCGTCTCTAGTTGGTAGCACCAACGCCTGGATGAGTCCGGGAAATAGCAGCAATTGGCTAATAGAGCCTAGTAGTATTATAGGTAGCATTATAAATAAGGATTTTTTTTCCCAGAGTATAGGGTTTAAGAGAGACTGGGACGGGTGAGAAGGTGGCCCGTAGTGAGATGACAGGACTCTGGGGAACTTGTAGAGATTGCTATGAATTGAATTAATTCAGAGGAGAAAAGGCTTTTTTAAAAAAAATCATCAAAGAAATATTGGTATATATATATATGTATTAAAAAACATTCTCATATTAGTCTACACATTATATCCCCTTTGGGTAGTTGTTTAAAAATACTCCGGAACTTCGGTCCGTATAAGAGGGTTTGCTCACTATGCGATTTGAGATATCGGCATTTATCAGCCGTCGTCTGCCGCGGATAGTGCGGCGCCGCTGCAAAGTCTTGGTGTATTAGTCAAAAAGGGCATCATGCGGTGAAGTCTAATTTCTCTTACGGCAGCTGTCTTTGTATACCACCTATATTACTAATTGCCAAAGGTTTGGTTTACCGATGATTCTGTTTTGGTTTGGTGAACCGTCACCGGGGTTGCCCAGAGTTGGCTTAGGTTCGAGTCGGCAGGGCACGAACGACATTTGCCAAGAGTGCGTGGTTTCAGCTGGTGTTGAAATTCATGATATCAGGACATGCAAAGCAGCATATTGAAAAATTTGGGTGTTTTGGGTATTTTGGGTATTTTGGGTATTTTAGTATTTTGGTATTTTGGTATTTTAGTATTTTAGTATTTTAGTATTTTAGTATTTTAGTATTTTAGTATTTTTGTCATTATATAATCTAAACTTTATACCAAAGTTTTCGACAATTATAGAATTCCAAACAAATGGTGTTTTTTCCTTGTCTTTTTCATGGTTTTAGGTTGATATGCAATAGTGTTTATTATTTCTGGAGTGTTAAAGGTCGTATAGAGCTCTTAGGTATCGACGGTTTAAATAAATAAATAAAAAACAACAACATATAAATCTAAATAGGCATTCTTTTATTCAAAACAACAGCCTACGCTTAAAATATCAATAAACAAAGCCAATTCAACTATAGAAGAAACAGTCATTGCTTTTAAGGGTACACATTACATCAGCAAAACTACCACGATCCACTACAGGCTTTCTCAGGGGTCCTCACACCCGGGTAACAGCACCCTGAAGGAATACCACCATAATATTTCAGTGCGGTGGTTAATATGAAGCGTAATAATTAACTGCCCAAAGGTGATTTCGATAATTGGCAAGGGGACTACACAGATACAGAAACCCACAGAATTTCATCGGAAGTTCAATAATGGTACCACCTAAGAATCAACAACCCATGAAAGGGTTGGTTCAATTCATTGCGGATCTGCGTAATACTCAAAGTCGTACTCAGGAATCGACCCGCATCAACACCGAATTAGCCAATATCCGGTCAAAATTTCGAGATTCCTCGCTCAGTGGATACCAAAAGAAAAAATATGTGTGCAAACTACTTTACATGTATACACTAGGCTATGATATTAATTTTGGTTTTGTCGAAGCTATTGATTTGATTAATTCCCCGAAATACACCGAGAAGCAAATTGGGTATTTGGCCATCAGTACTATGATCAACGAAAATCATGAACTGGTTAATTTGGTAGTTAATTCACTGCAAAAGGATTTAGACTCTCTCAATGAAATAAATAACTGTCTGGCCTTGCATTGTATTGCTACCATTGGCGGCCAGGAAATGTGTTTGACCTTGAACGATGCCATTTATAAATTAGCCATATCGCCCACCTCATCTCCATTTGTAAAGAAAAAGGCTATATTGACCCTGTTGAGACTCTATCGACGTGACCTCAGAGTTATACAGCTCAATTGGTCTGATAGATTGGCTGCACTCGTTGATAATCCAGACCTGGGTGTGGCTACATCGGCAATGTCACTATTAATCGCCCTGGTTCAAAACGACTCAACAAAGCTAGATAATTATAATAGTTATCGCACTTCTTATGTTCGGGTAGTTAGACGTTTGGAATCTTTAGTATTTCAAAAGGACTACTCTTTGGATTACTTATACTACAACGTTCCTGCACCCTGGTTATTAATTAAGATCTTCAAACTATTACAGTATTATCCTCTACCTACTGAAGAAACACCCCTAATTTCGTTAAGAAACATTATTCATAAGGTAATTGAAGATAACGCTATTCAAAGCAAGAACCCACAACAAAATAATGCCCAAAACGCTATTTTATTTGAAGCCATCAACCTGGCCATTCATTTGGATATTGACCGGAATATCCTGCAGCGTATTGTTGAAGCCCTAGGGTTTTTTATTACTGCCAAAATGACTAACATGCGCTACCTGGCTTTGACTTCCATGGCAATGTTGGCAGCCCGTTTTGATAATTTACCCATTAAGAAACATTTGCCTACTGTTTTACAAACTCTAAGAGATCGTGATATCTCGGTACGCCGGAAATCATTGGACTTGCTATACGCATTATGTGACGTTTCCACAGTACGACCCATTATAAATGAGTTGATCAAGTATTTGCCCAATACGGATTTAGTTCTTAGGGAAGAGCTTGTACTAAAAATCATTATTTTGGTTGAAAAGTTCGCTACAGAGAGTAATTGGTATATTGATGTTTCACTCAAAGTTATTTCACTAGCAGGGTCCAGTGTAAATGAAGACATTTGGATGCGAATAGTTCAAATTGTGGTCAATAATGAAGAACTTCAATTATACACTGCGCAAACTTTGCTGAAAACCTATTTATTACCACAACGTTCGGTGGTTCATGAAAATTTAATCAAGATCGGTAGTTATATTTTAGGAGAATATGGCCACTTGGTTGCTAACGATCCTGGGTGTGAACCAATTAACCAATTAAACTCACTTCATCGCGCTTTTTATTTATTCTCACCCTCTACCCAAGCGTTGTTATTAACTACCTATTTTAAGTTTGTTAATCTTTTCCCTGAACTAACTAACACTATTCTACCCATTTTTAAGCAATATTCACACAGTATCAACAACGAAATTCAACAAAGGTCTCTGGAATATATGCATATTATTCAGACAAATGATTTAGAGCTTTTACGCGTCATTTGCGATGAAATGCCACCTTTCCCCGAGCGAACTTCAGCATTACTGGGTAAGCTACATCAAAAAGAAATCAAGGCCGAAGACAAGAAAACTTGGGTTCTGGGCAACAAAATGAGTCAAAAGGAAATTGAATTAGTGAATACTAAGAATGAAACCTTCAGCGGGGATAATAAAGTTAACCAAATTGATCGTTCACTCCCAGATCTTAATTTATTGTCAGATGGATATAGTAGCTCCTCAATTGCGTCGTCTTCTACCGCGCCATTACCACCCAAATCTAGAAAGGCACTCTCAACTGAAATAAGTAATCCCAACTCCTCTAAGAATGACAACAACAATACAGCTTCGTCTTTGTTACCATTGCAGCCGACCCTTACAGGTGCCCCGATTTCTAGTGAAAATCCAAGCGACATCTTATCGGCAGGGTGGAAAAAATGGTATACACCCTTATTGGTCAAAAGTAATGGCATTTTATACCAGGATTCCTTGGTGACAGTTTCTATTCGATCTGAATACCGTAAACACTTGGGGTGTGTGATTTTATACTTTGAAAACAAGTCCACAGGCCCTATTAATGGCCTCTCAGTTGATTTAGTCAACCCAGTGGCAAATAAAGAGAATTTGATGCTTTCTACAAAGAACTATCCTGAATCTCAAATACTACCTGGTAATACCACTCAACAGGTCATTATAATTGAAACCAAGGGCATTTGGTCACAAACCCCAGGAGTTAAAATTACATTCACAGCTGGTGCTACGAGAGTGCTGAAGTTGAAATTGCCAGTTTGTCTTGGTATGTTTGCCGATCCGGCGCCCAAGCTTTCAGCCGATGATTTCTTTAAACGCTGGGCTCAAATCGGCGCAGGCAACCGAGAAGGCCAACAGATTGTCAAGTCAGATCAAGTGACTCAAAAAACTTTAACAGATAGTGATATTGTTACTCGTCTCAATTGGACGGTCTTGGATGGTGTTGATCCTAGCCCTCGTAACTTAGTTGGGGCTTCTGTTTTACATACATCTCAGAATGGCAACTTTGGCTGCTTGCTTAGATTGGAGCCTAATGAATCTTACACGTTGTATAGAATTACTGTTAGAGTCACTGGCGATTTTGTAGGCTCTATTTTATGTAAAGAGATTAGCGAATGCTTTCTGTCAAGATGATTGGTCATTAAAGACGTTTTTTACCTTACATTTATCTATTCATCAAAAGTAGTAACCTCTTATTTTGAAATTCAATTCTAATTTTTATTTTCTATTCGTTATATATATATTCATTTGTTATACTCACAGGTTCGTGCTAGTTATCTGGCACCAAAGATATATGAACCAACTCGAATGTTAGTACTACCT
The DNA here is from genome assembly GCA_001661315.1 of Nadsonia fulvescens var. elongata DSM 6958. Lineage (NCBI taxonomy): Eukaryota > Fungi > Ascomycota > Dipodascomycetes > Dipodascales > Nadsonia > Nadsonia fulvescens. The sequence continues at coordinate 280,152 of KV454412.1, read as the reverse complement.
TGTCTAATGGCTTCTTTGTAATCAGAACTCATTCCTATGCTCAGCTCTAACTCACTGAGACCTAGTTCAGATTCTACCAAAGATTTAGCTTCAGTCAATTTTTTAAAATCTTGGTTTTCTTCATTACTGGCTGAATTTTTAAGCGAGCCGATAGTCATTAAACCTGCTAGTGTAAGGTTAGGACATTCTAATTCAATGAACTTGGCCAATTTTACAGTTTCGGCACCAGGGTTCAAGCCGCTCTTTTGGTCTTCACCAGATGTATTTACTTGGATGAAAACATTAATCTTACTTTTACCTGCTCTTGCCACGTCTAATTTTTTGGCCTTTTTCTCTGAATCGATAGTTTCTACTGCCCAAATGTTTTCAATGGCAGCTAAATCCTTGCATTTATTACTCTGCAAGCCACCGATGAAATGCCAGCAAATATCTTTCGGCAATAAATTAGCTTTCTCAGTAAGTTCTTGCATATAGTTTTCGCCAAAATGACGTTGGCCTTGATCGTAGAGGGTTTGAATATCTGAAGCTTGCTTAAACTTAGACACAGCTACCAGACGAGTTCTTGAGGCAGCTCCAAGCTCTTGAATGTTGGACTTGACCGAGTTAATCCTCTCAATCAGGGAAGCAGCTCTTTCAGGGGTACTAGTAAGAGAAGTAGACATTTTTGCACGAGTATGGATGCAGCGTATAATTGTACGGTTAAGAAACATGTATATAGTTTATCAAAATTTACTCAAAGGTGAATCTTATTATGACCAATTATTACTGAATTTATAACAATCGGGTAACTAAACGATGGGATGGGATGCTCTAAATCTTATATTTTTCAAGCCACATGAGCCGCGCTTATGAAGGTTACGTTTCTTAAGGGTGGTGCATTTGACGATTATTGCTAAGTCTTAGCTCCACGTTCACCAACTGTCGTGTGAAAATACTCCAAAACCAAAATAATGGAGAAGCTTGCTGAAGTTACCACACCCGATATATCTATGAAGTACGCAAAAGAAACTTTGGGCAACTTTGATGAAGCCGAAAATGCAACCACTTCAGGTGCTCAATTGACCAGCCCTGGTGCACCGGTTCATAGCCCATTGGCAGCAACATCAAGGGTAGCAACTGAAAAATCCAAGTCAGGCATTGACACCAAGAATTTACCATTACAAGATATGGGTATTGATTATTCTATGGTATTAAACACTGAAGAGCCGAGCAAAGTAGAGAAATTAATTAAGGCCCTCACTGATAATGGCCTTTTCGCTACCATTAGAGCTGGGCCAAAACCCGGCCAGCTTTTAGTCTTTGTTAGAGCTAGCAATAAACGTTTGACAGAAGAACTTGTCAGCAGTAGCTATCAAGATTGGTTATATGGTATCTCCTCTCTAGATCCTGCCGACCCGTCTTTCCAAGCTCGTGGTATTGATGACTTGTCTAGCGCCGAAAGATTGCGATTAGTATACAATATCATCTCGGCTACTCCGGCTGATTCAGGAGCCGGAATCACCCCAGGTTACGGTGTATGGAAATTTATTGATTCTATTTTCCCGCTGCATAATCATGACTTGAACAAGAAGTGGGTAAAGGATTGGTCTTCCAAGTTTTTCATTTCCGATAGTGATATCGATCAATTGCGCTCCCAACATGGCGAAAAGGTTGCCTTTTACTTTGCATTCTTAAAGTTTTACTTTCTTTGGTTAATCTTACCCACAGTAGCTGGAATTTTAGCCCATTTTATGCTTGGTGCCTACTCTATTTTTTTTACCGTGATTAATACTATCTGGTGTATTGCGTTTGTACAAGTATGGAAACGTCGTGAACTCTCTATAGCTCTCAAGTGGGGTGTTAAGGGCTCCACCGGTGTGGAAATCAAGCGTTACAGTTTTATTGGCGAATCTGTTAAGATTGATCCTGTTACCGGTGTTAAGAGAGCCTATTATCCTCAGTGGAAGCGGACCTTAAAGCAATTGGCTTCCGTACCGGCTATTACGAGTACTGGTGTAATCTTGATTTTGGCTCAGTGCATATTTTTCTTTTTTGAAATATTTTTAACTCAATTCTATGACGGTCCTTTAAAGAGTATTTTGAGTTTAGCTCCTACTGCTGCCATTGTTTTATTTGGCCCTATTATTACTATAATTCAATCCAAACTCGCTGATCGTTTCACTGAATGGGAGAACCATGAAAATGAAGATACTTATGAAGAATCAAAAGTTCGTAAGATGTTTATGATCCAGTTCTTATTAGCTTATATGGCACTGTTTATTACTTCTTACTTTTATATTCCCTTTGGCTCTGCTATGCTCCCTCAGTTTCTTCGTGTTCAGTCCAATGTGGAACGTATCAGTGGCTTTAAGGTCGCCCATTCAAAAGACTTTAGTGTTAATGTTATGAGACTTAATAAGCAAGTAACCTTTTATCTAATTACCTCCCAGATCATTGGGTTCGTGGTTGAAAATGTAATGCCTGTTGTTAAGCGCGCACTCATGACCAAGATTCGCACTATAGTCTCGCCCACCAAGGAATGCATTTATCCTGATCTTCCTAATGAGACTGAATTCTTAGCCATTGTCAGAGAAGAGGCTAGTAGGCCTACCTATAATGTTCATGATGATTATCGTGAGATGGTGATCCAATTCGGTTATGTCACTATGTTTTCTTCCGTTTGGTCATTATCCCCTTTGTGTACTTTCATTAATAACTGGGTTGAACTTCGTGGGGATGCTATCAAGATCTCCAAGGATACCAAGCGTCCTATCCCTCAACGAGCGGAATCCATTGGTCCCTGGTATCAGTATCTAGTTTTTCTTACTTGGTTAACATCTCTTATTTCGCCCACTTTAGTTGCTATTTATGGTAAATCTACTGAAGATAATGGCTCAATTAGAATAGGCCCTTGGTTTATCTTATCCATTGTTTTATTCTCGGAGCATGGTTTATTTTTGGCCTCAAAGGTAATCTCACTTATTCTTGATAATGTTGAAACCCAAGAATCTGTAATTGACAAAAGAAGATCTTACATTATCAAGAAACGTTACTATAATGATGTAGAACAGTCCAGTGTTGGGACTCTTGACATCCGTAGTTTCAAGGCCGAAGATGAGATCGTTGAATCCCAATGGAAAGATTCTGATGTCAAATCACTCGTCAACAGCATTAGTTCTCTAAAAGTGAAGACTATCGATACCAAGAAGACCGAATAGTTAAGATAATAGTGAGTATCATATTACTTTTCGTATATGATAGCGCTAGTAAGGCTTATAGTTCTATTTGCTGTATAGTAATTACTATTGCTGTAACTAATTTTATATGATTGAACTTGCGCATCATTCAGGGCAGAAAGTATTTGTAAGTTTTCAAACAGTATACGAGAAAAATTAGAAACATTTAGAAAAAAATTTCAATCAAAAATTTACAAAATATAGTTAAATCTTAATTATATCTACTCGAGCCCGGTCATAAAGTTGATGTGTGACCAGCTCTGTGTCATCCTTAGATTCATCTATAAGGGGAGGCATTACAGTAATCAAGGCATACGTACCCGCACTAACCCCTTTAGCGAGCATTCCTGGATTAATTACAATAACGTTATCAATAACTTTAGCAGTATTAACTAGCATACTAGGAATAAGAAGGATATCTGGTGTGGCAGTCCATTCTGCCAAACCAATATAACTAACGTCAACACTATTGGTAGATAAAGATTCGGATGGTGTCTCAGTACTGTCTGTTGATCGCTGCAATAAGCCCTGATTTTGTAAACACCCGGGGAAAATAGGATAGGTGTTACGTTGAGATATGATTTGTCTGGCAGCAACGCTGAAGCCTTGCAAACTCGCATATTTACCACTAGAAACAACCGTACGGTTGATGTCAATATAAGTATCAGGCGTTGAACAACAAATCTTAATTTCATTTATACTGAAAACGGATGGATTAGGTACAGTTTTAACATGACGTGGTAACTGTAACATGCGCTTATCAAGAGCTTCTTGAGGATATGCAGCGTGCTTAGCGGCCGTATCACGAACATGAGGAACCATAATAACAGATATAGCGGGGTTGATTGATTTTATCATATTAGAAATACGATCCCTAAAAAGATCATCTAAAGTAGCGTCATCATTGAAATTCGGATTGGTTAACTCAAAATCTCCTTGTTGTACTAACGGGTGGTTTGTGTCAATAAATGGCCCCATAAGAATTACTGCATCGGGCTTATGCTTTTCATTAATCGCGGTAATAAGCTCAGATAACGGCTCAAATAAAAGGTTATCTCGAGTAGTATAGGGGCCACTACAAGCAACAATTTTTAAGGGAGTATCAGAAAGTCTTGCTCTAACCTCTTTAAGATCCGCATTTTCAGTAGCCGCGGCAGCTAAGCTTGGAAGTTCAAGTATTTCAGTAACCGTGAAATAATCACCACTTGCGTTAATGCCTTTTACAGCTACAATTTGGCCAGGAAAGAAGACATAGTCATCAATTTTATCAATATTCAGAAGAATTCTCATACCGGCTCCCAACCTACGGCAAGATTCTAATAAGAGAGATTTAGAATTCAATTTAGTAGTGTTTTTAGAACTAATATCATCTGAATAAATCCTTCCCACGGCAATAACTTCATTCTGTGACGTGGTAGCTGGGTTAGCAATATCTTCATCAGTCAAGGTATAAGCCTCTTTGATAAGTTCTATAAAAGTCTCAATTTGTTCATCCAGGGTTTCACTGGCTTCAGAAAGTTTTTGGTACATAGTTCTGAAAGTATATTTTTTGGGGTCGACATTTATGGAGTATTTGACTCGACTTCCTCCAGGTGAGACCGTATCATCAGATGATAAACTAATATGAGAATTTAATGTTTCATTGATTTTGCCAGGTTCCTTACGACTCTTGAAAGGGGTTACCATATATGAGATAGAAACTTCCGACTTTGTAGGCGAAGACATAGGCCCTGGAGTTTCATCCAAGTCGTGTCGAGGCAATTTATTTCTCACCGGGGTAACAGCAACATCAGCACGACGCTTGTAGGCCGGGCTGGATCCCGCATACATAAGATCCTCAAATACGTTATCACTCACGTTGTAAGCTTTGGGAGTGTTACTGTTTATCCTGGGGTTATTGATCTTGACCTTAGGGGTATGGCCAAGGCCACCCGCGCGTTTAGCAGCCAGTACTTGCTTGGCCTCCTTCTCAAATTGCGATTGGATATCTTCTTTCAGCAACTGCAAATTTTTCGAATTGATCTGTAAATCTTCACCACCAAGTTTCATTACATGGGTTTCCCATTTGATAAAAAGTTCTTCGGCATCAAGCGAAAATAGTTTCATTATAGATTTGAGATCAGAAACAACAGCCTCATCTTTTAAAGCATCATTACCGAATCGATCATACAAAATTTGGGTTTCTGGATCTATATCAATATTTAACTCCGTCATTTCACTGTTTCCCTTCGGATTTACTTGTATTTAATTTGTTATGGAATTTTTTGATGCTATTCGAGTTCTTAGCGTGACACTGGGAGCTCGCAGTGAAGATATCGCGCGAAATTTGCGTAATTAATTACGCGTCCCTAATTGGAAATGCGCCGAAGCGTGTTTTGATGTTATAACATAAACAAGGAAACTGATGACGTAATCACAGAAAGGTCTAATCGACAAAACCAAATATTAAGTAAAACAATTTTCCGATGCCAAAAAAAAGTTTTGTCATTACTTTTATAGGTTCTAAAAAAATTTCATATTTAGCTTTGTATAGTTCTAATACAATATGATATCTTGTTTATTACTTTGATTTTGTATCTAGTCTAAAACGAAGAAGAAAAAAATAGCCAATCAATCATACACCTGTATAGGAGGAAGCCGATCAGCATTATAGAACCAGTTTCCAGATTCTAGCTCTTTGGCTAACCAGTCCACTGGGAAAATTACTAAATGACCTTGGATACAATTTAGCTGTTTTTCGGCTTCAGCAGGACTAAGAATGTCACCAATAGCGGTTGATTTTCTGGCACGGTTATAGGTATTCATTCTTCGTCTTCTCTGCTTACCCGCCGGTATTCCATTACCGTTACTCGTAGGATTATCAGCGCCACCAACCACAGTTTCATCACCAGCGGATGATGATGTAGATGACAATGAGTTTTGTGTCTGATCAGTCTCTGAAAACTGTGCAGTATCGGGTGTTGGCTTTATAGTGTTCTCACCTTTATTACTCGATTCGCCCTTAGTCGCCTTGGCGGTTTCTGGTTTGATATTTTCAGGCCATTTCTTCTTACTCTGTAGTTCTACAAACTTTTCCTCTAATTCACTACTGCCAATACCGAATGGTGAATGAACTTTAGCCTCTTCTTTAGGATCGGATAAATCTTCAGCCTTATCCTGAGATATAGAGAATTTCTCACCATATGTTGCATATTCTTTGTACTCTTTCCAAGTACTTACTTCGTTATCAGGCTGGCACCGGAAGACTTTACGGAATAATCCCGTATTTCTGACTGCAATTGATAACCAAGTGTCGACATAAAAGGAGTCATCCAGCGGATCATCAAATCCAAACGGATCCACGGGTTTAGAGGGATGCTTAAGTGAGAATTCGGGATCAAAATCAAATGAATTGAAGTCATCTTCACTTAATCCATTTTCAGAGCTAATACCATTGGACTGGCTACTATGAGAGCCTTTACCATTAGGATCAATTATATTCTCGGTTTTTCCAGTAATAACGCTTGCCGGTAGTTTATTCTCAACAGCAGTGGATGCCGAGCCATTCATATTAACAGTGGGCGAGACCGTATTGGCATCATGATCATCTGTATTAATAGCAGCTTCAGGACCAGGTAGTGAATCTACTCCCTTATCATTGAAAGAACGGGTGGCTTCTGTGATTGATTCCATGTAAACAGCCCGTTTAAAATCAACAGCTGTTTCATAATCATCCGGGGAAATTCCCTGGCCAATGTGTTTTGATATCAGATCAACATTGGCTTCCAAATAGCGTAGTTTAGATTTAATTGATTCTGATAAAGCATCATCACGCTGAATTGGTTGCCCGTGCATTAAAGATGCCATTCTGTTACGCGGAACAGCATCGTATCCTTTACCTTCAACATCATTCCTATGAATACTATTATCTTGAACACGTGGATCCTTTGAAATTTTCTTTTTCTCGCGCATGCCTCTATTTTCGGTCCCGGCAAGATGGTTGAAGCTTTTTGGTTCAAATTCCTCTATTTTATAAGGTTGGCTAGTCGAGGAATCCCTTTTATCACTTGTATCATTAGTATCAGGGATACCGGTAGAAACGGGTTCAATACCAGATGAAGATCCGTGGGCAGAGTTAGAGCCACGCAAGAATTGTTCGGTTTCATGCTCAATAATAGCTAATTTATCAATATCGATACCCAAATGTTCACGCATGAGTCGCATTCTGAGTGAATGGGCAAATTTGCCTACCTTATAGGGTTTACCACCCATAAAAGAATCGATTTGACAGGTATCACGCACAATAGCGGCAACTTCCGAATCACGAACACCTCGCATTGACCGTTCATTAATATTGGCAGAACCAATAATGGCCACCCGATCGTCTACAATCATTGTTTTGGCATGAATATAGAGTTGTTCAGTGACAATTTTCTTATTAGGACCAACTTTACCCCACTTTCTCAAAGAAAAAAACTGGATATAATCATCAGGATGTTGTACACCAGCAGCTTCCAGCTTACCGAGGATACTATTCGGCCCGCGGCTTATACTCATATATTGGCATTGCATAATGATACGTACACTGGTACCCTCGGCAAGATCAACTTGGGACTCGAACCCGGGCATAAGTGGAATCATGATAACTGCACGCCAATTTTCATCCGACTCATGCGCTCGAATAATACGCTCCACAAGAGCATTTCCAATCTGATTATCAATAACCGTACCATCGAAGGAAGTAGATGTGACAAAGAATTGATTTTCAATGTAGATGAAATGGTCTGAATTTTCAATAGCACGACAATAGGCATTTTGAATACTGGTTTCAGTTTCAACTAAGCCAGTAGACCAGCCACATGCTGATCGTAAAATTTGAACTTCACATGTGCCTTTAATATCCAATTGCTCTATTTCCTCTTCAGTAAAATCGGGTGGAGGAAGAAGCATAGGCGTAGAGCGCGAAGGACGTTTTTGCCTTAGTAAGTAATTCCAACGTTGAACAAAATGGCGCGCTAAATCTCGGGCTGGATTACCCATGGTCATCATATGAACATCATGCCAAGGCATACGAGGTACCTTATTACGATCATACATATCTTCAAATGGCTTATCAAGGTCATAAAAATCCTTGACACGTGGGTTAGAATAATCCTTACCGGGCCAGATTTGGGTCCCATTGGCACCAAGGTTTGTGGCTGAAGAAGGCTCAAACGGGGTTACGAGGGAAGAAAGCTTATTATCATTGAAGGGCGTAGAACCAGGTGGCACAGTAGAAAGGTTACTGGACGCGGGTACCACAGTGGAGGTTGTAGCAACTGACTCAGAACCCACTGACGTAATGGATTCATCTGTGATTGTAGTACTGGTACCAGCTGTAGTAGGAGCAGACATCGGGGGCTGCATTATGGATGAAACGGGGGTGATATCCGACGCCAGGTTATTAGCACGAGGATTAGTGTTGGAATTAAAATTATTAGTTAGGTTAGATGCGCTAGCCGCAGGCGGCATTTTCGCTGGGTTCATAACTGATAAAGGTACTGAAGCAGACACTGAAGCAGGAACTACAGCCAAACTAGTCTCATTCATAGTTTTTTGACCTTTATCAACAATATCAGGCGAATCATCATTAAGGGCATGCTCAAAAGTATCGTAACGACCAAAGCAGAGATCTAAACCGCCCACAAAACCAACAGTATGATCAATTATAAACAGTTTTTCGTGGTGAGCCCAGAAGTAGGTGTTTTGCATCAACTGATTTGGAGACCGCATGACGTAAATATTAGGATGAAGATCCAGTAGTGAGTATTTACTGTAGTTAGAGTCAATAGGAATAAATTGATCTAAGTTACGGTAAATAACAATAAAGATTTTCACACCTTCTTGCGCCTTACGTTTAAGTAGACGATCTATTCTCCATTCCTGGTTACCATCAACTGGACGACGTAAATAAAGCTCAGGACTTAGCCACCAATCATGAATGTATATCACATCAGTAGCTAAATCAATAGCGGAACTTAATGCCCAGTAGTAATCACGACCGTCCACAAACCATTGCGCATAACAATTATGCCTAACGGGCGCAAAACTACTAAACCGTTTTGGCCGACTCCATACCGTCTGTTCCTTCATTGCTGTAATACTTTCAACCCATAATTGTAGCTCCTTGCGCGACTGGAATACTAGTCTCAATTTACGCTCACCATTTTTAATATTAATCCAGAACTTAGAGCCCTTTTTATCAATTGTATTAGAAGCTTTAGAGTCAGCAGTATGAACTAACGCTTTTCCATTTCCTGACTTGGTCGTAGCTAGCTTACTATCGTTACTGCTGTCATTACGCTTATCCTTTTCCTTTTCCATATCCTTATTACTAGTATCTTTACTACTGTTATTATTTTTATCAACAGATTGATCAGTTGAAATTCGGAATTTGGAATCTACTAGGAAGACATCCAAAGGTGTAGTAGCTGAAATATCATTAACGTAAACAATATACGAATGCCTAACCATACACCATTTTTCAGTATGACGGTGTACCATTTGGGCCAAATCCTGTACACGCCAATGACCAACACGCCAGCCCTGCTGAGTAGCAGTAGTACCAACCACAGCCATACCTTCCTTTCCAGACCAAGACTTTTCGGTGGCTAATCGAATATCCATATTAGATACCTCTAGGAAAGCAAAGACTTTATTGGCATCTGAACGCGCCTGGAAGCAATACAGAATTCGGCGGAACCATTCTTCCATTTCTCGCTTGAGATCATCGATAAACTGTTGTCGCTGCCTTATCATGAAATCGGAGGGCTGATGATAGGGGTGAATCACTTGGTGCAAGTTGTTGATATTATCACGAAGACTTCGAACAGGTTGTAAGAAATTCTTCAAAGAGTGAGCACCGTTAGAATTCCGACTTCCAACAGATCGTGCTGGAGATACAGCTCGACTAGTTTGAGATGCTTGGTGCTCATTTTCAAGAGATTGTGAGGGCGAGAGTCTACGATCCGTACCGCTGAATCGTAACGAGGGTGCAGACTCAATACTGCGGCGTGAACGATGGGTATTATTATCGAAAACATCTAGGGAATTATCATTGTTGTTGGCCTTGGGGGCAGAGCCCACTACCACTAGTGATGGATCAGAGGGTGATGATGATGAGTACACCGGAGCCGAGGTTGGTTGGGTCTGAGGTATAGATGGTAATAGGGTTGGTGATTGTGGATTATCAGCTGAAACAGAGGTGAAAGATGGGGCGGGTATTGAATCTACATTATTAGCCACGCTATTTGACCGTTGATGCTGATTTTTGAAGGGGCGATAACGGCCGGGAAATTTGGGTAATGCCTCATCACCTCTTTTAAGCAGAAATGGGTTATTTTGAATATTATATCTTCCCAGGGTACTGTTAAAAGCTTCCAGTTCATTATATGAGCGTTCGACGGACCATATCATACCGGCATGTCCAGACCCATAACGTAAATCAACCCGAAACATTCGATTCTTTTCGTTTATATCATTGGTAGTATCGGTGAGTACAAATTGTAAATGCTCCATTAGTATAGGCACACGACGAGCACCACTACCATCACGTTGAAACCAACCAGCAAGGAAGACAGCAGCAGGAGTACCAGCGGCCAGTTCCGACAGCAAAAAGGTTGACCGCTCAAAATCTTCTTTACCAGTATCGGTATCGACTTTTTTCTTCTTGAGGAATTTCTTGCCCATTTCCTTAAATCCTTCACGACCCCTTTCATACCATTTTGGGGGGCCGGGCACTATGTTCACACCAATATTATTTGCGTTCTCGTTGGCATTAACAGCAGTAGTGGTAGCATCATCAGATAAAGTAGAATGAAGTCCATTTTCATTAAACTCATGATCGGTAGTTGGGCCATGGTGCAGATTATTATCATCAGATTTAGGATCAAATATATCAGTAAACTGATTACCTGTACGACTGCCAAATCGGGACATACGACGCTTGAAAACCGTTGGAGATTTCTCGTATAGTTTGCTCATGAAGGGACTGTCAGAGTGATGTGCAGGGTTTGCTTCACTATCACTTAATGGGGAATTATTATTATGAAAAAAAGAGGCGTCTTCACCTGAAATCCGCCTAGGGGCTGAATTTGCTGATACTGATGCTGCTCCAGAAGAATTCGATCGACCGAAAATATCATTAGCAGTGAAAGAGCGTTTATTAGACCCCCCCGAACTATGCTTATGGGGATTTGACATTTTCGCACTGATGATATTACGTGTCTTAGTGAAACGATTAGGTTCAGTATCCGAGTGCAAGTCATTAAGGCCAGGTTGTGGCGTACCGTTATTGGAGTTTTTGCTACCAAATTTACTATTATTGGTATTTCTATCATCATTTTTCAAGTTGTTGAGGTAAAGGTCACTGTCGTGTGATGAGCGTTTTCTTAAAACCGGCTCCTCTTCCAAGTTACCAGCCGCAAAACCGGCATCACTTTTGGATCGCTTGGATTTAGGCGTAAAATAATCCAACGTGTCTTTTGAAAATGATCCAGAATTATCCATGGTAGATACAGCCTCTGAGTTGGAAAATGATTTGATTGGCGATAATTTCTTTAGAGAAACTGAGGAAAAAACACGGTTGGTCAATGAGGTCTTGGCAGAATTATTATTTGAAGCCCTAGTGGCAAATATAGGATCATTTGGATCAACTTGGTTACCGGAGTAAGTACTATTGCGATCACCCTCATCTTCTTCATCATCCTCTTCAGAACAATTTTGTTCGTGCTCTTCGTCAGCATCGTTAGCCATTTCATCGCGAAGAAATCCGAAATCATTATCAAGGGGGTGATCCGATTCAGTCGACCCATATTTTTTTGCTTTACCAGCAACATCATGATCTTTAGTAAGGAGATCAGATTCTCCATTCTGTCTTTTAGAATTCTGCTGAAGTTTTTGGGCCTTGCGTACCTTTGGAATCTGTTTGAGCTCTTTTTGGTGTTTTTCCCGCAAAGCACGCATTTCTAGTTTTTGCTTTTGTTTGAGTGAATGCCGCATAACACGTTTCTGACGCTGTTCTTTTTGTTTGGTTTGAAAAGTCTTGGTATGTTTAATTAGTTTATCACCAATAGCGGACGCAGAGGTCATTGTGGGATGCGAATAGGAATGCAAATGCTTTAAAGGGGAGTCGGGCACCATTTTAGAAGCGGGATTATGTTTCAGCGGTAATTTATTATATTTCGAAATGACTGGGGCCGATATCGGCGCATCAGTGGGCTCTATTTCGGGCATCAGGTAGGCCTCCTGTGGTGGCGTGGGGCGTAATTCTTCGATAGTAGAAACTTCAGATAAATCGGGTAGAGTAGAGTTAAATTTATTCGACATACGGTTTACCTCAACATCAGTCCCAGCATTTATGGATCCATCAGTTGAAGTAGTAGTGGTAGTACTACTATGTATATGAGATCTCAAGTCTTGCGCTGCCTTGCGTAGACTAGACGTGTCGAGTGGGGCAATACTAGATGAAGCTTGTGACGGAAGCGGTAATGATGATGATAGTTTCTTAGTATATTTAGAAGGGCTAGCAGCAGTAACGGATTCGGAAATATCCTGCCATTCGCCATCGCCCTCAGTTTCTTCGTTGACAGGATTATGATTTACATCAGGACTAAGATCGTCTGTATTGACCACATGATCCACATCAGCGCCATCTTCGAATTCAGGCAACATTCCGGTGTATGTACTAGATCTTCTATAAGTGACGAATTGTTAAAATAATATCTATGAAAGATGTAGAGCTGACGGTCACGAACTGACGATACTGATGATACTGATTGAATAAAGGCGATGGTGTTGATTGATGAAACGTTGTCGATTTGCACAAGGTTACATCCCAGTGCGGCTTAGATCAGTTTCAGGCTAGTGACTGTGTACATAATACTAAACCATGATAAATGTGCAAAAAACAAATAGCGTAATAATAGTATAAAGATGTATTTTAAACAATTATTAAATCAAAATGTACAGACAAATAAATAAACAAATAAATAGTTTTTCTAAGTAAGCGTAGAAATGAAGCCTTCATGAGAATACAAACTAAAACTTATACAAAGAAGGCTTTTCAGGCATTCCTTTCTGTCGAAAGACATTTTTTCTCAAATAATATGGTAGATGCTTAATTTCATAACTGATAAAATCTCTAGAGGACACCGAAAAAATACCATCAAGCTCTTCAAGCGTAAGACCCTTAGTCTCGGGTACAAAGAAGAATACCAAGAGGAAGCCAACCATGTTCCAGCCGGCGTAATAGCCAAAGGCGCCTTGAGGGCCCAGTTTTTCCAAAAGAGGTGGCCAAGTAAGAGATAAGATAAAGTTAAATCCCCAAAGAGTCATTGTGGCTAAGGTCATACCAATATCACGTACATGGAGTGGGAAGGCCTCGGCAGAATAGGTGAAAGGAACGGGACCCATACCTGGGGAATAGGCGATAGTGAAGAGGTAGATACCCAGGGCAATACATCCGATACGAGCTGTTTCATCAGGAATCCAAAAGGAAAAGCCGGCAAACAGCAAGAAAATAGAAAGGAAGGGGAAGGTAGTAAGTGTGAGTGCTCGACGGCCAAATGTATCAATGGTGAATACGGCGGGGAGTGCAAACAAAAAATTAAGAATACCAAACCCAAGGGAGGCCAAAATACCATCATTGGTAGAAAAGCCGGATTCCACAAAGATTTGGGAAGAGTAGAAAGCAATAACGTTGATACCGCAAAATTGTTGCATAAACATGACGATTTGACTAGCTACTAGAGCACGACGGTTACGAGGCACCACAAAGAGGTCTACCAGAGTGTTATGGTTGGCGTTCTCCAGATTGGAGATATCAATAAGTTTGGACATGTAAAAAAGATCCCGAGCGGCTTGAAGTTTAGTTGGACGTAATGTTACCAAAGACTTGTAGGCGTCTGTGTAACGACCCTTTTTGATGTACCAACGCGGAGATTCGGGAATCAGATAAACCTGAGCACATACAATCAAAGGGGCTACGACAGTAGATCCCAGCATTAAACGCCAAGCGACCGACTCTGAGATAGAATTGTTATCACGAGGAGTAAAAGCCACGCTGACGATATAACCCAACATGATACCAAACGCTGTCCACATCTGCCACATCATAACAAGCGAACCGCGAATAGCTGCGGGCGCACATTCGGCGGCAAAAACAGGAGTTGTAGTAGACTTGGGGCCAATGCCCAGCCCTAGAACAAAGCGAGATAGAAAAAGTTGAACCCAAGAGTAAGTGAAGGCTTCCCAAATTGAAGCGGCCGCGGCAATAGCACAGGATAAGAAAATTACACCGCGTCGGCCTAACCAGTCATTAAGCGGCCCCGTAAGGGCGCAGCCGATAGCAAAACAACAGAGGTAGGGGGCACCTATAACCAGGCCTTCAATCCAGTTATTTGTAATATTGAATTCTTTTTTGAAGAATAAGGAGGCACCGTTGACCACGGTTTCATCCATACCCTGAACGACGGCACACATGGCGGTAAGGACAGTGAGGTAGTAAAGGGATTTGGGCTGGCGCCATTTGTGAGTTTTTTCCATTTGGACCCATTCGGCGTCACTGGGATCTAGATGGTCGGTAGTGCCGTCTCGGGCTAAGAAGGCTGCTTGAATGAAGAGTTCTCGGTCCTCGTTAAAGCCATGCAACTCGGCGAAATCACCAGCTTGCTGCCTTAGCAGGTAGTCGTCGATGCCGACCAGTGGGTTGATGGAGCTAGAGTTACCTTTTTCATTAATGAAATCATCGCTTGCCAGAGTATCGGCGCGTTCGAGATCGTTGAGGTCCTCAGCGTGAAAAGCCACGGGCTTGTCCGAATGGCTGATGGACATGATGAATGGGTAGAATGCAAAGAGAAAACAGTAGACTAAAGATGAAGAAGAATAAAGAATGAAAATACAGTCTAGGAAAAGAGTAGAAAAGAAAAACCAACTAGGCCTGGTCCTGGGTATTTATAACCGCCGATTTACCGAGTCTAGTTTGTAACGACCACAACCTTTTAGCCGTTCACGACCTCTAGTCACTAATCACCACATGCAGCCCCATTCAAAAGGCGCGCGCCTCATACTTTGGAAATGAGACATTGTTGCATATATTCTGGGGATTAATGTAGTTTTTCATGCGAAATTATGTCATTGTTTTACTTTGGAGCCCGCCATAGTGCTACCTCGGCGGCGACCCACAGTTTGATCTTACTGGTTATCTAAGATTAGAAAGTCTAATCAGCGCTCAGATGCAGGGAGCTCGACAGCTTCCAAGCAACCTAGTCCATTTTGGGCAAGATATCGTCGGTGGTTGGCCCTGAATGAAAAAGATCGACTGGCCGGAAACCACCGGGTAAAGGCAGCACATCCCCATTCGACAACCCCGCGATTTTCCGAGGCCGACCGAGACCGGAGACGACAATGATTGTCCGAGCTTTTAGTTTGAGGACCTGGTCCATTAGCCTATCACCGGAAAATCTAATAATTCCGTTAGCAAGTTCAGTTTACTACTAGAAGAAAAAAAAAGTGGGGGTTAGATAGACGGCAAACTCTTGTCTACCCTGTCTGAGCTTTTAACAAACGCCAACCAAAAGTCAATACTGGAATATCACAAGAGTAAGAATCTTGTTAGATTGTCTGTTTCTTCTTTTCTTTTCCTCTTTGTTTGTGGTGGCAAGCTATTCTTATTGGTCGTGTAAATCTCCAGCTTTTTTGCCATATATTTACATGCAACTATATGACGTCAAGCGCTATTATTAAAACACCCGAAAACTTTACTTTTTCTCTTAGCTCGCTAAAAATATCCCTGGCCAAACAACGGCCAATCATTCTAAACACAGCGATATCTCAACTTAGCTCTGTATAGTGTTTTATTCTGTCAAAAATTTAACAAGATCCGATATAGTGTAATGGCTAGCACGGTCCGCTTTCACCGGGCAAATCGGGGTTCGATTCCCCGTATCGGAGATAATTTTCAATCTTAGGACGTTTCTCTTACTTTTTTATTTATCCGTTTCAACTAGTGTGCATTTTCTTTTTTATTAGAAATTAAACAAGTTACGTATCTTACAATTACATAAGCTTGAAAAATAAAATAAAAAATATCTGATCAGGGCTATAATGGCTGGTAAAAAACAGTGTACCACCAACATCGGAAAATGCCACCTCTGTTAGTAGCAAGTACGATTTTGAAGAAGATTCACAACAAGTTGGCTCTGGGTTTCGTAGTTTAAGGGATTAGCATTCAAAATCGTACCTGATGAAACTCAAAAAACCCTACAGTGCACATCAAAAACAACATCCAATTAGTATATTGTTTAAAGGAATAGCCCAAGGCTAATAAAGCATTGCTTGACATTGAAAAGAAACTTCAAATGGGTTTTAGGGAAATGTAAACTTCAATCAGATTGACCAGAAAACTGAATAGTATAATGGCGTAAAAATAAATAAATATAGTAAATAATCAGATAAAATAAACAATGACAGCCTAAAAATCAAACCAGTGCTACAAAATTGGTAGATCTCCAAATAAAAGTGACATAGATTTTAGCCATTCTCTGTCGACAACATGAGCCAGCTAACGTTGCCAACCTTTCAAGGATATATACCCTCAAGAGTAGCCTCAGCTAATTTAGTCGTTAGAATAGTTCAAAAGACTTGCTTTTGGATCACTGCTTTCGAAAAAAGTACCGGATAATCTTTATAGCCCACTGCGGATTTGTGGCTATTCCAAAAGAATTATTGTGTACGCAGCATATTCAGTAAGTGAATTATGCAACCAAAAAGGTTTAAAAAGGAAGACGAGATACTAATTTCAACCCGATTCGTGCTAGGTTGAAAATAGTCGATAATTTGTACAGGATATTTGGTTAAACAATAAAAAGAATTAAAGAGCTGGTGGGTAATGACTGGCATACGGAGAAAGGAAAATAGTGAAAATACTAAACCCTTTATGGCGCGGCAATGATAAAAAAAGCTAAACTAATTAGTAGTATAGCAAATCCAAAATCTTGAAACATTATAAGACCGGCTAGTAGATTTGCGGGGTTTGGGTATTAGAATACAGAAATAAGGTCAAAGAAAAAAACCGCAAGTTTAGACTTTAAGTAGACTTTAACCAACGCTGTTAGAATGCTGCTCTTTTGGTTTAGCCTTGTGTAAACCCCAGCCAGCTACAGATTTTGGGGGCGTGCACATTATTTAGTAGCAAACGCCCAAGAACAACTGTAATATATTCAAGGGATTCTGTCGATTGATTGTAAACGTTCTATGTTGAAAAAAATAAAAAAACAATAAAAAGCAAGAGGCAGTTGATATGCCATATTTAGGCAGTTATCGTTAAAATTTGATAGGCCGACAGTAAAAAAACTCCACTCTAATTCACGGGTTCAAGTGTAAGTTTTCATGTTTTGGTGTTGCACGTACGAAAAGTGGTCACTGTACATGTGTCGTCGCATTTCGGACCAATCCCCGTCTTGGATCGATATTAAAGGCTTGTGTGTTAGTCTGTTTTGAAGAAAGAGTTTAGTTAGGCTGTGACAGAGCCTTTTGAGAATACAGCTTGAGGGGTAGAACTGATCCAAGGGTAGTCTAAAGTCGGTTGTTTCTATTATACTGATTGTTTCGGGGCTGAGGAAATGGGTTGCGTTGAGAGAAAGTGAAGTCAAGCACATTCCGACACACAAAATCAAAAGCTGATCGTCATTAATGTTTTGAGGAATATTATAGTCTGTACGTATTTTATTGAATAGTCGTTGTACTGGTTTCAAGCTTGGTTTATTTTCAAAGAGCCTCATAATGGTATTTTTGTTAATACTCCGCCTGCGGGTGGCGTCCACTTTGACGTCCTCTTCATAGAACCCATGATCATTTTCGCGGCCTATTTGGTGCAAGCAGGTTATATCGACAAATTTTGAGAGGGTTTTGCGTAGCTGTGCTACTTCTTGATCGTCTTTACAATTAAAGTCGATGAGTGGAGGGATTGAGTCATTGGTTTTGATGGAGACTGGGACAGTGGGTTGACTATAACTGCGGGGGTATTTGAATTTATAAAAGTTTCGCTTGATTGACTGGACACACAAAAACTCGTGGCTATAGGTGTGGTCCTGGCTTCCCAGGGAGGTTGGGTTTTGCAAGATGGAGATTAGGGGCTTGATTTCGAGCCTTTCGCGCAGGAACAGATAGGTAATGTCCCTGCATAATCCTTTGAGGGAGCTGCAGGTTTGGTAGGTTTTTAGGGGGATGCGGTAATCGGTAGACATTACTTGGTTGATGGTTTCGGGGTCTATGAAATCGGTGACTTTGTAGCTTGCTGTGGTGAGGTACATTCCAATACATAGCAGGGCGAGTTGAACATCGCTGACGGAAAACACTTTAAGGTTTCCTCTGACTTTTCTCATGCAGTTGAAGAAATCGGGTTCCTGGGCCTTTGGGGTATGTAGTCGGCCGACGATACCAAACTGGAATTTGTTTTGTTCTGTTTTAGGTTTTTGGGTTTCTGTGGACAAGGGGGTGATTTCCTCGCCGGGCATTAATTTGATGAGGTTCATGTCGATGAGTTTGGCAAGGGATTGCAGCAGTTTGTCGGCATCGTTTTGGGTGGGACAGTTTAAGAATTTGGCAGAGATTTTAGCCGGGTTACCAGAGCAGCGAGCGTAGGTGGGGTTTTGATTTTCGGTTTTGCGACAGCGTTTGAGGTCAGGCTGAGTTTCGTCATGGGGACTAGCAGCTGGCCGCTGGCGTTTACAGTTTGTGAGTTTTGAGTCGGCCGCGGCGTAGCTTTGCAGGGGTGATATGGACGATTGTGTTGGTTTGAACCGTTTAGACGGACGGGCGTTGTAGTCGCTCACAGGATTTAGCGGTCGACGGACAGGCTGGTGGGTGCGGGTTGGCTTGATTTCGTCATTTTCGGTGAGATCGATGACAATGGTTTTACGTACTGCATTGGTGACGATTTGGGTACTGATGCGGGGCCGCGTGTGAACGAAACGCGGCAGAATGAAGTAGTTTTCCATATTTTCGCTAGAGTGTCTGAGATCATGGTTTTCCATGGCAGGGTATGTTGATATATATATATATATATATATATAAACAAGAGGAACGGAAAAACGGTAATTATTAAAAAAATAGATTGTATAGCTGGGGTTGGCGATGGGTTGGTGTTTTTCTTTGGTATAATGAGGCTAGACACAGCTACTAATGTAGGAAATATCGGATGGCGCTTAAAGTTTTCAGGGTCCAGTGGCAATTGATGATTTCCTTATTGAGCAATTCCTCATTGAGCAATTCCCCGTTAAGGAAATCATAATCTTGCTGGACCCAATCGGGGATTTATGGAGACGGACTTGGTGGCGGTCTCTACAGGCCATGAGTCTGGCGGGCAACCATGGAGTTTTAAGGGCGGGGGATTTTTGACAGGACAGACGATTTTGGGGTTTAGATACAAAAGACTAGACTAGACGATTATTAAGAAATGATATAATAAATAAAAAAGAAATAGGAAATAGGAAATAGGAAATAGGAAATAGGAAATAAAAATAAATAAAATACAAATGATACAAAAGATAGATAAAAGTCATACTAAGGGCTTTGTACTATGGGGGTCGTTGGCTGTGTAAATGTCACGGCGAATCCGCCTCATTTCAGTTCAAAGGGTAGCACACCAAATCGTCAGCGTTTTAGCCTATTCAATCCCAAGACCCAAAACCCAAAACGCCAAACGCCAAAACGGCCAGAGACTGCTTTTGGGGATTATTTATTGAAAAACGTACCAGTTCAAGACCAAACCGACATTTTCAGCACCCAAAACGATGTTACCTAGCCCAAGCAGTGAGAGTACATTGTTTACAGTGCTGGACAATGGGCTCGGTTGGGAGGAGGCTGGCTGAACCCACGAGATACCACTTGCGGTATCATGGTCTTGAGGGTTTGGACAGGGCTTAGACTGAATTCGGGGTTTGGCTTATTTGCCTCGACCTGAAGTGATGTGTTTTTTTTACTTTTTTTTTTTTACTTTATTACTACATCTTGTTACCATTCTCTAATTAACACTAGCCTCAAAACCGCGGGACATTATGGCCACTACCGGGTAACACTCCATTTTCGCCGGTCCATATTGCGCGTCCCAGCGACTGGGGGATTGTCTATCAGGCATCACCACCTCCACCCCCACCACGATGAACGAAATCGAAAACGCCCCCAACTATATCCATAGTACCGAACGCCTCGATGGCCCGTCGCCGTACATTTTGCGGTCGGCACGGTACTCGCAAAAGGGCCGCGACGAGCTGACGGCCACGCTG
This sequence comes from Nadsonia fulvescens var. elongata DSM 6958, assembly GCA_001661315.1. Classification (NCBI taxonomy): domain Eukaryota; kingdom Fungi; phylum Ascomycota; class Dipodascomycetes; order Dipodascales; genus Nadsonia; species Nadsonia fulvescens. The sequence goes on along the minus strand of KV454412.1, from coordinate 259,634 downwards.
ACGTCGTCGACGCTGTATGTGGGCAACCTGTCCTTCTACACGACCGAGGAGCAGATTTACGACCTGTTCAGCAAGATCGGGCCCATCAAGACTATAATCATGGGCCTGGACCGGTTTTCCAAGACGCCCTGTGGCTTTTGTTTTGTAGAGTATGCCAACCGGGGCGACCACGACAACGAGGGCCACTCGAACGCCGTGGCCGCCGTGCGCTACCTGAACGGAACTAAGCTGGACGACCGTATCATCACCATGGACGTAGATCCCGGGTTCAAGGACGGCCGGCAGTACGGCCGTGGCCAGAGCGGTGGCCAGGCCAAGGACGAGTTCCGAGACGAGTACGATCCGGGCAGAGGCGGGTACGGCAAGCGATGGGCGCAAGCGGCCAAGGACGACGAAGCCGGCATGAAAGAGATGCAAGAATAATAGAGTTCAAGACAAGTTCAAGACAAGTTCAAGACAAGTCCAAGACAGTGCGAGGCTAGACCTCCAAGGGGACCCTATTCTAGCGTGTAAAAAGTATGAAGTGTAATATATTTATAGTAACCGATCGAGATGCCATCTGGCCCAGGGCCTCCATTGTCTTTAAACGCCGTCAATAACCGAACCGTAACGGCCTATACCAAACGCCAGCTCAACGGGACCCGACCCGGGTCGGGCCGTTAGGGTTTTTTTAGACTTTTCACCTGACCCATGGCCAAAGCCTAATAATGCGGGGTAATCCAAATCCTCATGGCAATTAGAGTTGGGATCGCGGCATCGTGGACAATGCTGTTAAACAACCGGTCGCGCCGCCAAAGCCGTGCCTGTAATTCCCCCTTTTCCTTGCTCCTCACCCACTCGGGAATACCATTTAATGCAACATATATTAAGCCGGCGTTCGGCAGCATATGATCGTGCTATTTGAGGATCTTTGTCCCTTCAGGCTTGGCCGGTAGTGGCGCTTTCCCAGCGCTTAATGCTTTCCTTAATGCTGTGCTTTTTTGGGAAATTCTTGGGGGCTGGAGGACACGGCGGCTAGGTATAATGCCAATGTCACTAGTCACCAAACGGATTTTTCATATATATATAAATATATATAACCATGGCTATTCTCTAGTTTGTACTCATATACTCGTTCATATATATATATATATATATATATATATACTCTTTTATCTTTTATCTATAATGTCGGCCTTGATCGGATTAATCTCGTCAATGACCCCCTCCTGGGCCGTTTGGGGTACCGGCCTCAAACCCCTCGTGGCCAGCTTTCATACACAATTCCCAGGAATTACCATCTCCTCCTCCATCACAAACTCCCTGGTGGCCACCCTCCCCGGCCTCTTTGGTGACTACCCTACCACAGCCGACGTAGCACCCTCGGCCGTGTTTATCGCAGTCTACACCCTGCTCGCCCTGGTATACTTTACCGTATTCTACCTGGACCTGCGCCATGGACACCGCTTTTGGCTCTACTTTGGACTAGGTTTCTACTGCATTTTCCGTATGCTGGGCTTTGCCCTGCGCCTGGGCTGGAGCAAAAACGTCCTGAATGTAAATGTCGCTATCGCCTCGACCGTCTTTGCCGTCGTGTCGGTTCTATATGTAAACGCCATGAACCTCATTCTCGCCCATCGGATCTTTACCTTTCGTCATCCCGAAACCGGTAATGCCCTATGGTTCAATGCCATGATTAGTCTAGTATATGTGGCCATCCTGGCTACCGTGATTATGGGCATTGTAGCCCAAAGTATCCCCAATTTGTACTATTTGACCCAAAAACATTTAACCATGTGCCAGCAGGTAACACAGGTCGCCGGCGTCCTGGCCGTCATTATGGCCTTTTTAGGCATTGTGTTGATTGTGGCCGCCTACGTCTTCAAACCGGGTTCTTTGTCGGGTCGTTTGTTTGTATTTCACAAGGATCCCGCCGCACGCAGTCGCGCAGAATTACCCATCACCATCTCCCCGGTATGGCTCGAGCGATTCTCGGGGACTTATCTCCCTGTCAAGGGGTCTCAAACCGTCGACCACCTAGAACCAGCTTTGGACTTTGAACACCGCAGCATTCAAAATAGCCAGGTGGATTTGACCTCGGCTATTCGTGTGATTTCAGCCCGTGAAACCCCGGCGGGCGGGTTTACTAATCATGTTTCACCCAGTTCTGTCGTCTTGTCCAAGGAACCTTCAATCAATACCGCCGTTCTCATTGTTGCTGTGACTTCATTTATTCTCACACTGGCCGCTTCGTTCCGGTGCGCATCAGTGTTCATGACGGTCCCAAGGGGTGGCAACGGCAGTGAAATACCTGACGCGGGGTTCATATTTCATAATGTGATTATGTACATGACATACGGGCTTATGGAAGTCATTGTTAGTCTGATTTATTTAGTTATGCGTACCGATTTGAGATTCTACATTCCGGATAAGAAGCTTGTTGTGGGCAAATTGATCCAGTTACAAAATAATAGTGAAATCAACATGCACGAAAGCAAAAGTATCATTAATGATGTCAATGTCTTGGAAGAGGAGGAGGAAAAAAGAACGTGGGTTCCAGTTTTAGTTGACAATTCTTCATTAAGTGGGGAGGCGGTACAGGGTGTTACTGTACCAACCACAAACTACTGATTAACTGACTAGTTTTTCTCTTTTTTTCTCTTATATTTATTATCATGGACAAGGACCAAAAAAGTCAAGCTTAACAGAACAAATTGGTATTTATTAATATCGTATTCATTTAACCGTTTAATAATAATAAAAAATCTGTTCAAAAAACAATACCATTCTAGGACTGTTGAATGCCAAATACTAAGCATCTTTTTGGCATTGACAATATCATATTGGCAGAATGACTCTAGTTTCATGCCCTGCACGATGACATAATACTGTTTATCAATAAGCTGAAAAGGGTAATTCTTATCTAGCCATGTACCAGGACCTTATATATGTGTATAAAATATATGGTAAAATCATCCTTCATGGACTGATTCTTTCTTTTTTTCAATTTATTTAATACAAACTATAATATTTATTATACTAATAATAAAAAAAGAACAATAGTTATAATCCCCATAATGTGCAATCAATCTTCCTCCTCCCTACGTGGCCGGTCTATGGCAGTTTTCTCCGACTTTGACGGTACAATCATCCATCAAGATACAGGACACCTTTTATTTGACAACCACGGGTGTGGCGCTACTGAAAGGGCCCGTCTTGATGCAGCAATAACTGACGGTCGACTAACCTTCCGCGAGGGCTCGCAAAAAATGTACGATAGTCTTAATGTGTCTTTTTCTACGGCAATGTCCACACTAACGCAACCAGGCTCTTTGGTACTGGACCGTGGGTTTGCCCAGTTTGTTGATTTTGTCAATGCTCGTGATATTCCCCTAACAGTTGTTTCGGCTGGACTAGCACCTGTACTAAGGGGTGTCTTGGACCATTTTCTTCAGACAGCGACACTAGATCAAATCAATATTCTAAGTAATGACGTTAATCATATCCATCGGGAAAATGATGTCGTCCTTTGGGATCCTGTTTGGAGGCATCCAGAATCACCGCTAGGTCACGATAAAGCACGTACACTGATTGAGGAGAGATCACGTTTGACTCAATTGGACATGGCTGACCGGCCACCTCTGATTGTGTTCATCGGTGATGGAATTTCGGATCTTGCCGCCGCTTCGCAGGCCGATATCTTGTTTGCCCGGAAGGGTCTCGCTTTGGAAAACTACTGCCAACGTGAGGGCATGGATTACGTTGGGTACAATACTTTTGAAGATGTTATTAGAGCTCTGGAGCCTCTAGTAGAACTAATGGAAGACAACACTGACGATGACGACGAGGTCGTGCCCCTATTCTCGTCACTGCCTGAAATGACCCAGGATGGCAAGACTTCTGATATAATAGACTCGTATCAAATAAGGCAGACTACTAGCCACTTTTAGTTTTCAAGCGTCTGTAGATTATACTCATAAACTCCATGAATCAATAAAAAAAAAATAAAAAATACAAAATAAAAATATTAACAATAAAAATATTAATAATAAAAATATTAATAATAAAAATATTAATAATAAAAATACAAAATACAAAAAGTCGATATGTGTCCACTCCCGGCTGAGTCAGTAAAGTGGTTGCTTCACTTCAAGGTCAGCAAGTTAAGGTTGTCAATTATATGTTTTAGCCATTTACTTAATCCAAAATAATCTATCAAATTCTCCATCATTTATCCTCAACGTTCGTCTAATTCTCATTTTATATATAATTACCAACAGATTTAAAATTTACATCATGGTCAAAATGAAAGCAGTATTGCTCTACGGCAAAAACGATCTTCGTGTCAGCCACGTTGACAAGCCGTCTCTAGCTTCAGAGCCTACATCAAATAATGTAAATGACTCTGCTTCACCAGAAGTTTCTGAGAAAGCAGCCCAGGTGACTTCGGGCAAATCCCAAGATGTTCTCATTGAAGTTCACTACTGTGGTATTTGCGGAACTGACCTCAAGGAATATACCACCGGACCTATCTTTGGTCCAGTCCCAGGTGAATCACACCCCTATTCAGGCATCGAACTGCCCTACGCCATGGGCCACGAATATGCTGGTATAGTTAAGGCCGTTGGCAGAGACGTTAAATCATTGGCCGTGGGTGATAAAGTTGTGGTCGACGTTTCTTTTGCATGTGAAGATCAAAACGATGTCCCAGAACCCTGCTATTCCTGTATCCATGGGTCCGTCAACGCCTGCAAAAGGCTTTGCCTACGTGGTCTTTCGGCACCTGGAGGGGGGTTGGCTGAATATACAGTTATTCCCGCCTCACGCGTACACAAGTTAGATCCCGAGACCCCATTAGAAATCGGTGCCATGGTACAACCTTTATCGATCTCGTGGCATGCTGTTCGAATCTCACGGTTCGAGACTGGCGCTACTGCCTTGGTCATTGGAGCCGGTCCTATTGGGTTAGCTACTATTTTGGCGCTTTTAGCTCGAAAGGCAAGCCGGATTATTGTTGCCGAACCCTCACCCATTCGTCGTGAGCAAGCCTGCGCCATGTTAACTCCTCAGTTTGGTAAGGAAACCGCAGAATCTTATATCATTGATCCTACTTTTGCACAAGAAGGTCCTGTGTTTGAGGCTGTCGTTGAAAAGATCAGGTCACTCGGAAAGGAGAATGAGGGTCTTGATTTTGCTTACGACTGTGCTGGTTTTCCAGCCACGATGCGCAAGGCTATTCTGTGCATTAAACCTCGTGGCGTTGCTGTCAATGTTGCCATTTGGTCTGGTGCTGAAAAAGTTGCCTTTAAACCCATGGATGTTACCTACCAAGAGAAAACATACATGGGATCCATGGGTCTCGAGTCTCAGGATGTTGATGAGGTTATTGCTGCGCTAGCTGATGGTAGTATTGATTTGGCAATTGCCCGACAGATGATTACCAAGATTGTTACCTTGGATGAGGCAGTTGAAGAAGGGTTTGGAACATTATTGAAGGATAAGGCAAATCATGTAAAGGTGCTCATCAGCCCTTTAAAGGAGCCAGTAAAAGTTTGAGCCAGATAAACAATTAGCATTGTGAAATGTGGATGTTTTTACTTTTATCTTTGCTGATTTATAAGCCTATTGCCATTGCTTTACTTTTTTTTATTTATTCATGGCTAGCTTCTAATTTTTTTTCATTATGACCATACTTTTGGTCTTTTCAGCTTGTTTATTTTTAATCTGTTCAATTTGAAATGAATTTATTCAATAGCTTTGCGCTTGGACTTTCGTTTAAAGTTTCTTTATCAAGCAACTGCTGAATGTTTAATTGTTTGTTTTATATCTGTTTTTTTCCTTTTTTATTGAAAATACATTTTTCTGATAATTATGTATGGCGCCATCACCCTAACCCTAGACTCACCTTATCAGTATAGCCCGTATCTTTATCTTGATCCACACACAACTCTCGCCTTGAACAAGCAAAATCTACAGGCCCTAAATGAACATCAAGGAAATAGCCATAATCGGTGCGGGTCCTAGTGGGCTAGCTGTCGCGCGTGCCTTGATTGCTGAAACCGTTTCACCCGGATTATTATTTTTGAACAACCTAGTAGTGTAGGTGGTCTGGAATCTTAGTGAGGGTGACGGTTCATGAACAGCTTCATTATCTAAAGTTGTTTCACCAATGTATACATCATTAGAAGCTAATTTGCCTTGTGGTGTTATTTAATTTGTAAATATTTCTTTTCCCTAGGCATTACCACTTTTCCTCCCCGTGTCGCCGTGCTCAAGTACCTCCAAGATGTTGCAAAATCTACTGACATTCTACTACTCGTCCAATTGAATACATTTGTAAAGAACTGTGAAATGCTCAGTAATCATCACTAGGAATTATATGTTACTACCCGATCTCCCGGTAAACCACAAAAGTTAACTCGTCACTATTTCAAAGCAGTGGGGGTGGCCACTGGACATTACGATAAACCATTCGTCACTGAGGCTCCAGGATGGAGAGTATGGACCAAACGATTCCCCGGATCTGTAATTCATTCAAAAAACTTTGAATCTGCTATGGAATACACTGGAAAGTGGGTTTAGATCGTAGGAAATGGCTCTTTAGGGCTAGATTCGTCAGTACAGATTGTCAAAGCCGGTGGTGACGTATGGTGGTCTTTTGATAAATCATTATCTCCCTCATCTAAAGATTCATCGGCTACCGGTGAACCGGATAATGTCGGGGTTTTGATTAAAAATTGGGGCAAAATTCACGACAAGCCCGTCATACAACGCTTTGGTACAGCCTTTGGTACTGTACATTTCTATGATGGTAGTGTTTTAACCAATATGGATTATATCATATACTGCACTGGATATCTTTATTCTTTTCCATTCCTAGATCAGTTCAATTCGGACTGCAAGGGTAATCCGGATAGCTGCTCGACATATTGTGTAGTTACGACTAATCGGCGAATCAATTGTCTTTATAAACAGATCTTTTATCTCCCTCATTCTTCACTAACTTTCTTGGTCATGAACAAATTTGTGGTACCTTTCCCAATGGCAGAGTCCCAGGCAGCGCTTGTGGCTCGCGTATACTCTGCCCGCGCCCATCTGCCTGTTGAACCTCAAATGTGAGCATACGAACGCCTGGAAGAGCGGCAAAAGGGAAATCGAAGCGGGTTCCATTACTTTAGTTTCCCAGCTGGTGTGGAATATATGTGGATGTTGAACCAGGAAGTCGAAGAGATTGATTTAAAGACCGATAAAGTAGGATTTAGAGCCCGAAGGTGGGGAGAGAACGAGTATAATAGGAGGGCAAGTCGACTAAATTAGAAGCGAGATATTGGAAGGAGAATATTGAACGAGATTCCTTAAGCGAAGAATTTAAAAGCCAGATCTAAGTAGGATTCCCAGATCTGAGCCATGGAAATAGGCTTTAAGCCTTCCGTTTGCAACAAAAAATAAAAATCATAACGTGGAAGAATTATTATAAAATTAAATTAGTTAGAATTAATAAATATTTTTTAGAGTTTAAAGTGTGGGAAAGCTGAAGAAAATTAATCAGCAAATGATCGAGAAATAAATTTAGTTTTCATACAGGACTACTAAACTAAAAAAAAGTTAACAAAACTACGGCTATTAAAAGGCAGAATCTCATAGGATAATGATACGATTAAGTTATAGAAGAAAATTCTGGAAAAATTAATAATAAGAACTATTGGTTGATGGTACGATTGTGAGAAACGATTATAGGTTTGGAACAATAAAACTTATTGAGGCCATAGTAATTTAATAGATTAGATCTCAATGCATGAGCTTCAAACCAAAGTAAAAACAAAAGGAGCTCGCTATCTTAGTCTTAGATTCTTTGCAAATGGGTTTATGGCGAAAACTTATTGTAAACAGCGGGATTGGGATTAGTATGAAAACATAATGATAAGTGAAAAGTAAGATGAGGAAATAATAAATAATTAAGTACAGAGTAGCCCCACAGATTCCTTTTACATACCACCTAATCGAGCGGGTAAGATAAAAATTCCATGAAAAGTTGCGAGATCAAAACAATCGAGTTCGAGTATTTAAACAAAAAAAAACATGAATTAATATGATATACGAAGCAAGTGACTATCAGTCAAGAACCTATAGAAGCGAATGAAGGATTAAATAAATACTAAAAAAGTAATGAACGTAAATATAGTGAGTTAGTGAGAATGAAATCGATGTTTATGTGGTAATGCGAGAAAGTCGAGGCGAACAGTAAATAATGTTTTGTTGATTTTTTTTAGTTTTTGTGTTTATACAAATGATCTGGTATCCAGTACTGAGCCCTGATTTTGGACCTGGTTTTCCAAGGAATTTAACGGCCCGTGGTTCTGGCCATGGGTGTAAATGTCGCCCTTTTGCCAAAACTTAAATGACCGCTTCATTTTCTGGGGGCTGGCATTAGAGCTGGCAAATGATCGAGGTGTTGACGAATTGAGGGCAACAGTTGCGGCAGCTATTGATGCCGATGCTGCTGTGGGTATGTTATGACTGGAATGCGATTTGGCCATGTAAGGGCTTGGATAGTGCATAGAGGCTGGGGTAGCAGCGGTTGTAGTAGATAGAATACTATTGACACTAGACACCGAATTGGAGTTGGACATTATACCGTTATGTGAAGGCTGATAACTGGGTTGAGTCTGTGGTTGATGCTGATAATTGGGATGATAGCTATGGCTGATTCGATTAGGCATAGAGTACGACTTTGGCAAGTCTTGTTTAAGTGGCGATACAGGCGGAGTCGCCATGGTATAGGTTGAGGTTGAGGTGTGCATGGACATTCTCGAATGCGAGCCCGAGGATACGGACGAGCCTGGAGTGTTGGGGGACGATGAGGATGTGCATACGGATTCGGTAGGAGTAATTCTTCCAAATGATCGGGAATTGGATATTGAGAGGTATTGTTGTTGTTGTTGTTGTTGTTGTTGTTGTTGCTGGTAGTATTTTTGTTGGTACTTGATTTCCTTGTTGCGACGCAGAGTATCGTGAACGTTTAGTAGCAAAACGCCGAGTGAAACGCACAGCTCTGGCTGTGAGAACCGCAGATCCCATTCTAGAATCTTGAGCAGCTGCATTTCCATTAGGTTGACCTCAGATGTGTTGAACAGGCCCAGGGTGTATTTGGCCCAGTGCTTATTTTTGGGGGAAGAGTCATTGAGGTACTTGGCAGCGGCAATCAGGCATGAGAGAAAGATCCGATGGGGTGTGCACGAGAGGCCGGTAGCATTTGGGGGCAGCTTGGACCGCAATCGAAGTAGCAGGGGCAATGTGGACAGTAGGGTAGGCGCCTGGACGTTAGAAGAGGTGACCAGATGGGTGATAAAGTCGACCAGCGATGGCACCGCATCGCTGGACTCGTCCTCTGACGATGGAGAATAGGGCGGTGAGCTGCCGGGATAGGTCGGGGCCTTGGAGGGGATCCGGACCACTGTGAGCGTGGTCGCGGCCAGATAGGCGATGGTCTGGGCCGTCACAGGTGAGCGTAAGAGTACTTCTAAAGCGTAGCGGTCCGACATTGTACGCAGAGTTCGATAGAGCTTTTTACTATCTACATCGCGATGGGCCCCATCTAGATATATATACAGATACATACTACATTCTCGAACCCAAACGAAAAATAAGGTGGAGAGCCGCCAGCCCTGGAATATCATCCCTGTCATGCACCCGCACCAACTGCTGCCCAGAACTAAACACTCACACGCAAAAGGACCCATTCACGCCGTTCGGGCCGGATTTGAGCGTTGGATAAGCGCTAGCCAGCCTTGGATAAACTTATATATATACCGGCCCATATTGCCTGGTTGCACATGATCTGCTCGAGGCGGGTCCCGGCGTCGGGATCCTGGATCTCCCTTGGAATCAATCAAGGAGGTCGGTCGAGGTAGATCTGTGCGGCGCAACGGTGGAAAACTGAAGGTTGGTTGTAGCTGTGGTAAGCTAAAGAAAAGTCAGATACAAGTGATTCCATACTGGATAGCTATAGATTGATGGAGACTAAACGTTACATAAATACGGGCAGACTCAAAGAGTAAAACTACAGGGAACCGTATCGAGGGTCGTGTGAAACTGTCGCTGTATAGTACCTAATTCCCACACAGTCCCAACCGTCCAGACACAATCCCGATACAATCCAGAGCTAGAAAGACCAGATTCCGCTGGAAAAAATCAAGACTTTTTTCACCATGCTGGCGATTATAGCTTGTCCGGGATCCTGTTGGTTTCCTGGACCGTGCAAGGACGTCCAGAATCCACTACCGCCAGACACAAAGCCAATCCCAGCACTGTAGCCAATTGCAGGGTTCTGGTTGTAATAGTATTTTCCTAGTTGTAGAACTCTATCATAAAAGCAGTGTCATAGTATATGTTTGCAGCAGCGCCCCATTATAAAAAAGGCCAAAGGCTCCACCGCACTCGATATGCAAAAAAATCTAATGTCCAGGGAAAGCTCAAGAATGAATCGATGCATTCTTTCATGTCAGGAATGGACCTTTTGGAATGCACAAAAGGTAGGGGCGCTTACTAATTAATTCATCTAACAGGATATGATCCTGTTGGTTAATGAGCCCCGTTTGTAGAGATCTACAGTATTTGTATTTTTGTATACGTTTATAAAGATTGAGTGACTTTTAAGTCCTTTGCTATTCATAAGATGCATTTAGACAGTGTCTTTTAATTAGTAAAAGTCGCTTTTTCTGTAGTAGCTTCTTTTTTTAATAAGAAACAAGCGAATAGTTCTGGTTTTTGGCAGTGCAGGGTAAGTAAACAATTGAAATCTATCGGTTTTAATCATTACCAGAAGCCGGGTGCCCGTGCTCAAGCGCTGTTATTAATTTCCATAATGCGATTAAATATTAAATAGAATCAATAATATTGATTATTATTAAATAGAATTAATAATATCGATTATACGTGCTAACAATAAAAAATGGTCTGCTTTATTGATACACATAGCGCCTTAATTTGTGCATATGTTTTTTTGGCGCCGCCGCGGGCGCCTCCCTTTCGGCGCTTAAGCGAACACAACTCGACTTTGAATTTACATTTGAACTAGTCCAGTTTCCAATTGTTATCCACAACACCACAGACCCTAAAATGAATGATAGCAGCGACTCAATATTTGATTACGAATCCAGTGGCTTGATCGGACAGGGCAGTTTCGGTAAAGTGTATCGCGCTCACCACAAACGAACGGGTAAGCTCGTTGCCGTCAAAGCTCTACCCATGAATAGAACTGATCGTGATCGCCACGCCGTCCTAAAAGAAATTACCATCCTGGAACAGCTAAAGCGCTCAAATTATGTTGCAAAGTACCTTGCTCATTACGAATATAATAATATAATCTTTATTGTAATGGAATACTGTTCAGGAGGCTCTTGTGAGATTGTAAGCCATCTCCATGGTGGACTCTCGGAGTCTTGTATTGCAATCATCTGCCGTGATGTTCTCCGCGGTATCGTCGAGCTCCATAGCCAGGGTATTGTCCATCGCGATATCAAAGGTGCTAATATTGTTCTCACTGCCCAGGGTCAGGCAAAATTGACTGATTTTGGTGTTGCCTCCCGTGCTACAGTCAACTGCGATGTCGCAGGGACACCGTTCTGGATGCCCCCCGAGATGCTAAAAGGTCGAGAACTAGACACTTTAACTACAACCCTTGGAATTCCACATGGTTCTGAAGTAGATATTTGGTCTTTGGGTATTACTGTGCTAGAGCTTGCCCATGCCCGTGCCCCCCTAATGAACCATGCTCTTCGGAATGCTATGGTCATGATTCCTGAAATCGACCCACCACATGTGAGCCCTGAAGCTGGGTTTAGTATTGAGTTTAAGGCGTTCGTGGCGGCCTGTTTAAAAGTAGATCCAAAGAAACGAGCAACAGCCTCGGAATTGTTACAGATGAAGTTTATTAAACAAGTGAGCGGAAAGCGGGATTTACGAAAATTAGTGGAAGCTACTGAGAGAATGAAAAACCCTATTGTTCGTAAATCTTTTGGGGGAGTTGGTGAGTTAATGGAAGGTTTCAACCGCGGGATTGGTGCACTGAGATCTAAGAGGTCTAAGAGCAGCTATCAAAAACTTAATAACGATCCCTTGAGCTCTGGCTCTCCTAGCTCTAGCCCAGGTACCTTCCCGTCCATTACCTCTCCCTCACAAATGGCCACACAATCACCTCCAACTCCATCACATTCACCTGATAAATTACCTCCGCGTCGTAGGTTACCTGAAGTACTTGCAAGAACTCCCGGATCTTCACCAACTCAACGAGATCCCAGCCACACGTCAAAGCTTTATCGTGTTTCTTCGCTCATGGCCCCTAGAGGATGGATGGACCGGCACCATCGCGATTTATGCGGCGGAAGGAACCGAGCCTATAGCCATAATAGCAAGCAAGTAACTAGCCAAACCTTTTATGATAAAGATATACCTCATTACCCTGATTTGGAAATTATGCTAACAGATGAGAGCGAAGCCGCCTCTCCAATATCACCGCTAATTTCTAACTCTACAAATACGCCAGGCCCAAAGCAGAGAAGGGGCTTCGCAACGCGAACGGTGGTTGACAGAATAGCTAGTGGACTACATAGGAAACATTAGACCAGAGGGGAAGAGAATATATAGTCAAAAGTTTAATAAGCATTCGAATCAAATTAAATAGCATTTTTTAAAAAAAAATACCTTAGATAGCTGGAATAAATATATCATCAATCAGTTTTAAAGTAGGCTTAGAGGCACATTAACAATATAAAATAGTAAAGAGCTGACCCATTTTATAACCACAGTTCAAAAATGGACGGTTGATTTTAATTGTTCCTTTTTAGTTTCTAGACTTCGATTGAATCCAGAGGTCATGCAGTGGTTGAAAGAAAAAATTAAAAATTAAGAGGTCGTGCCCGGATTCGAACTGGGGTTATCGGAATCAGAAACCGATGTGATAACCACTACACTACACAACCGAAAATCTGAAGGTACTATAATATGTTCAACTTTATTGTGAAAATTCTGTTTTATAATAATTAGAGGTTTTTCAAACCAAGAAATATCAAGTACTTATTTTCAATTTTTGCCTGAAACAGAATACCTTGGATGAGATTAATAATGTTTTGTCGTTACTACTGAGTACATCTATTTATAGCTACTGTCCCTGAGAATGATAAAGCCCTAACCTCCGTATCCAAATTCGTACATAAACATTCGGAATAATGCGATGCCACTAAACTCACTATGGTGATCACAGTCTATTGGCGTTTGGTGTGAACTATCCAGACCGTTATTATTGGTCGAAAGCTGTGAGTTTTGGATAAAAAAGTAACTTAAAGCATAGAAGACACATTAATCTCAGGTTTTTATATCTTCGAAAGAGAATACTATATATCGAGATATATTTCTGGGTCTAGCAAGAAAAAAAATCTTACTGCCTAAAAAAAGAAAGCGAGATTTATACGTTACAAAAATATAATCAAAATCATGCTAAACTATCGAGTAAAGTCGGACAGTCATAGCGCTACCCCCAGGACCCTTAGACCGCGCGTTAAATCGACGTCGTCTCAGGATATCGCTCGAGACTTTTACGATGTATCACTCGCAAGCGACCAACGTAGTCCCTCCGTATCATCAGATCCGTATCACTTGTCTTCCATGATGACACTGACTTCACCCTCGACTCTCGAGAATCCCAAACTGCGCAAACCACTTAGTTTGAATGGACTGAGATACCATCCTACTAACAATCTTTCTACTACGGGGTCACCTATTCCAAGTTCCAGAGTCGAATCACTTGCCTCCCCTGGTCCTGTTCCCCGGTCCTTTTCCTCAAGTTATGTTCCACGTGGAGAGCCTGGTCAAAGCCTTCATAGTGGTCAAATCCTTCATAGTCAAAATAATGTTTCAAGTAGACAACGCTTACATCGGGTTGTTTCGCATGACGTACTTTTAACGTCAAAAGATACTACAAAGCCAAAAGTTTTAAACGATGGTCCAGTAGCAATGCATGCATTAGGTTCAATGAGATTACCGAATTCAGTGGAGCCCTCAGAACCTCAGTTACGTCGATTTAGATCTTACGATAGATTAGCGCCGATTGCATCGGCACATGAACCTTCACGAGATGCACCAAGCGGGTTAAATACGCGCAGAAATTTTAAACTACCTCCATTGAATATTGACCATGGATATCCAAATCTAAGGGAAAGGCCTGGAACGGTGAATACTCAAACAAACAAAATTCCTGACTTGAAGGCCAGTTCACGAATGAGACCCAGTGACTATAACGATGATGACGAAATTGTAGACAATGATTCATTGTGGAATGTCCCATTATCACCATTATTGTATATTAAAACACAGCAAACAAATAAAGATAATAACAAAAATGGAGCTGCTAATGCGCGACGACCTCCAATGAATCCGGCATCATTAGCTCGATCATCTGTGCCGAACTTGGGGCTGGCAAATCTTTCCCGTGACGCCCAGGATCTTACATTAGCCTTTCAGGCTGAAAAACTTCATAGCCTACCGAAAAATTATGACCGCAAATCGGTATCTGCATCTTCTGAGAGCTCGTCATCCTCAAGGTCTTCAGCGGGATCCTTGATGTCTACAGTATCTACGTGGACAAATTATTCTAGTGATAATATACATATTCTTAAAAATGTTAATGCCATCAACACACATATAGGCAACGGTTCCAGTCCCACTGGATTAACAACAGGGGCTATGACTCGTCCCTCGTCACTACCACCCAAGACCAAAACTGAAGAGCGAAAGCACCTAAAACAATACGAACAAATGATGCAGCGCGCGGCACAAGCAGCTAAGCTGCGTCAGGATGCTGAGCTCGTAAAACGAGATCAACATGCGCAACAAACCAAAGAAGACGAAACAGTTTGGAAAAATCATGTTTTACCTCAGTGGGAATTGGCAATCTCTGAGCGTGAAACTAGGGAAATGTGGTGGCGGGCTGTACCGGTCAAAATGAGAGATAAGATCTGGGTTAAGTGTATTGGTAATACCGCTGCTGTAGAACCCATAAGTGAGTTCGAACGGTGTAAAGTATCGGGTATGAAGACATTATCGGCTACGAAGATGGTAGCCCTGATGAATAAAATAGAAAGCGATCTTAATCAAACGTTACCAGAGTGTGGTTTATTTCATAAACTATGCAGTCCATTAAGGACCGATTTGAAAGATGTTATCTTAGCGCTTATCTATTACCAAAATCAACTAAGTCTTGATGATGAATGTGACGACTCCGGTATCGTTTATTATAGCGAAGAAATCACTGGTATTGTTGGTATCTTCCTCTTATACCTTCCTCCACACGCAGCTTTCAACTGTGTGATTAACTTGACGCAAAACCCGAACCGGCCGTTTTTGTATGCCATCCATCGCGATAGGCAGGTAAGCTATTCCGTGGACAATGGATTTAGCAAGACAACAGCTCATGGAGATTATGATGAACCAGATGATTCAATGATTCACTATTCGACTTTTTTGCATCACTTTTCCCTTAGGCTTCCGAGGTTGTATAATCATTTCCAGGCCCTGTCGCTGGCCCCAACAGCTTATTTTGGCCCCATTGTTAAACCGCTATTTTTAAACCATTTCCCACTGGACATTGCAGTACATCTGTGGGATATTTTGTTTTTCGAAGGTGATTCATTTTTAATAAGATTGGTATTGACGGTGTTGATTCATGCTGAAGGGAAGCTATATGCAGATACCAAGGAAGAGATCTTGAGTGAACTGGAAGCGGGAAAATTGGGCTTCGACAATGACGACGATCTGAGAGTAGTGGAGTTGGTGAGGAACAGTGTAAAATTACTGTAGTAGTTTCAGAAATTATCAAACAAAATATTGGACAGACTAATGTATAAGATTTATTTTTACTTTATTCTTTATTATTCGTAGTTTAGAAATTTTTGTAGGCTCTAAATAATAATTAACTAGTCTGTTTTTTTCTTACATTGTGGTTGTGTATGTCTTTCAGGTGGTCGAAGAAACGTACTAAATTGTCTGGTGTCTGGTCATAGGACCAAAGGCCACTTTTCTGATGCATTCCAAAAGTGTTTTTTCGAGTTTCAAAACTAAGTATTCTGATATAAAGGGTGATATATTTTGCAATACTTAATAATACCTTTGGAACATACTTGGCTTTAGAAGATAGGAAATACTTTCTAAATTTTCATCACTAATTACGATGAGTAGATTTCCCTACAAGTTTCAAAATAACGTGTCTATACAACGCGCGGTTTATTTTAAAAAATCAAACTCATTGGCGTTATTAGTTTACCTATTCCAAGGAAATATCTGTTTACTCAATACAAATAGTAGATATGGTCATACATTGAAACAAGGAAAAGATTTAGGAAAAATAATCAATTAAACTATATAAACACACAATCAGTTTTTTGCAGCTATTCGAACCAATATTTAAATTCTTCTTTTGTCTCAGATAAGTAAGCTTTTGGTAAAGGTGTTATCAACATGGTTTTTTAATCAGAAGCAGAACTGAAATAAATTTTTATCATCATAAAAAAAGAAGAATTAAACATTGATGTTGAATATGAAATTGATTGTTTATTAGAAGGGGAAAAAGGTCTATACTAGAAAAAAGGGTATCTTTTGAATGGGTTAGTAAACGAGAAAAACATAAATCACAAAGTAAACTAGGTGATCAAGCAAATTAACTTGGGTGACTTTTGATAATATCAGATAAGTAAGCTTTTGGTAAAGGTGTTATCAACATGGTTTATTAATCAGTAGCAGAACTGAAATAAAGTTTTTCATCATTAAAAAAGTCTCCGGTTCATTTGCTTAACGAGTTTGTAATAAAAAAGTGTAGACTTACCATTTACAAACTTGATATATATTGTTTTCAATCATAAGAATCAAGAGAAGATTCTGTAGTTGAGTTAGTATTAGGCATTGATAAAAAAATGCAGTAGACTCATTACCACTACTATCTAGAATGAATAATATTTGATTTCGAAAAGGGTCAGATGGTGATGCATGTAATTCGGCTCATTAACAATTCGTATGAGAATAATCGCCAGGAATTAAGTGTTATGAAACAAATCATCATACAAAAACCAAACATTCACTCCAGATAGCACCAGTAAGGAACATTGGTATAACTAGTTGAGTTATATAAGCATACCTAAGGAAATAGTGGGTTAGTATATTGGAATAATAAAATATTAGGGATGGGCCAGAGATTATTAAATACACAAAGAAACCACTAATGAGCTTCACTGTCTCGAGTGTCATAAACGAAGAATTCCTTAAATTTTTATGTCCTGCATATACATCCTCAGTGGTGTTATAAAACAATTGATTAAATCATTCAAAAGGCAGGAAGCAGGTAGTTTGTTTGTGAATTCATAAATTACCCATTTTGTAGCTCAAATATTACAAACCTTTTGACTATCGGGAACCGATGAAGTTCCTTAAAGAAAAGAAGAAAATTACAGGGCGAGGATGATGGTTGTTATTTATAGGATGTGTGTGATTACGTGATCGAACCTATAGTTAGTTAGGGTTAGCCAAAATGAGAGGGGTGAGCATTGACTAACATATTAGATAATAGCATCCATATTTGTTTGAGATGTGTAGAAATATAGTAGATATATGGCAAAGATGGGGGCATTTTTGATTTATGGGAAAGGTCGCCATTGTTTGAGCTAGGCTAACAAGTAGTGAATATGTAAGAAATATGCATTTTAGATTATTTATTATTTATACAAGATCAATTAAATAGTCGAGCCGGTTTTTGACACGGACAATTCGATTTTTTTATTATTCGATTAGATTAAACCAACTGAAAGAAATCTATTCGACCTTGGTGTAGGTGAGCTGCTTGGAATGAGCAATAACGGGCTTGATGACACCTTGAGCTTCGAGGTCTCTAAGGGCAACACGAGCGAGGGAACCACCAATCTTGAGACGATCAACAAGGACGGAAACAGAGATAACCTTGTAGGTAGCGGCTTCCTTGAAGATACGGTCGTAAAGGGGTTGGTCAAGAAGGACGTGGTGTTGAGCCTTATCCTTCATCTTACCCTTGTTCCACTTCTTCTTGGACTTCTTACCACCNGCAAGAGCGGCAGCGGCCTTGGCGGCCTTGGTTTGTTGAATCTTAGGAGGCATGCTTTAGAGGAGTTAATATCATAATAACTGAGATAACAAAAAGATAAAACTACCAGTTATAGCCGTCAAACTAACAGTACTTACGTTTGAAATTATCCTAATCGCTACTGCATCGGAAAAGAGAGGAATAGCAGAAGAAACTGTCTGATAAATTATTCATCGCTTCACGGGATCTTGATTATGTAACAAACACCATTATCTTATGTCATTATGATGTAATTGTTCCAACTGCCCCGCGCCGCATCATCTCTAGTCTGATATGTTTTCCAGTATTAAAAATACTACGTAGAAAGGAGATCCAATATTATTAGCCAAGTGTCTAGAAAGGTGCTGTGACGGTGCTAGGGCTTAGCCCTAGTTTTGTAGTTGGGAGATGATGGCTAAATGAATCTATTCTACTTTTACAGACTATACTAGTTTGTATGAATATTGACATGTCTTTAATTAACTGTATATAAAAAAATAATTTTCATAAAAACCCTGTATTTGTATGAACTCACTCGATATAAACGTGTCAAATTAGCAGTAATCTATATATTGGCCTAAACTTTATCATAAACTCTTTTTTGTGTACCAATTGGGGTCCTCTACCAAGAGACTCTATAATTAACAGCCTCTAAACTCCATACTTGTCTAGTGGTCTTATTTCGCTATGTCCTTTATCTTTTTAATTGTCTACCATACTCTGGAACAAATTTGCTCTGTTATCTATTCATTATTGCTTATTAGGCTACCCAATTATCGATAAGCTTATCAACTGGTCATGTCAAACCCTAACCCCTACTAATTCTCTTAACCTTCGCTTCATTATCACGTCTCTCTGCAAAGTACTGGTCTCAACTACATAGCCGTTTCCCCAACTCCCGTTTAAAACTATGTCTGGCAAACGCTCGGCCTTTAACCAACTTACCCGTGAGGCCTTTGAAGAAGAGAATGAACGCGATAGTGGCCCTGTTGAGTTAGCCCAGCAAGCCGATGCTTCTATTCTCTCACAGCGTAAGATCGCTAAACCACGAGCTAAACGTGTTTCGGCTGGAGGTGCCGCAACTACTGCAGCCCCCGTAGCTTCATTTAAACCATCAATTTTCGCGCCGGTGGATTTGAATATCCCTACTGCTTCCGCCGCCTCTGCTAATCCCTTTGGATCATTTGCTGCTCCCAAATCCAGCCAGCCTGAAATCGAGACTGCAGTCTCTGACGAAAAATTGATTCAATTACAAGCACTCAATGAGAATTTTACCGAAGCGGTCACAGCTAAAGCCAATGGATCACTTTCCCAAATAGATTTCTCCGAAGTTTGTAACAAGTACATCACCTATTACAACCAGGTTCAAGCTGGTGAAATCAAACCTAAGCAAACCGAAGTCAAGCCCAAGGAAGCTGAGATTAAAAAGTCTGAAGAGATTAATGCTAATCCCTTCTCCAGTTTTGCTGCTCCTACAAAATCCTCTGTTACTGCGTCTTCTGGTACTACTACTCTTCCTACCTTCGATTTCGCTAAAAAGACTGCTCAACCGCAACCTGACAGTGATTCCGACAGTGATTCCGATGAAGAATTTGTTGCCAAGGGTCCTAAGTTTACTTTAGGCGCCAAGCCTACTACCGATAATTCTCCTTTCACTTTTGGTGGTAATAAGGGGAGCAGTAAGTCAGCTGAGCCAGCTGCCGGCCCAATTTTCTCATTTTCCTCTACAGGTGACCAGCCTGTTCGTACTCCGTTCAATTTTGCCGTGTGTCCCACCAAGATAGAGAAGCCTGAAGAAAAATCTGAAGAAAAATCTGAAGAAAAATCTGAAGCAAAGCCTGAAGAAAAGCTTGATGAAAAACCCGAAGATAAATCTGGAGTAAAAGAAGAAAAGGAAGAAAACAAGGAAGAGGCCAAGGAAGAAACAAAGGACAACGCTTGGAACCCATCCAAGGGTATTGTGTTTGGATCCACCACAGAAAGCATTCCTGCTACTACAGCCCCTAAACCTTTCTCTTTTGGTTCTTCAAGTACTACTTCTGCCGCGCCGGCTAATCCCTTTTCATTCGGTTCAACCGGTACTACTGCTTCCACCTCGACTGAAAAGCCTCCATTAGCTTTCAATTTTTCCAAACCTACTCCTGTTGAATCGGGGAAGAGCACTGATACGGCTTCTGAGAAAGAGACCACCAAGCCGATGTTCAGCTTTGGTAAACCCGCCTCAACGTTTAACTTTGGTGCTAACTCATTCAATGGGGGTTCCACGTTTGGCCAAAACTCTACTATTTCTAATTCTGAAAAGGCTGATACACCGGTAACTACTGCCCCCGTAGTCACTTCTGCTAAAACCGCCATTGCGACAACTCCCGTGGCCGTCGACGACGAAGATAGTACCAACGACCCCCAACTCGCCAACTTGGCCGAAAAGGGACCCGGTGAAGAAGAAGAAGATTGCGTATATGAGAAAAAAGCTAAAATCTTCCAATACAATTCAGGTGCTAGCAATCCTTATACTGTATTGGGTGTGGGTATGTTACGATTGCTCACACATCAGAATACTAAAAAGTCACGAATTGTTGTGCGTGCTGATGGGTCCGGAAGAGTGCTTATGAATACAGTTCTTAGAGCTCAGTTTTCTTACGATCAACAGGGAGGTAATACTGCCATGGTCAAGGTTATGGATGTTAATAACGAGGGGCCAGTAACTTATGTGGTGAGGGTCAAGACTAAGGAGGACGCTAAGGTCTTGAGCGAAAAGCTCACCCAGTATAAGAGTTTGTAATATATATAGTAACCTCTCTACATTGTCATTGATACATCTACAAGTATTTTGCATTTAATTACAACTTGGTCTCTTTGTATTTTGTCTAGTGATTAGTGAATGTTGATTTACCTTGGGTCCGAACTTGTCCCGCGATAAGGTATTACCCCATACTTAAGCCGCGGAATGCGATTACTCACTGCGGCTGTCTAACCCACTTAAACTGCCGCCCAAGGCTTAATCCGAAGAGCCATTTGGACTATTTATTGGCATTATTTCGCTATATTTCAACTGGTTTTGCCCTTATTATCTTGATTATTTACATTTTTATCTACTATTATGCTTCGTTCACTTTGCAAGCCTCTGAATAAACCGACCCCACGCCTGATTCACCACCGCACTTTTGTTTCCACTATAGTTAATCTCCAAACCACATCTTACCCCACCTCGCACGCACGTTTGGAGAATCCCCCGGATACGCCATATTTCGTGAACAATAAGCTAATTAAAAGTAAAACCACCCAATGGATTGACGTACATGATCCAGCCACTAATTTTGTGGTTACCCGAGTTCCACAATCCACCTCGGAGGAACTCACAGCAGCAGTGAATGCTGCTGAAACGGCATTTTCTGACTGGAAAAATACCTCTATAATCACCCGCCAACAGGTAGCTTTTAAACTAGTTGGACTAATTCGTGATAATTGGGATAGATTAGCAGCTAGTATTACTCTGCAGCAAGGGAAGACGTTCCAAGACGCTCGTGGTGATGTTTTACGGGGCCTCCAAGTAGCTGAACAAGCCTGTTCAATCGTAAACGAACTCTCTGGCCAGACTTTGGAAGTAGCCAAAAATATGAAAACTGAAATGTACCGTGAGCCCTTAGGTGTAGTTGCTGCCATCTGTCCGTTTAATTTCCCCGCTATGATTCCATTATGGTCCATTCCTTTGACTATTGTCACTGGAAATACACTGATTCTGAAACCTTCAGAGCGTGATCCGGAGGCGGCCATCATTTTGGCTCAATTAGCGGCCAAAGCAGGAGCTCCCCCTGGTGTTATCAATGTGGTTCATGGTACTGCGCCCACGGTTGATTTCATTCTTGATGAACCCCGTATTAAAGCAATTTCTTTTGTGGGTTCTGATAAGGCAGGGAAGTATATACATCAAAGGGCTTCAGCAAATGGTAAGAGGGTTCAATGCAATCTTGGAGCTAAGAATCACGCGGCTCTTATGCCTGATGCCAATAAATCTGCGGCGCTTAATGCCATTACTGGTGCCGCGTTTGGTGCTGCTGGACAACGCTGTATGGCTCTCTCGGTCTTGGTAACTGTGGGAGAAACCAAAGACTGGTTATTAGAACTTAAGGACTTGGCTAAACAGCTCAAAGTGTCTGGAGGGTTTGATTCAAAAGCTGACCTGGGTCCTGTAATTTCACCTCAGGCTAAACAACGAATTGAGGGACTTATTCAGTCAGCCGAAGATGAGGGTGCTGAAATCCTTCTTGATGGTAGAAATTTCCAATCGGTAGAGTTTCCGAATGGTAATTTTGTGGGACCCACTATTATTACTAATGTCAAGCCGGGAATGAAGTGCTATGATCAGGAAATTTTCGGCCCTGTTCTTGTAGTAGTTAATGTTGATAACCTCGATGCTGCGATTGAACTCATTAACAAGAATAAATACGGTAATGGTTCTGCAGTGTTTACAACCTCGGGTGCTGTCGGTAATAAGTTTCAGAAAAACATTCAAACGGGCCAAGTAGGTATCAACGTTCCGATCCCCGTGCCCCTTCCTATGTTCTCATTTACGGGCAATAAAGGTTCATTCTTAGGTGATTTGAACTTCTATGGCAAGACGGGTATTTACTTTTTAACTCAGTATAAGACTGTCACTACTCATTGGAGAGATGAGGATACTGAGGTTATTGATAAGGCAGTTAATATGCCTACTCACTCTTAAAAGTTCCGAGTTGCAAAGGACTTAAAAATTAAATCATGAAGACCCAGAATATTTAGCTTCTTTCTGTTTATCAAAAAAAGAAAAAAAACTGCAAATATCTTATTTTGTGTTTAGATAGATATCTTTTTTAAGGGTCGTAATTGATCTATTGAAAGTTCATAGAAAACCTTATGATTATTGTTGATATGTTTTATCTGTTTGTCATTTTGAAGGCACATGTGGTTAATTTATAATGCATCTTGTATCTCCGGAGATAACTCTATTCATTTTGATTCCGGAAAATAGCTACCTATTGTGAAATAATATAATTTAAAAAAGCAAATTAAACTAAAATAGTAAAGTATTATATATTTATAAATCAGGACCAGCCTAGGGAATTCTGCGCCATCACCGGGTTGGAAATTGGTGCCCTACCTCGTGATAATGAACCAACGTCTGAACCTTCAAATGACACTGCGCCCAACGAGGATCCTGAAGGATTATCGTGATACGGCACCATCATTCCTGGTCCTGTACTACCTACGTCAGCCATGCCACTTTCATGTAGACCCACAATAGGTCCCGCACTGCCAATTTTCTGCGATTTCATACGCTTGATCACCATAAACACTAATCCACCATAGGCTGCTGCACCTGCGATGGACCCAACGACGATTCCAACAGTTTTCGTATTGGTAGTAGAGTTGTTAGAGTAGTTATTCACGGGGTCGGAATCCATTGAGCCAGCGCCGGCGCCGGTGTTTGCATCTCCACCTTTACTGTCATCAGTATTCTTAGAAGAGCCGGTGCCAGTGGTCGAGGATACATTCAGGGTGGTACCAGTGGAACCTCTATTATTATTATAACCGTTAATGGTATCATCGTTAGGAATTAAAGGTACTGTGGGATCAATAAGCTGCATTAGAGCACGAACAGGCCCTGAAGGCGGGTTGTATAGAGCTGATGAGGGTGTGAGTAATTGCAAACCTAATTCAGAGACTACTGATGAGGGTACATATACCAGAGCAACTGTGGCTAAATAACTACGATCCGAGCTTAAAAAAGGAGTCAAATGAGTGATTTCAACTGTTCCATTGTTGTCGGCAATATCCAAAGCAAAATCAAGACCCTCGAGTAAGTAAGCAAAAATCTGCGATGCTGCTAGGGGATTTGCCACTACAAACGGATAATTTAGACTGTATTTGAACCCTATTTGAGCCAGCGTAAACTTTGTCGTATTTTCTTCATCGGTATTATCATTATTGTTATTCTTATCCGGAGTAATAACTTTAGGTAGGTAAGACGGAATGGAAGTAGGAGCGCTAGATACCGTTTGGCTAGTCATATTGGGTTCTTCGGCAACGACTGCTGTACTCAGCGTGGTACCAATAACTACACCATTAATATTACTTGAGACATTAGCAGGGCTATCAGGGGTCGAGGATGGTTGCTCCTGGAAGATTAGACTCGTAGGTAACCAATTCAGTGAATCAGGCGAATAAGATGATGTTGGAGGTAAAGGATGATTTGAAAATACGGGTGTAGCCATAGAGGTGACCGTTAGTGATGATTCTAAGGCTGAAAATTCAACACTGGATGATGATTCAACTAGGCTAGCAATTGATGAAGGAGCAACTAGAGAGATACTAGAATCCGATGAAGATTTAGTTTGTGTAAAAGTCAAGGATTCCACGGAATCAATGCGAGAGGAAGATTTTTCTGGAGTACTAGTGCTTAAGGATTCGCTTGAAGTGCCAAAAGATAAAGACTGAGTTGGAACAACACTAAGCAAGGATTTGACTGTAGAGGCAACTGGAACAGTAGATAAAGACTCAATGGAAGTGCTAGGTGCGATAATTGATACTGACTTGAGGGGAAAACCGGTTGAAGAAACCACATGAGAGTCACTTGATACTGTAGAGGCAATAGGCGCAGAAGTAGTAGACTCACTAGGCTTGACCATGGAAACGGAATATAACGAAGCTGAAGGAACGACCTCAACAACTGAGAAAGACTTGGTCTCTGGCACCGAAACAGAAGTCAATAACCCAACAGATGCACCGCTCAAACTCGGAGCTGTGGAGGTTAGTAGAGGAATATTTGTGGAGTAAGGCGAAGATGTGTCGGTATTTATGGAAGAAACAAAAGTAATGACTGAAACCTCGACTGAGGAAGAAAACAAGGTGGTAGATGGTTTTTCGAATGGCAAGTAAGGGGTGTTGGAATCACTGGCCAGTAATGATGACACCTTAGATGTGGCAGTAGTAACTAATTCACTGCTGAAGCTTGATGTAGGAGTTAAGCTTTCCAAAAAAGCTTCAGAATTCGGGCTGGAGGTTGAAGGAGCAGTTGTTGTCAGAGATTCTAATGAAATAGTCGCCGTAGGAATTTCACTAGAACTGTGAATGTGGTGATACGGGTAAGATGTCACTGGTTCTGAAACTGAAGATACTTGGCCGAAAAAGGACTGGACTAAATTTGAGGTTACAACAGGCTCAGGCGATAAAATGGCTTCAGTAGAACTAGCTAGTGGCACAGTTTCACTCAGACTAGTAGTTAAACCCACGGTGTCTGAGGCAGATGAGGAACTAGACGAGACGCCAAGTTCGCTGGTAATATCAATATTATTAACAGATGAGGGTGAGGGGTTGGCACTAGTAAAATACGAACTAGTGGATTGCAAATCTACCTCAGTGGAAGAGAATCCCTCAACAGTAGTAGATGCCGAATTAGTAGAAGGTGTGACTACTTCTGAAATAGAAGTAACTGAGCTAACAGAAGCTGAACTCTCCACATAATAATCAGCTACAGAACTAATAGAAGAAGTCTTCACAGCCAAGCTATCATAAGATAAACCTTCCGCATTAATAGTAGTTGAGCTAACAGGAGATGATGTTTCAACGGGCAAGCTAATAGAAGAAATAGTTTGCATAGGATCAGTAATAACTGAACTTACATAAGATGAACTTTCCAAGGTAACAGCTATATCTGAGCTAGAGGGGGACGAGTTTTCCACAGGAACGACAGTGCCGGAGATAATAGGAGAAGGGGTCTCCACAAACAAGCTAACAGAAGATGAGCTTTCCACAGAAACTACTGGAGTGGAGCTAGTAGGGGACGATATCTCTGTAAGAACGGCAGTGATCGTGCCAACAGAAGAAACATCTTCAGTGAAGGCATCAGAGGTTGAACTGGCAGCAGATAAATGTTCCACAGAAACTACTGGAGCGGA
>KV454412.1:95938-229958 GCA_001661315.1 Nadsonia fulvescens var. elongata DSM 6958 | reverse complement strand
TCCCGTCCGATCAATCATAGTTAAGCCAGTGAGAGCCTTCATAAGTACTACGGTGGGAGACCACGTGGGAACATAAGGTGCTGCAGTCTTTTTTTTTGAATGTAGTAATATAAATTTCATATTTTTAACAGCGGTCGACTACTCTTTTTTGGTAACTACGGAGGAAAAAATAAATAAGATAACAGGGTTCAAAGCTGATAAACATGAAGATAAGGAGACTGGTTAAACCTTTAATTTCACAAAGATTCGATCGTTGTTAACTAGACTAGCAAATGTTTTTGCAGAAATTGTTTTATCAAAGTGCAAACATGAGCCCCAAGAAATAGAACTCTGAATCGTACTTTAGAATTACAGCGTTTTTCTTTTTGCCTCCGACTCTACCACAATACATTTTAAAAATCATATACTTCCGTAAGTCATTTATAAAACAAAATTTAAGGCTAAAAATAACAAATGCAACCAGGCATTTTAATCACTGAAATTGTTTTGTATATTACACACTTTGTTCCTAAACAAAAAGATCTCCTGGTGGCCAAGCTGGCTAAGGCGCGGGACTGTAATTGTTACATCTATCCTGAGATCGGGCGTTCGACTCGCCCCCAGGAGAATCCCTTTTTTTGAACCACTCATTTTCCTAATATATTATTAAGAAACATATAGTCGAAGTCATTACAGTTTCTTGGTTTTCCAATTATTTCAGGTGAATGATGACGTGGTTATTAGTTTCTTGAAGAAGATAGTGCTATATGCTTAGTTTTTTCTTAAATATATGCAAGACCACAAAAAGAGAATTGAATTATATCTACAAAGATAAATTTTCACCTAGTTATTTAAGGTTTTAATTTTTACTTGCTTGAAATATAAATTTTTGGTAACATCTCTTCTAAAAATTCTGCAAAAAACCTCTTTTTAGAGAAGAGGTCAAAAATTGCTCCCTGGGAGGTTCGAACTCTCGACCTTCAGATAACCTGAAATTATATGTCTATGAGACTGACGCTCTACCAACTGAGCTAAAGGAGCTTCTTATGTATTATTTCTAAATTTGTAAGACACTAGCTTTGATTTGGAACTTATAAGATATTCAGGTAGGGTAATAGTTTAGTCAAGTATTATGGTCTAAAATCATCAGTATTACAATATAATCCTCCACTGATTGAAGGAATAATGCCAAATTTTGGCTATAAAATGTTTTAAATATCTTTTAATAATTTTGCTAGTTCCAGTTTTCTTTACAAGCTATTAAATTTCAGTCTTTGAGGACGATAAATCTTTTTTCCTTGACTTGTCAAAACTTTTGTCAAAAAAGGAACTGCAAGTAAACTTTAATTCATTCAATACTTTTATTCATTCAAAACTAGAATATTATTTTCGAAGTGTTCCCAACAGCCAAAAAATTAAATAATAGTAGATTTGGTTTTTTGAGTTCTAGGCTGATTTTTTTAAATGAAGTCACAAAAACGTCTTTGATACTTCAAGATACAATGACGTTATCTTGCTAATTTACTAGCCACAACAAGTTCTATATGGTATATTTTTATTACCAACAATATGGATAAAGCCATCCATGAGTAATAAGCTATTTTATATGATCTGGGTCTAGAGCATCATTGTAAGTAGATCAATAGGCAAATGTTGTGACAACGAACTCGGCCAAACAGCAACCATTCATTTTTAATGTTTGGTCATTAATAGTGATTGAAGAGAGTTTTTTTGAAATTTAAATGAGTCAAAAATATAAAAACCTTTCAGTCTTCACCTAGTTTCTTTACCAAAAAAGTGGACGACACCGGAATCGAACCGGGGACCTCGCGCATGCTAAGCGCATGTGATAACCAACTACACCAGACGCCCATATTTTATTAAAGCAAAAGATAGCTCAACACAAACCTTTGAAATGATATCTTGTCAGTCATTGGTTGAAGAATTGAGATGGTTTATTTATTCTCATTAGTAGAGTAATTATAAATTGACTACGGAATAATATTTTATTTATTGTCATGTTAACTACTTTACGTTATTTCATCTCTTCCTTTGGAGTTTTGTACATCTCACTCCCCGATAAAAATCAAAAAAAAGAAAGCTTTAAAAGAGCCGTAACTAAATAGACAGCTCCAAAAATTGGTTAATTCATCTTCAAAGCCTTTAATTTTCATTGACGAGCTTTTCTACAAGGAATCTACAACTAGAGAGCTTTCCAAGCTCTCCAGTTGTGAAACCAAAATGGCGAGTTTATAAACTCCAAGTTAAAAATTGAAATATTTATCAAATTGTCTATATATGACTAAATAATTGAAGTGAGCGCGACTATAAAAAACATGACCAAATAGACGAGATAACAGATGAGTCGCGATAGTTTATAAAAGAGGGGTTAATAAAAAGAAAATAAACAGCTAAAAGAAAAAGGGGAATAAGGAAAAAAAACAAAGAGTCAAATCATGAAATAACCAAGCTCTAAATACATTTCCTATATACTAGATTTTAGCTTCGGATTTACTGTTGTTTTGAACGCACCAACTCTGGATCCTTTTCAAATGCCTGATAGGAAATTCCCATGGAGCCCAACCACACCAAAGCCTGAGCTAAGACACCGAATAAAAATAGTGAAACAACGGTACACATGAAAATACCGGGGGTAAAGAATTGATAGCGGTCAAAGAGGGAGTTTGTAGGGAAAATAACTTTGGTACTGTTATTGTCACGCTTAATGTTACCAGACATGACTTGATCGTGTTTTAACATTGATTCAAAAATTTGTAAATTTTCGTCACCAAATTCTTTATCTTGGATATCGCGAGTACCGTATTCCTGATTCAGGGTTGAAGAAGTGTAAATGAGCAAGATATTTTGAGTGGGCAATGACGATAACAAATGGTAAAATATTTCATCATTTTTACGCAGTTGAGAGCGACGACTACCGTCTTCAGGCAAGACATCAAAACTTAAGTGGAAGACGTAGGCTCTGTGGTTTTCGGCCATGCCGAAATCATCGCCAATGGGCTCAAAGGCGCCAGTACGAGCATCAACTTCAGCGTAGTGGGCCTTACAGTCATATTCAGAACTAAGAAGAGAACTCAGGACATCTTCATTAAAGCAAGCCGCTTTTTCTTCTCCACCCGGAAGACACATCGGATCATAAAAATAAGGATCAACATATTTAGACTTCGATTGCTCAATGAATCGGTGTAGATGAGGGGTATCTTCTTGACTGACCAAATCGGAGGCATGAATACCTCTTTGGTTAACCAAAATAAACGCATCGGCACCGCAAGCTGTGATAGACTCGAGCGTAGAGTGAAGCAAATGGAAAAAAGGTGAAATATCAGTAGTTGACGATCCTCGGGTATTGTATGGTAAATAGCCAGCCTTGTCGGAGAGAGAGGCCAAGATATAAGGCGAGGTGTCACGGAACGCAGCAACAAATGATGTTGCCGAGGCTAGCAGGACAGCCGAGGCAGATAGTAACTTCGAGGATCTCATGGTATTTAATTGCCGTATTTCAAGAATAAATAGACAAGAAGGTGCCAGAGGGATGTAAAGCCGATGATTAAATTATTGATAGGTTGATTAGGCGGGTGATGATGCTGATGGCGGCGTGTGCCAGGTGAATTTAGGGGTAAGTCATGTGATGTAAACGAGGAATATAGTGATAATAAAGTGATAATATAGTTTGAGCCTGACACATCAACTATTTACAATGACTAAGCAAGGACTAAGAAAACAGGTTATAAGCTCGAGAGGACTTTAAATCGAGACAGTCAAGTGACTGATGGCGAGAGCAACGATAAAGTGTCGGGCGACACGAGAACAGACCGGGAAAGACGAAAAACTACCGGGACAGACGAAAAACTACCGGATAGCCCAAAAAGACTGGTTCGGCCGTTCGGGTTGACTTTGCCGGGTGTGGCTTTCCGACGCAACTGACACATGGAGAGGAGGTCACGTGCCGATATGGGCCAATAGAAGGCCGAATGTCTTATATCGGCCGAGGTTTCCCCGTATTACCGATGTTTGGAATACCGTCATTGGCTACTTTAAACGGCTTTGGGTTGACGTGGTGCGTCTGACGGCCGGCGTTTCAAGCCGCAAGGGCCCTGATTATGGGGTCTTAAGACCGTCCTTTATAATCTGGAGATATAGATTGATATGCCTTTTAAAAAAATATATATATATATATATATATTCATTTTTGCTATCTACCCTTTTTCCAAACCTTCTTCTTTTCAATCTTCTCTATCCTTTGCTACTTGCCTATTAATTCCCAAATCCTTTAAAGTTTCCTCAATACAACCAATGTCCTTTTATCGCTCACAAGTCCTGTCGCTGTATAAACAGCTTCTCACCAACTATGCCCCCTACCATCCAAAGGGCTATACATTTTTCCGAAATCGTGTCTACCAAATCTTCAAATGGCAGTCCCGTATCAATAATGTGCGTGACATCGAACGGGCGCTGGTATGCGGTGAATACGCAAAACGCGAACTGGGCCGTAGTATTTTGAATAATTAATAACTAAACCCTCCCCCGTCGCCAGCTTCTTCCCTTTATGCCTCTCTCCTGTTAATGCCCTTCACGACCCTACGTTTTATTTATTCATGACTTTTTTCCTGGCCTGGCCAATACTTTTTTGATTCTTTTTTTCTTTCTTCCTTTCTTTTTTTTTTCTTGATTTATTTTGGAGTTTCTAGACTTGTTTTACATAAATATAAAAACTGAATTTCAATATACTAATCCTATAAGCTGCCCACTGTATACCTAGCCGTTATAGCCGTTCACGGCTTACAATGGCACAACTCTGCCATCCAGCAGCCGCTATTGCCAAAACGTATTCCTCATTGTCCTCGCCAGCCTTGCGGAAATCCACCTTACGAGGACGTCTCAACTTCAGCCCTGCATTGACCGATTCACACAACTTTTCGCCATCGTCACACAATTGGCCTTCATACCGGGCTAGAACGTCCTCGGCTTTGCCCATACCCAGACACCCACAGTTTTTACACTCGACGCCCCAAGAGAGCACAGACCCGCCACGCTGTAGCGCGAGACAGTGATAGTCACCCACAGAGATAGAAATCACATTGGTTTGTTGGAGTTCCGGCAATATCATAGGCTGGGAGTGGTCACCAAGATCCCCCTCATTTCTGCTACCAACAGCTGGCTGGGCAGTATCGATATGGCCTAAGAAAACATCATCGCCGTCGGTAAAGGCGGCAAAAGTTCGATATGACCCACTCAGTTTAACAAATTTTCGATGATCTTTAGTAGAAGTACCCCTTAACTGTTTTAGTTGATTATCAAACTCCACTAGCCGTCGTGGCTGAGATCTCGAAACAGATTCCAGTGAAGCCACATCGACTAATTTATACAGCCCACCTTCTTGGTCTAACAAAATGAGAAAACAATGGCCCGTCATGAAGTCTACCACTTCAAGCGATATACCATCGCTTTGAGATAACAGATTGGGTACGCCGACAACACTATAATTACAACGATACCCGCCATTTCCCTCACTTTGTTCATTCAAGCATTCTCCAAGGTCAAACCAAACAACCAATCCAATACCCTCAAACAATGCCGCGCTAAAATTCCATCCAGCCATAATTTTGATAACACGTGGATTGTTTTTGGGTAATTGAGTGCCCTGGCTAGTGACAATGGAGCCAAAATCAAATTTTAAAAGTTTTCCACGTTCAGTAAAACTTCGATCCCACATCCAAATGTTGTTCCGCTCATCTAGAGCAATCAGATGTTCTCGGCCACTAGAAATACTAATGAATCGAGGGTTTTGTAGTGTAGGATTCACGGTATATCCTCCTTGGAACTCAGCCCCGGCCTGCAGGATGGTGTCCGTAGACAGTGTTTTAGGACTAGAGCGATCGGATAAGGTCAAAGGTAGTGACAATGACTCGGCCTTGACTAATCTAGATGTTGTAGAGGAAGATAAAGGTAAAGAAAGTTGCATAGGTGAGGACTGTGATGCTATCGGATTGGTCTCTGGTGGAGTATTATCGGTGTCGTGATCCCCGTTATGGTGAGTCTGAGCATTCCGCACGATCCCGCCGACCCTGAAAGGGGTAAACAGTTCATTAACACTACCCCCCATCAAGGGAATCCTTTGATTGAGAGCAGACTCAGAACCATGATTATTATCATAATCAACAGGTCTATGATGTGGAATTATACGATGATTTGGTCCCCCTACAAACCTTAATGGCTGGTCATCACCTCTGTCACCAGTACCATGATTTCCGAAAACACCTCTACCACCTACAATACCGCCTCTTCCTCCTGGCCCTCCTGGTCTGGGTAAAAACTTTTGTAGGTCACCAATGCCAACAATTTCACCATGAGTGGTCAAAATTGTAAACGAAAACCCTCCGGCTGTCACATCGGCAATAGCTAGTTGATCAACAGTGGTCACCCTATTGGGTTTAACAATCCCAGGTTCAAAAGCACCTAAGCGGTTACCAACGTTGTTGCCACTAGGTACCGATTTTTCACTAGAACTAATTCGCCCGAGGTCTAATCCCAGGCGGCCCAAAGACGAGGCACCCCAGGTGTACAAATGCGCCGTGGATCTGAATTTGAAAATCTCAGGCCATTTAGTCAACCATTGCGATTGTGATTGCAAGGATGTCTCATGTTGAGGTTGAGGTTTGTCAAAGGGTGTAGGCTGAATGCCAAAATTGCGATAATACAAGTCGTGCCATACTGAGGGCAAAGTGACGAGCGCATGGAGATCACGACAAGATCCAGATAACGCAAGAAGATCTCGAATGGCTAAATATGGAAAAACATTATCAATTAGAATATCGTCTCCTAGATCGATAAGTGGCATAATGAATACAGTGTAACCAGTAACCGGTATTTGTAGATATAGACGAGTAAAGAGAAGCTGGGTTAAGTGTTGCTTTGTGGTCAAAAATGAAGTATGATAGTAGTTGCGGCTCAATACGTGTATATATACAGGTTATAAGTCCGATATACTTTTCTTTTTTTTTTCTGTCTTTCATCAAGTTTTATTTTTAATTGGAGTTTAAAGCTTTTTATATATTAGAATTATTTATAAAATAAATATGTTTTTTGCAAAAGCTATAGGAATAGATCTGTTTGACAAGAATTATATCATAGGAACCAGAGGTTATCAGGTGAACCTTCAGCGTCAGTTATTTCTCTTGTTCCATTTGTAACGAACGTCAAATTGATCGCTACAACTCCAATTTGTTTCAGATGAAGTATAGATGCTAAATAGCTAAGGATAATTGTGACAATACTGCCCGCCCAGCCTTTGATCCATAGGGCATATCTAATGCCTCAGATACCCAATCTCCTGTTTCGGCCAATAACTCTAAATCTACTCCAGTGTCAAAACCCATATCTTCTAGTACGTATACCAAGTCCTCCGTAGCTACATTACCGCTAGCGCCTTTAGAGTATGGGCAGCCACCAATTCCACCTAGTGAAGAATCAAAAGTTCTTATACCCAGCTCAGCCGCCTTTGTAACGTTGGCCACGCCCTGGCCATAAGTATCATGGGCATGTAGTGCAATTTGATTCAATGGAACCCTTTGGGATACTTTTTCAATCAATTTGGCAGTGGTTTTAACAGTGCCCATTCCAATGGTATCACCCAGGGACACTTCGAAACATCCCATTTTAATCAGGGTTTCGGCCAATTGAGCAACCTGCTCTGGAGGGGTGGCGCCCTCAAAGGGACAAGCGATAGCGACAGAGATATAGCCTCGAACCTGAATGTTATGACTGTTGGCCAACTCAATTACCTGTTTAAGATTCTCAAGTGAACGCTCAATTGAGCAGTTAATGTTTCTTTTGCTGAAAGTTTCTGAAGCGGCTGTAAAAAAGCTGACAGTTTTTAAGTTTTCCGAGCCACCATAGGAGGCTAGAGCACGTTCCAGGCCCGTCACATTAGGTACAAGAGCCGGGAAATTGATTTTCTGATCAGAGGAATTACCTGATGTTTGGTAGTGAGTCTCAACTACATGCCGTGCCACTTGCTCGGAGTCAAACATTTGGGGCACCCATTTGGGTGATACAAAGGCTGTAGGCTCGATAGTCGATAACCCTGTACGTGATAGGCGGTCAATGAGCTCAGTTTTGATATGGGTGGGGATTCGAATGGACTCATTTTGGAATCCGTCTCGGGGAGACGTTTCTACAAGGTGGACCCGTTCGCGTTTACCCATGGTGGCGGCATTATAGAGCCTGGCAAGTGAAGCCCCTTTTTTCGCTGTGGGCGAGTACCGAACGGCTCGTGACCACCCCACGGACCTGGAGAGGACTCGCTCGAAAGATAGGACAGAGCTAGTCATGATAGTTGAACTAAAATTTAAAAAATCAATTAAAAGAGTGATGTGTATAAAGAATAATCTTGTTGTATTCGGTAAAAATGATATTGTAATAGGGAAATGGATAAAGAATAATAGTGAGACCACTAGATTAGCCCAGAATGTTGCCATTGATAAGCCCCAATCCGAATCTGGGGTAATGCGTTTGATCATGTGCCCTACAGTAACAGAACGCCACGCCCAAAGGCTACATGTACAAATCCCTTTTATTTTTGTATCTAGTGGAATTAAGAAGAACTAATATAGGATATTACTTCAATAAACAAATAAAAGTTCATATATATATATTCCAAACCAGTTCACAGGTCTAATAGAGTTTTATAAATTCACCTTTAAAAGTGGAAAAAGGGCACTCATCTGGACCAATATACGTTAGCGCTTCCTTTTATGGTCATTTTTTTATCTTTCTTTTAGTTTCGAGAACTTTGTCTCTGGTGTCTACTTGTTTGAAATATTGGGTTTCAAGTGTATCTGAACAATCAAGGCTAGTTTTTATTATTGCCATACATCCGACTAATAAATCTATTTTTACAAAGACCAAGTACTGGAATCTTGTTTAGGCATTTAAACTTCACTCTGAAATCCTTTTTAATAACTTAGTCCAATCTACGGGCGCCAGGCATGTATATCGGCTTAATGTTGAAGTAATTAGTTTCCTTATCAAACATACCAGCGGCCATATTGTAATAAGCCAGGACTGATGTGAAGATACCAAACCAGCCACCAACCTTTAAGAGGACGGGGCTTTGGTAAAAATTATGTAAACTCAGTGTGAGGAAGGTAATTGACAAGAGCACAAACATGGAAAACAGGGATAAAGTGGCTCTTAGGCAAGTAATGGTCACAAAGACGGAAAGAATAAACCAAATCATTAGGTATATGCCTACAGCATGTGCAAACTCAACTGGATCATCAAAAGAATTTGCAATTCCAAACCATTCAATAAAAATAGCACAATAGCTCCACCAAAAGGCCGAATAGGCCGTGAACACGGTCCCAGCGAATTGTTCTTCGAGCACAATAGCCCACATACCAGTGACAAACTGCATCAAGCCGCCATAAAAGAATCCCACGCCCAAAATAATGCTGGAATTGGAAACCCCCTTGGCACCGACATTGTAGAGAGACAGCAAGAAGGTGCAACTGGCAAAAGCGCTAAGACCTAGAGGCGCTGGATTGATGAATCTTCTCTTACTCTTGACGGTGAGTTGGGGGTTCATGGTACCTCCAAAGGCCGCCTGTAGCTCACTGCGGTGGTATGTATGGTCGCCTAGCTTGATATAGACATCATCAGGGCCGTGAGTCTCGATTCGGGTGATATTAGTAGTCAAGGGAATATCCTTAGATCTATGGGATATGTTTCCAATTTGATTTTCTTCGTCAAAGGTCATTTTTTATGGTAATAAATAAAAGTCAAAAGCCAAATTGCGAACTATTGCGTGGAGTAGGGTGAAGGTGATTTGTATATAGGGTAATAGAGAAAAAAACAACTATAATAGCGAAAAACTAAAAACAAAACAATAAAACCGATTCCGTGCATGGATATCGTAGAACATTTATACAGCTACTTTGACCAACGGGGTCTATAGCAAGTAAAGAATAGAGCAATCACCCGCCATGGCATTTCGACCATGATAATCTCAATTAGCGGGTAGGGTGGAGACGTCCACACGAAATAGTGTAATGGGGGAATGCAGAGTGGGGTACATATGTAGATCACGGAACTCTCCCGCCGTATCTCGCACGATAATTACCAGTATATTATGAATGATGAGATGGCGAACCGGATATGATTTCAGAAGATAAGCACAAAGAGCATTAGATAAAATAGCCAGATGTATTAAAATAGAACGTAACCGCAAACAAAGAATGAAAAACTGTACGTCCAAAAAGTCCCGAAGTAATAATCCCAAAAATAAAAAAAGTTCTCGGAGATCGCTTCATGGGCAATTACAAAAGGTAAAACATAACGGTATAAATTAATAATAATAATAATTTACTACCGCAACTAAAGCCAAATTACGCCGTTTATTCTAAACCGGCATTTCCCCTTCCTCACCCTCCTTTTCCCCTCCTATTTTAAGGGTAGTCCGGTACTCCGCAAGACACAAAGGACTAGATGGTTTTATATCAAATGACGCTTCCCATCGGCCCTGCATACTGACGCGGCTCCTCCACCCATCTGTGACAATAAACCTTCCCACAAAACACAAAGTTTAGGCTGTGGGAATCGTGATAATTACCGTAACGCTAAATAATCATAGCAATTTATACGGCATCAGACACTGTATATTCTACTTTGGTTGGGTTCTCAATGAAAATATAATGGTCCAGTCTTTGAATGGGCTATTCTTCTGCCATCATTTGGCCCTAGGTCTTTTCCACGCGGAACCGGTTTGAATTCGGTTGCTATCCCGGTTCGGTTTGACTTAGACCTACCATTCAGACTCAAGCGGCCCAGTGTTATTTCCGTCCGAAATACGCCCGATGTTACCCCTTCTCGTTAAATTAGCTATTGCCCTTGGATTATATCGTACAGATCCTAGTAAATACTTTTCTGCCACCTGGTAATCTACATAGTTCAATATGCCCTTCTACAGCGGCATAAGCCCGCCTTTGAGCTCTTTTCTATGTTTAAATTACATAGAAGTCGGTAGGGTTAATATAGACACGATAAATGGACTCTTCACCTTGAGAAACCTTCTAAAAAGACACTCTCTAGTAAATAATTTGAATTGCGCAGGACATGGAGCATTTATATTTAAAGATAATCTGATCTCAACTGGGCCAGTAGAGGAATTTTCAAGTCTACGGGAGAATCGGAACTCGGCATCTCATGATTAATAATGGGTTGGCTTTCCGCTAGTAATCTCGCTTCCAGTGGTGCTTTGAAACCGGCGATTACTCTGTTTGCTAAATCCCGACCTTTTACCAAAAATCAGATTTCCTATAGGGCTCAATTGATTCGCTGAAATAATGCCTCACGGCGCCATCGGTATTAAAGTCCGGCCTTTGGTCTTGTCGCCAGATATATACACACTGGCCACGTCTATGTAGTTACTGACATGGAAGAGTCGGCTTATACAGAACATCGGCGATAAAAATATACAGAATAACACAGAGAATACCATTAAAGTTTTCTGGTTAGATAAGCATACTTTCGGGACCTTAGCTGATAATACAGGTAGATACAAAACGGAGGAATTACTAAAAGTGAGGTCAAAATACCGCAATTATAGAAGAGGTTCGCGCGCTCTTAAGTGGGTTTAGTCTCAATGTTTTTTTTATACGTATTCAACAAGAAAATGTCGTAAAAAGTAAATAGTACCTACAGGGACTACTATTGTGAAAAAAGCTACCCATAGCTGAGATCAATGAGGGTAAAACCGATGACAAAACTACCTCCTTTAACCATCAAAGCTCGTTTCCCGACAAAATGTTACAGATTTTTACAAATATTTCGATACAGTTGTTTTTAATTTTCCAAAAAAACACACAGTCAGGTATTTATTAAAATACTATCATCTGACATGATAATTTGTAGTTTGATACCATGGGTGCGGCGGATGGAGAGTAGTGGAGGAATATGGGAGAGGGGAACCCAACCACCATACATACCCTGTCCACCGACACCACCCCGTAGGCCCATTGAATTACCCCCGAGCCCCTCTTCTTGGTTTGGCCCACCTATTTATAGAAATAATTACTTTTTAATTCTAAATAGAGACAAAATGGGAAAGCTTTTAGAAAAGAGAAAAATACAGTTTGGCTGGAAAAACGCTGCGATTGTTAAAACCGGCACAAACATTAAACAAAAAAAGAAAAACAAACAAGACAGGAAAAACTATTTTTTGGGATATGAAAATATTCATTCATTAGTTTTTCTAACAGTTCTGCAAGAAAGCCATACTTTAGCCATTTCATGATGAGTTTCAGGCATTAAAATAGGCTTAATGGTACAATAGTTGCTTTCTATTTAAATTTCTAGCTGTTATATTTTAAAGGGCCAAGACTGCGGCCACCTACCCTTTACAACGCTAGAATTCAAAGACAATTGAGAATAGGAAATGCTGTTTAACACCTGGTGATAAAGAAAAACGTTAAACAGACACTATCAGCCGGGCGGATCCAGCTATAGTAATAATAAAGGTCAACATAAACCAAGCCATCAGAAACACACTTACTACTAAGATATCTAACAGGGTCTCTGTAAACTTTCTCAATATAAATAAGTTGATAAACACGGGTTATTAACTTATCCAAAAGGCCAACAGGCACATGAAAGCTCTATCTGGCTAACTGTTCCCCAAGTATAACGACCAAAATCCCCACGAAAAACTTAAAGAAATAGCAAATAAGAAAAAGCCAAGCCCCACACAAAGGTTTCAAATTATCTAACATCCGATTCAAAAAGCATCAGAAATTAAGAAACATTAATTCCAAGTACCCTGAGTTGATGAACTTATATTTACTGAGAAAAACTGGAGCTAAAGTTTGACGCCTCAAAATTCAATCAATCCCCTTTATTTTAAGTTTTATTAGAAAGAAACAAAAAAAGGGTTTTAAAAAACTAAACAAACATTTATTATAATTATAAACCAGGAATCACGAAACTATGCAATACATAATAATAATGCCAGTTTTGTACTTTTGAAAATACAAAATTGGGGCATGCTTACATATAGTATCATAAATCAGTAAATCAGGGCTGAACATTTGTTGGCTCATAATCTGTATGAGGCGCATATTACAAAAATCTCCTTGCAAGATTATTTGATCATTGTATTTTATTTGTTTACTCTAAAGTTTTTTTTATCTGGAATAACAACAGAACAACTCCAAAGAAGATTGGAATATTTATATATATTATATCTATATAGTATTTTCATTCTATCAGTCTTTTTGTTCTATTGTTCTCTTTCAAATCTATTTCCAACTACAAAAACTTTCCGCTTAAGTCGAATTAAGGTCGGAACAAATTAGACGCCGGTCATATTTTTAATTAGTTTCTTACAACAACAGTTAAAACTTTAATGTCGCAAAACTACCCTCAACCATTTAATGGTATGGCGCGATCAGCATCTACAACCCATTCCCTTCAATCGTCATCTTTGCCATCGCCATTGCCTACCCCAATAAGGACAGCTGAGAGACTGTTTCAGCCATTTGCATCATGCTCATCATCGCAGCTAAATCGTTTACCCACCGAAACTCAAGGAAAAGTATCACAAAACATTGAATTGGTAAACAACAATTCTATGAATTTTTCTATGCCAAAAGTTTCAAATGCCTTTGAGAGGTTTAACTCTAATGCACTACCATTTTCACCGGGCTTACCATACCAACAGTCCGATAGTCCTAAACTAAGCCCTCAGAAGAGTATCTGGTCATCATCTAGTGAATATCAGCTTTCTTTGAACTACCAAACCCCTAAATATCAAGTTCCCTCTCTACGTTTTCCTACCCCCACAATTTATAGGCAAAATGATCCGGCTAGCAGTAATATGAGCCGCCAAACATCATTATCATTACCAATGGGAGGATCAGTCGATCCAAATCGTGATGAGGTCTACTTTATCCAAGCTTATACCGATACCGTAAACTATAAACAGCTTTTGAATAAGCGCGCGACCTGTAATTGGGGAATGATAATTTGTAAAATTCTCTACTTGGATGAAGCGCCGGCATCAACATTTTTAATTCAAAAGTTGAGATCAGGACTTCCATCACACCAAACGGGTATTATAGAAGCAGTTATTCAATACTCACTTCCCTTAATGCTTCACTATAGAGGAAACTTTGTGCTACAGCGCTGCTTGGATGTGGCTAACGTCTCTCAAATCCAGCGCATGATTAGCGTTGTACCAACTAATGTCGTAACACTAGCGATCTGCGTTTCAGGAAGTCATGTCTTACAAAAGCTCTTGGACCATACTTTGATTGAAGACTCGTTTAAATCTCTTCTAATTGATCAAATGATCACCGCACAACCGCCTTACGACCTCTTCAATACTCTCATGGACGAAAAGGCTTGTCGCGTTTGGCAAAGGGTCATGGGAATGACTTGGAAGACAACAACAACTTCACATAACTATATTGAACGTATTGTTGCCGCAATGAAGGGCCGTTGGTGCGAAATTGGTTTACACAATATGGGCAGCTTGATAATCCAAGGTATTTTTGAGGGTGGAACTCCAGCCCAAAAACAGCCCTTGATTGATGAACTCATGGAAAACATTGGAGATTTGGCCAGGGGCCAATGGGGCACTTGGGTAGTTCAGCATATGGTTAAACAAGGAGATACAGCCACACGCGAGGCTACTATCCAACATATTCTAGATGATGCGGTTGCGCTTAGTTGTAATATTAATGGTGCCTATTGCGTGATTAGAATGCTTGAGTGCGATAACCTAGATGAAGACTCCGAGGGTAGTGAGACAACAGAGAGTCAGACTCAGCGTGTAGTAAAGAGTAAGCAAAGACGATCAGATCGAGAGATACCAACTATTACTACTCGATTTTTACAAGCTACTATTGTACCTGGAGTTACTCAACGTACCGGGTTGGTGGATATTGCCACTAATGGCCATGGACATGTTATTATTCCCTTACTTTACTCTAAAGCTAGTACTCGAGAAAAGTCAATTATTCGAAAGGTAATTATCAAGCATTCGGTTTCACTATTACGCAGTAAGCTAGGAGGCCAGGTTATCAAATTTCTCAATAGTCAGAATCATCAGAATTCTAATAAGCTAGGAGAAATCCATATAAAAGATTAAAGACTAATAATTTAACAAATGATAGCGGATACACTACAAGCATTTATATATAAATATATATAGTTACCTAGAAGATAGTAATAAAAGTTTATGAATATAAGTTTTATCGAGAATTATAAATGTAGTAGACTGAACGAAATATCATGGACGGGACCTTCGCCGCCTGCGGCTCTATATATAAAATTAAATAAGAGAACCTACCCTCTCTAGATTTAAATAATTTCTTGAAAGGCTCAGATTTGAGTGTTTGTAGAATAACAAATGGACAACAGATCAAACCATAAAGCTGTTACTATTGACAATAATTAGCAATAAAATGCAAGGAGCCTAAAATCAAAAGCTCAAAATACTGTTAAATATTCGCAACTAAGAATACCAATCCAAAAAATATTCTATTCAGCTCAACGCTTCGCACCCTCTTATTGCGTGTACTTATAACGGGACTCGAATCATGTCAAAGAAAGAAGGGGTTCGAATGTGAGTATAACTAAGCATACCATAACAAAACTTTTGAAAAGGGCTAATTAAATCCGAAAATTCTCTGCGAAAACAAACATATTTAAGAAACCTAGCGATAACTGCCGCTACTTCAACGGTTTGTATTCTAAAAGACATCACATAAATTCTTTGGTACTTTAGATTCTTTCATGAACCATCACCAAAGAAGAGCTATTACGGGATAAATAATATGTGTAGAAAATAATTAGAGATCGACTGGAATTGGCTTTGAAACTTTTCATAAGCAGCGTTAAAAAATAGCAATATATGTTATACGTGATCCTTACAGAAGAGCTAGAAAACATGGTATTAATTTATCTCTAAGAGTATAAGACCCCAAAACTAGTATTATTAAAAAAATATAGTTTAGATCTGGCTAGATTTCAAGCTGTCATAACAAGCATGGATGTGACTAAATATTTTTCCTCAGCTGCCTGAATATACAAGAATGCTCGGCAAAAATTTTTAGGTGAGTATATTTGAGTTTTATATGATTCCAAGCTAAAGACTAGTTTCCCATCTAACAATGCGGATGTTAAACGGAGTAGTATATACAATATTAAGCGTCCAAGTAAAACTGAATATAAAGCAAATAATAAGACGATGACAAAAAACACAGCGAAAATTAAAAACACCTAAACAAACAAAACGAAATTTTCAAAACCAAAAACATCCTACGCAGGCAGAGTAAAGTATTAATATTGGTAGTAATTTTGCTAAGGTCAAGATACAGTAAAAATTAACCTGCTAAAATAGCGTTGTATTTAAAGAGAGCCATTAAAAATAGTATAGTAGGTATACATTAAGACAAATGAAGCGACTTACAATATCACCTACCACAAATATACCAGGATATTAAATCTGGTCAGGACCTAAATAAACCCCACATTCAAAGCTCACTTTTGAAAAAGCTACATCAACGTACTTTTAGAATGACAGGTTTAATGGGCCCAAGTTGAAGTTGATTGCTAGTTAGATCTTTCATACTTTTCAAATTAACCAGAAAGTTATGCAAGGGTAAAGTCAGAAAGAATCTACAGTAAAGCAAGATATGAATAGTATACGTATTGATATATTACCAGTCCTTTTTGAAGAACAAGAGAGAGAAAAAAATAACTTTAAATAACAGGGGAAACATTATAAATCAACAAAAAAAAACGAAGAGCTCAAGTAAAATAAATCAACTCTGGTTTCCTCTATAGTGATTTCAAAATAGCGATTTGCGATAAATGCAAAATGTAAGAAAAAGCTAAATTTACTTTTCTTCCTTGATACCAGCGACGGCTCTACCGGCATAGTAGAGGGGTTGGACGAGGGAGACAGTGAAAAGAGCCCAGAAGGGGTAGACAATGAACTTGGAGCGGGGGTGTCTCATCCATAAGGGTTGAGCAGCCTTAGCTTGGAAAAGTCTTTGGAATTCAAGAACTCTGTTAGCCTAAATAAAAGATTGTGTTAATAAGATGAAAAATAGAAAAGGGCCAGGCATTTCAGTGTATATGATATGACATGATATGATATGACGGTAGTCTTCTATCGATAAAAGTATAGAGCTGGAGAGAGAGTAATTGGCTAGAATCACATCGGTAATTTTTCTCGTAGAGTATTTCAGTGCCATGAACATTTTTGGGCTTTATTTATTTA
Source organism: Nadsonia fulvescens var. elongata DSM 6958 (assembly GCA_001661315.1). Taxonomy (NCBI): domain Eukaryota; kingdom Fungi; phylum Ascomycota; class Dipodascomycetes; order Dipodascales; genus Nadsonia; species Nadsonia fulvescens. The sequence continues at coordinate 212,677 of KV454412.1, read as the reverse complement.
TTTATTCATTTTGCTGAGATTGACCATAATTGTTAATGTGTGATATTGGTCTTATGCATGATATAAGAAACCTTTTGGCTGAGACTATTGGAAGTGAAAGAACACAACTGGAAGAAAATTCTAGACAAACCCCAGAGTAGCAGGCCGCTTTACGCAGCCATAAGACTTTTGAGAAGTAGCGAAAGCCGTCGAGAATGGCCGAGTACCGACGATAAAATGTGAGGGGTTTGAAAAAGTAAGACTACAGAGCAAGACAGGAAAAAGACGGTACAAATCGACCAAATCATATCACACCAATTCAATATACCAAACGACTGAACCTGAGATTCAGCAGCAACATGACCATAAAACGGGTGCGAGGACATACCATTTTGATATAATTATTAGTGATTGTTGAATGAATGTGCTAGTAGTAAATGAGAAGGGAGAGAGAAGCGGCCGGCCGTGCGAGAAAATCGTCCGGCGGCAACCGGCGCGATTGCCAATTAGCAGGAGCCTAAGTGGACTGAGCCAGTTAGTCCAATCAGAAGTGTGAAAGGTGGCACAAACGTCTATTACGCTTTGCGCACATATTAGAGGAGGTTGCTAGAGAAACCGGTTTACGAGTTTGAAAATAGTTATAGTTGTTTACTAAAATAGTTTCATGCTCAATAAGCATGTTTGAAAATAGTAAAAAATTCCATAGTATGACTAAAGCGCCAACTATCAATCTCTCTATCTTTCCGTTTAGTGACATAACCCTGTCTAAGAACCTCGGCTACAACCTTGGGATCAGGTTGCCGAGACTAAATAGCCGAGACTAAAGCTTGGTAGCAATAAGATTTATAAGCATAACCAACAAAGTCCGATCTCAGGTCTAATAATCGGGGATTCTTTTTGCGATCTTGGCTTCTTTAAAAAAAGGTTTATTAGGCACTTTGATACCCCACACCTTCTGCGTTTATATGTAAATATTACGGTGTCGTTTGGTACACCCTCGATATATTTTAGCTTTAGATTCCTTTTTGTCTTCTACGCTCGTGTTCTCTCTCAAGTTTCTTCTGAGGCTTAGCTTGCGATTCATACTGCAGTTTTGTACACTCAATCTGTCATCTTAATCTCGAAACCCCGCAAAAAGCGGGGTTGTTTCCTTCCGAATATTAATAAATTAACCCAAGCTATTTAAATATTCGGGTAAAGCTACATTTTGAATTCGTATATTTTTTTGCTCCACCTTTATTTACGCTACTGTAACCCGTAGGAAATTCTCTATATCCTATTATGCACATCTACAAATCGCCTCAAGGCGAGCTAACGGATATCTACTACGGTGATATCCCCACGTTTCTCAAGACCTCGCCAAATCTTCAAGCAGACTGGTCCACCAAGATTATCATGCGAGATTCAAACAGTCGGGATATATTCATGACTGCCGAAAATGTGTTTGACTTTGAAAACCGATTCGCTCACATTTTGGCCGCCAAGTACAACATTGGTCGCGATGATGTAGTGGCCCTAGCCACTGTCAATAGTGTTTACTTGCCCTCGCTACACTATAGTGTCCTGCATCTCGGTGGTATCATTTCACCTTCTAATGTCATGTTCACCACTAAGGAATATACATACCAATTTAAGTTAGTTGGCGCTCGGTTTGTAGTGTTGGCCCGTCATTTGGAATCAACCGTAAGGCCCGCAGCGGAAGCCCTGGACCTGACTATGATATTTATGGAAGATCTAATCACCGAAGCTACCGCCTTACCAGCTGGTTTCTCAGTACCCGACTTGGTCAAGTACCCTGGTAAAGACGAGTGTAAAAAAAAGCTAGCTTATTTGAATCTATCTTCGGGGACCTCCGGTAATCCCAAGGCGGTCATGCTGACCCACCATAATTTAACGTCTAACGTGCAAATGCTCATGGCAGTTGGATCCTCAATTTTGAAACCGTCCAATATTTATGCAGGCGTGATTCCCATGTCCCATATATATGGTATACATATGTTCATCTATTCGTGTATATGGACTGGCGGCTGTGTCATTTTTTTTGGTAAATTTGACTTCGAAAATCTTTTGGCCAAGACAATTGAATTCAAAGTGTCCCACCTTTTCCTCGTACCCCCAATCATTGTTCTTTGTGCCAAACACCCCATTGTCGATAAATATGCCGATGGTATCAAAAAGAATCTCAAATTGATTTTCTCTGGTGCCGCACCCCTCAGTGGTGACTTGTGTATGGCTGCCATGGCCCGTTTAGGTGGTCGAGTCAAGATTTCACAAGGCTATGGCCTAACGGAAACCTCACCCGTTTCGCACTTTCCCCAACCAGATAGCCCTTTAAATAAGCTAGAATCTATAGGTTGGTTAGTTCCTGGTCAGGACTGCCGTTTAGTGGGTGAAGACGGCCAAGATGTTTCCAAGCCTTATACTCGAGGTGAAATATGGTATAGAGGACCCAATGTATGCCTTGGTTACTTCAATAACCCACAGGGTAATGCTGAATCCTTTGAAGGTGAGTGGTTCAAGACCGGGGATGTAGCCATGTGCGACGAACATGAGCGATTTTATATTGTTGATCGAATCAAAGAGATGATAAAGAGTAATGGTCACCAAGTAGCCCCGGCAGAGTTAGAGGCTCTCATGTTGACTAATCCCGATGTAGCAGATGTAGCGGTTATTGGAGTCTCTAGAATAGAACTGGGTACCGAATTACCCAGGGCATTCATTGTCCTAAGAGAGCCGAATATAGATCCGCTCAGTATCAAAAAGTGGTTTGATGCTCAGGTTTCGAGACCCAAAAAGCTTTGGGGTGGGGTCGTTGTTATGGATGCCATTCCCAAGTCCAGCGCTGGTAAGATATTACGACGTTTTTTGAGAGATCGAAAAGGGGATAGAGTTTACGGGGACGTGGTGCTTGGGCCAGCCAAGCTTTAGGAGTTGTCTTTTTTACTTGCATACATATTATAAAAATAAGTATACTAATTACATTATTATCATTCTGCCCTATAAAAAAATTCCGAAAAATATTGAAAGAACGGTTGTCAAAATATAAATACAGCAATAATGGTTGTGTCTTGACACAGTTGCCGTGTTTTCATGTTTAGGTTGACCACTGCACTTGCTTTACAGATTATGCGGCCAAGGAGCTCGGTTCTATCGTTCGTTATGAAGGACCAAGCTAAGTAAAAAAGGTAGATTGTTAACTACAGAAGTATTCTCAAAGCTTGATTTTTTTTACTACAGATTCCACGGGTTGGCTCGAACTCTACTCAGACTGAGCGTGCTACCGCTTATTATGAGCTGGCAAGATTGCATTCGTGAATTCGCGCAGAGAACTGATCTCGCTATATAAGGCCAAGGGAGAGACCAACTAGGCAAGTTGTCTGGAATAAAGTGCACAAGTTGAACGGGATAAACTACAATTGAAAGAAAAAAAGAAGTATAGGACAGGATATATTACTATTACGGTTTATTTACTAGAATTCCCAAAAGCCAAATGATCAACTTAAAACAACCTCAGTAGTTTCATATGTACCGTAAAAGGTGGTGTGAGGCCCGGCACCGTCCACATCGCCGCGCATCAAACCAGCATCGAACCATTTTCCCGCGGATCCAAACATCCCCAATCGAATCCCTAGCGGGGCCCATTAATTAAAAAAGACCCGAGCCAAGAACCGTCAAGAAGCGTAGGAAGACCTCGGAAAGCGCCAATGAGCCATGAGCCTAAAAGCAGATGATTCCACCGGCGAGCGAGATCTGTTATCGGATTGGACATTCCAAATTAAACCGTTCTTCATCGGCTGTAATAGTTGATGAAGAAAAGAAAAGAAAAGAAAAGAAAAGAGAAGAAAAGAATGAGGAAAACAATTGGGCAAAAAGGGAGTATTTGTATTCCCCATGGTGTGTCTATTCATATAGTAAGCATATGGTATTATGTAAATTAGTTGAGATAGTAAGGCTTATAGTATAGTACACTATATTAGGTCAGGGTAACGCTACTATACACTCACTACGTCCGGGTAAGAAATCAACACTCCCAACGGCTGACTTTTCTACCCAAACGAAGAAATTTCCAGTCTGAACGGCGGCCACAGGCTACAGACTAGAGTTATGGTTCTCAGATCTGATTAGACATTGGGCTTGTGAACTTGTCCCACTACTAGCTTTTCTTCACTCTCCCACTCAAAACCACTACAATAGCTACAGTTATTTTCGACTGCCCTGAATATACCTGAGGTTATACCGAACTTTGTGCGAGTATCGGATATTATACACATATATCTATCCTCACCCGTCCCTGTCCGCTCATATACCTTGGCGATTGGTATGTATATATTGTCTTTTTCTTTTTCTTTTGGTCTGGAGCTTTGGGATACGCTGAGCATGGTGGTGCTACGCCTGATGTGCTTCTGGCAGGACAATCAATAGTTGATTAACTACTCAGAAAACCCGTTTATGCCCATTGTTGCTTTTTGATGTATTTCTTGTATCATTTATGCTGACCTTAGCTTTTCTTATAGTCATTCTTATATATCTAGTCATTCATTACCTAGTTCTAGTCTCTAGTCCCAGTCCGATTCAGGTCCTATATCAGTATGGAGTCACCGTCCACTCCCTGGACTCTAGTGATTGAATCCCAAAAAGATATCTTTTCATCTTCCGTCAAGACCCGCGTGGAATTCTTAACTACCTTGAATAATGCCATTAAATCCCAGCAACTCTCTGAAGCCGAATTGCCTTTGGTTCTCAAGCTGTTATTTTCAACCTATCCTCACTATACCGATGGTGTGTCCAGAAATGCCGTCTTGAGCTCCTTCAATCTTCTTTTCACCGCCTTCCCCGTTCAAATGGTATTGAATAAATTATCAGCTGTTTGTAAGAAGCTGGCTACCGCTGCACAATCTCACGCTATCGCTGTCTCCGATCTTATGACCGTTCTATCCTGGGTCAACATATTCATCGAAACCGCTGCTAAGGACTCTTCTTTGGATATCAACTCAGATATGATTAAGAATTTGATTGTTTCACAAGCTATTCTGTTAGAAAATTGCTTTTCTGGCAAAGATTCTAAGCGTAATAGATTAGCCGAGTCCTCGTTCCGTAATACTCGTTCTTCCATGGTTAAGGTCTTCAGTCAGAATGCGGAATACGTGTCCTTGTACATCACCACTTTAGCTGTTCCCTCGTCTGTTGTTTCATCGTCAACCACTTACAATTTGGCTCCGGCTTTAGGTGCCTCAGTTCTTGCATGTCGGGATCTCAACGCCACGAAACCTCAAGTCTACGAATCATTCACCGCCAATAAAGCCTTAATATACACTTACTTCATTCGTGAAGTTCTCGGGGCTAAAAAGGTTTCACCACCCGGCGAACATATTACCTCTTCACTTTACGCACTTTGGGAAGAAACCTCAGCGCAAGAATTTGAGACTTTGATCCTACCCTCGCTTGATAAAGCCATGTTAAGATCCCCCGAGGTTGTCTTGGCCGGCCCTATTCCCTCAGTATTAAAACATTTACCACTGACCGTAGATTTATCGGCTTCCTTAAAAGCTAAGCTAGCCACTCCTCTTGTCTCTGCTTTAAAAAGCTCTACTCCGGCCACTAGAGTCGCTGCTCTCGAGACCTTCTCAATTGCCCTCAACCACTGTTATGACGAAACAGTTATTACGAAAATTGTTGAGGAATTCTTAACCAAGCCCCTAAGGACTAACAAGGTTGCTAATGCTGAGCATCGTGTTATTTACGCTAAAGTCTTACAATCTGTCGCGAAAAAGTCTGCTGCTCTGTCGGCTATTATTGCCAACGACCTTATTGCTGTTACTTTGAAAGAAATTAATGAAACCGCTTTAGCGGCCCTTACCACCTCTTTGTTCATGCATATCATTGCTGCTTCGCTCACTGATGTCGCCGTTTCAACTGATATTATAGCTGGTATCACTAAAATTTTTGCTGATAAGCGCATGAACCTACGTAAAGTATGGATTGTGACCTTGGTCGAACAGACATACCAGATCATTGAGGATAATAAGGCTACTGCCACTTTGAAGACATTTATTGAAGCTATTTTACCCACCGCTCTCAAGACCTGGGAAGAAATCATTGCGGGACCTATGCCGTTTGTACAAAATAAGACCGTTTCACAAGCTTTTGCTATCATGGTTCTCTGTGAATCAATTAAAGCCAATTGGTCTGATAGTCAATCTGTCTTAGCTATGATTGATTCTGCTGATGTTTTAGCTAAGAGTACTTATAATGAAGCCAAGCCCTCGTTGGTTCTTTCGCATAGAATTTACACTAAACTAACCACTTATGAAGAAACTGTATGGGCAGTGCGTGCGCTTGGACTTGTATCTCGATCTGTAAATCAAGATGCTTTAGAGTCTACTAAAATCCTAGTTGCTCAAGCCTGGCTACATTTTATCATGAGTGCGGAAGTTGATCCTGAATCCAGACGTCTAGCTGCGGAATTACTTAAGCAAGTTAACCTGGCCAATCAAGCCATTGTTGGGGATGCCGTCATTCATGTCCTCGAAAACAATTACGTTTTAAATAATATGGATACCACTTTAGCAGAACCTGAGGCCCAGGCCCACGTATATGCCTTGCCCAATAAATTCTTATCTATGCTAATTGGTTCGCTTATCAATGAAGAAGCTGTCAGCCGTAGTCATGAAATTTTATTAGCACAGTTAGTTAAGTTGCTTGTTCCCCTTCACCATGAACGTGCCGTTATTAAAAACGGTTGGATTGGCATTACCCTCCGTGCTGGTATTGACCCCGGTGAAGGTGTACGTCAATTCTCTAAGGAGATTTTGGCTCAAGTTGTTCAGTACGCCAGCTTGGTCGCTATCGGTGAGGAGAAGGATACTATTAACCAAATTAAACAAGCAGCTTTCAACACTTGTGCCACTGTGGCCTTCATCTCTCCAGAATTCTTTGCTGGTGAGTTTTCCAATATAATTCAGTCTGATTTAAAAAATATTTCTGGATCATCTATTACTGAGGAAAATGTTATGATCTGGAATACTCCTGCTGGTACCTTAGCCGTCGACGTCTTGTCGAAGGGTAAGGCCAAATACACAGAAAACAAGAATTCTAAAGACTATGCTGAAAAGAAATGGGAGGAGAACCTGCGCAAGGAAATTGATGCTAAACGTGCTAACAGTGCTAGTGCTAAGAAGAAGCAACCAGTTGAAAAGCTGACCAAGGATGAACAAGCCAAGGTCGATGAGCAAATGGCTAAAGAAATTATTATCCGCGAAAAAATTAATGATATCTATATTCGCGTGTCTCGTTCAGTCGGTATTATCGCTGCTTTAAGTCGTGAGGCTGCCAAAGATATTGATAATGGTATTCTCACCTGGTACGCTCCCGCTTGCACTGGCTTGACACAGGCCCTGGTTAATAATGTTTCAATTTTGGTAGGCCCAGCTGCCGTTGAGGCCTTTTTTGCTCTTTCTGAGAACATGACCAGGCGTCTCGGTAATATGCGTAAATTTATGGCCGTGGCTATTCTGCGTGCTTCTGATGTGGAAATACCCGATAAAAATCTGATTGAGGAATCGCTCAAGAGTCTGGTGCTACGTGTTCTATATAGATTAAAATTCTTATCTGATCAAAGGCCTTTTGATTCTGTTACTCTGATTTTCATCTTGCCTTTAGTCTTAAGGGTTTTGAAGGAGAGAGGTATCTCTACTACAGATGAGGAAGAAGTTGATGAACAGCTCATGTTGGCCTTAGAAATTCTCACAGCTCATGCAGAATCTTTTGCCGATCCTATTACGCCCCGTCTCACTGTTCTCACTTCTTTGTTAGCTCTTATGGTTGATATTACTAGTAAGGCTAAACAATCAAAAGAGTGTTTGTTAGGAATTGTGCGTAGCATTGCGGTTAACTACACTAAAGAAGAATTGAACCTCCTACTAAAGAATGCTGTCTCTGAGTCAACTTTCGTTCGCACTACCGTTTTAGAAGCCATTGATTCTGAATTAGATTTAAGTGAAATGATCACTTATGCTCCCCAATTACATATTGCCCGTTTTGACTGTGAAGAAATAAATGCCGATTTCGCTCAAACAATTTGGGACGAAAATAAGCTTGTTATCGCTGACAACGCAATTGAACAACTTTTTGGTTACTTGGACCTCCCTACTACACCTCTTCGTATGGCTGTTGCGGAAGCTATTGCCGAAGCTGTGACTAAGCAGGGCCGGTTTCATGAAGCTTTCCCAAAGCTTTTGGATTTCTACCGTGAAAAGACCAAGCCCGCAGAGCCGGAATTAGACGAATTCGGCCTTGCAAAGGCTTATGTCAACAAGGACTTTTGGGAAGCACGTAGTGGCTGTGCCCTCACACTGAAGAACCTGGCGTCCTTATTTGACGTCGCTAGTGTTCAAACACTCTTTACTTTTCTTATTGATGAACAAGCTTTAGCAGATCCTGATACTAACGCTCGTCAAGAGTTCCAAGACGCTGGTGTAGAAGTTATTAACCAAAATGGTCTTGATTCTATTGAAGACCTTATGATTGTCTTCCAAAGTTGTTTGAATGCCCCCGATATAGGTAGCGAAGCCCAGGATAAAATTAGAGAATCTACCATTATTCTCTACGGTGCCCTGGCGCGTCATTTGAAGAGTTCAGATGACCGTTTACCCACTATCATTGAACGTTTATTGAAGGCCCTTGAAACGCCCTCTGAAGATGTTCAGTACGCTGTCTCCGAATGTATTCCTCCTTTAATTAAGTTGGTTTCCGATAAGGTTGGTTCTTACATTAAGCTTTTAGTTAACAAGCTTTTGAATTCTGAATCATTTGCCGAGAGACGTGGTGCCGCTTATGGTATTGCTGGTATTGTTAAGGGTGCTGGTATTTCTGCTCTCACTGATTTTGATATCATCAGATCATTAGAAGATGCCATTGAAAACAAAAAGGAACCTAAGCAACGTCAAGGTGCTCAATTTGCTATTGAATGTCTTTCTTTGTCTTTGGGTAAGTTTTTTGAACCCTACGTTATTGAAATGCTCCCCTTAATTATTGCTTGTTTGGGTGACACCACAGCTGATGTACGTGAGGCTGCTTCTTACTCGTCACGTCAAGTGATGAAACACACCACCGCCTACGGTGTCAAGAAGTTGATTCCTCTAACTTTGGAGAATTTGGATCAAACACAATGGCGTGCTAAACGTGGTGCTGTTGATTTACTTGGTTCTATGGCTTATTTAGATCCTCAACAACTTTCCTCGTCTTTATCTATCATTATTCCCGAAATTGTTGCTGTTCTTAATGATACTCATAAGGAAGTCAGAAAGGCTGCAGATGCCTCGTTGCAAAAGTTTGGTGAAGTTATCCGTAACCCTGAAATTCAAAATTTGGTTCCCATTTTGATCAAGGCTACTTCAGATCCTACCAAGTACACTGAGGATGCTCTCAATGCTCTTTTGAAAACTCAATTTGTTCATTATATTGACGCTCCCTCATTGGCTTTAGTTATTCACGTCCTTCAAAGAGGTCTTAGAGATAGATCTGCTAGTATCAAGAGAAAGGCTTGTCAAATTGTCGGTAATATGTCTATTCTTACTGATTCCAAAGATTTGGCTCCTTATCTCCCTATTATTGTCTCTGAACTTCAAGTTTCCATGGTCGACCCCGTTCCTGCTACCCGTGCCACCGCATCCCGTGCTCTTGGTTCCTTGGTTGAGAAACTTGGTGAAGAAAAATTCCCCACTCTTGTTGATGACTTGCTCGATATTCTTAAATCCGAAGATCGCGCTGGTGATCGTATTGGTGCCGCTCAAGGTCTTTCTGAAGTCATCTGCGGTCTTGGTATGCGTAAATTGGAAGAACTCTTACCCTCAATCCTCGAAAACTGCTCCTCACCTAGATCTCATGTTCGTGAGGGTTACATGCCTCTTATGGTCTTCTTGCCTGCTTGTTTTGGTAATGCTTTGGCTCCTCATCTGAGTCAAATTATTCCTCCTATCTTGGCTGGTTTGGCCGATGAGGTTGAAGGTGTTCGTGAAACTTCCCTTCGTGCCGGTAGATTACTGGTTAAGAACTACGCTTCTAAGGCTGTTGATCTTCTCTTGCCTGAGCTTGAACGTGGTCTTTCGGATATTAATCATCGTATTCGTCTTTCTTCTGTAGAGCTTACTGGTGATTTGTTATTCCAAGTCACGGGTATTACTGGTAAAATAGATGCTGAAGACGATATTGATATCTCTGGTGAAGTTAATAAGGCTCTTATTGAAACTTTGGGCCAAGAACGTCGAGACCGTGTTTTGGCTATGTTGTTTGTTTGCCGTTCCGATACGTTTGGCATGGTTCGTAATGCCGCCCTTGACGTTTGGAAATCTTTGGTCGCCAATACCCCTAGAACGGTTAAGGAAATTCTTCCTGCGCTTACTCAAATCATTATTAGAAAGTTGGCTTCTTCTAACGAAGAACAACGTTCTATTGCTGCTCAAACTCTTGGTGAAATGGTTCGTCGTGCCGGTGGTAATGCTCTTTCTCAGCTGATCCCCACCTTCCAAGAATCTTTACGTTACGGTGATTCCGATGCCAAACAAGGTATTTGTATTGCTCTCAATGAACTTATTAAGACCACACCATATGAAAACATGGAATCCTTCCAAAAGGAGCTTGTTGGTATTGTTCGTGATGCTTTGGTTGATAGGGATCCCGTGGTACGCTCTTCGGCCGCCGAAACCTTTGACTCGCTTCAAAATGTTATTGGTAATTCCGCTATTGATCAAATCTTACCTAACCTTATAAGTATGTTACACTCTGACGAATCCTCTAACGCAGCACTTGCTGCTCTTAAGGATATTATGGCCACTAAGAGCAACATTATCTTCCCTGTTCTTATTCCTACCCTGTTAACAACTCCCATTACGGCTTTCAATGCTCGTGCTTTGGGTTCATTGGCTACTGTTGCTGGCTCAGCTCTCTATAGACGTTTAGCGGCTATTATCAATGCTCTTATGGATACCATTTTGGATGATAATGTTGCTGCTGAAACCAAGGAAGAAGTCTCGGAAGCGTTAGATACCATTATTTTATCCGTCGATGAAGATGAAGGCTGTCACCCACTCATGCAACATTTGATTGCGTTAGCCAAACACGAAAGTCCTAGATGTAGAGAATTGACTTACCAACACATGGCTACTTTCTTTGCTCAATCCTCACTCGATTTTTCCAGTTATACTCAAGACTGGATCGGTTACACTTTACAGGCGCTTGAGGATAAGGATCAGGGTGTTGTCAAGGCTGCCTGGGCTGCCCTTTCTGCCATCACCAAGCAACTTTCAAAGGAGGAAATGGAAAAACTTGTTAAGCCTACCAGACAGACCCTTCGAATCACTGGTTACCCTGGTCAAGATTTGCCCGGTTTTCTTTTACCTCGTGGCCCCAGTTGTATTTTACCCATTTTCTTCCATGGTCTTATGTACGGAGCTGCTGACGTTCGTGAACAAGCCGCCTTGGGTATTGCTGATATCGTTGAACGTACTAGTGTCGATAATCTTAAGCCTTTTGTTACTCAAATGGCTGGTCCCCTTATTCGTACCATTGGTGAGAGATTCCCCTCGGATGTTAAGAGTGCCATTCTCTATACTCTTAATGTTTTGTTGAACAAGATTCCTGCTTTCCTTAAACCCTTCTTGCCTCAATTACAACGTACTTTTGCTAAGTCACTTTCCGACGCCTCTAATGAGTCTTTGAGAAATCGTGCTGCTGAAGCTTTGGGTACTCTTATTACCCTTCAAGCTCGTGTTGATCCTTTGGTAAGTGAATTAGTTTTGGGTGTTAAAAATTCCACCGACAAGGGTGTTACCGTTGCCATGTTGAAGGCCCTTGACCAAGTTATTTCAAAGGCTGGTAAGAATATGAGTGACGCCTCTAAAGCTTCTGTTTTGACCCTGATTGATGAACAAATTTACGAAGCCCAAGAAACTACGGTGGTGCTTTTGGCTCGCATGTTGGGTTCATTAGCTAGTGTAGTCGGTGCTGAAGATGCCGGTAAGCTTATTACGGGATATGTGTTTGAAATGACCGACAAAAAGATTTCGGCTTTGGTTTTGAATGCTATGCTTAGATTCGCCACGCCTCAAATTGTTGCCAATGAATTAAGCGAACAGGTTGTTGAGTACATTATCAAGGGTATGCGGTCCTCTGATAGTTTTATGTGTGAAAAGTCCGTTATCGCCTCCGGTAAGTACTTGCTCAGTGATGATACTGAAGTCAATTCAGAAATCTCCTCTTCAATCATCACTGTCTTAGCTGAAGTCATGCTCAAACCCGTTAGTAACTCCTCTGACGCTCGTCGCTTGGCTCTCGTCGTCGAACGTACTCTGGCCTTGAATAAATACCAATTGGTCGAGCCTCACATTGATATTCTGGGCCCAGCTACCTTTGGTTGTGTCAGGGAGATGATTATCCCCATCAAATTAGCTGCCGAAAAGGCTTATTTGGCTCTCTTCAAATTGGTTGAAGAAGGAGCTGCCATTTTCGATACCTGGATGTCTGGCTCCGGCGCTGAACTGGCTAATGCGCGTACTATCCAAGATTATACTCGTCGGGTGGCTATGAGATTGGCTAGTGCCGAAAAGGAAAGAATTGAAGCTGGTGGTGATAATGAAACTGTTTATTCTGATAGAATTGAGGATAAACAAGAGATCTGGGCCATTGGTAGTATTACTTTTGCTAACCTCACCCAACAAGAATAGTTTTGACTGTCTATCATTTATCCTATTTTATATATATCCTGCTTTGTTTGTCTTGCTTTATTTATTCTTCTCTATTTACCCTTGCTATATTTAATAAATTATTCCACTAATATTATACTTTATCACTGTTCCAAAAATAATACAAATTTGTAATCCGGAAAATGCCCAAAAGCCGGTTCTATCAGCACGTGACCACAGCTGTCGTTGCTCTCGCCTCGGGTTTTATCTCTCTTCTTTGCGCGTTGGTTTCTTATCTCTTTCTAACTCTTGAACCCGTCTTCAATAAGTCAATTCAATCAACTCCTTTTTCAAACGAACTAACTATTCGATAAACTTACAAATATATTTAGACTACACCACTTCTTACTTACGTTAGCTCGTCGTCTTACCTCGCTATGAAGTTATCCTTAACTGCCGCCACATTGGCCCTTGCTGGAACCGCGTCTGCCGCCGTCCACAAGTGAGTAGTGACCCTCGAGAACTCCTCAAAAATTGAAAGTTGTTGGCTAACTGTTTATTCTTTTTTCTTCTTATCTATCAATTAGAGCTACCCTCGAAAAAGTTCCTTTCAGTGAACAAATCAAGGAAGTATGTTTTGCTTTTCTAGCTTTTTTGCCACATTATATATATGGGGCGCCTCGAGGGTGCGGGGAGGGGGGCGTCCATGCATAACTAAAAACATACATGTCAACTTTTATGCTTTGTGGCGAGAAGAAGAATATTTATGACCTTGTCTAAATATAACCACTCTTTTAGTTTGACTTGGATTATTTGATATAGTTGTGTGTGAATGTTTTGTTTATTTTATTATTATTGCTAACGTTTATTTTTTTACAGCACGGCTTTGACTCTCATGTTCGCTCGTTAAATCAAAAGTACATGGGTATTTTCAAGAACTCAGGCCTTGATGAATTCAAAGATTTCAAAGTCGCCGAACTTCCTTTAGTTGAAGTTGAAGGTGGTCATAACTCTCCCTTGACCAATTACCTTAATGTTCAGTACTATACCGAAATTACCCTTGGTACCCCTCCTCAAAAGTTCAAGGTTATTTTGGATACTGGTAGCTCCAATCTTTGGGTTCCCAGTTCTGAATGTGGTTCTATTGCTTGCTTCTTACACAATAAATACGATTCTAGTGCTTCATCATCGCATAAGAAGAACGGTAGCAGCTTTGATATCCAATATGGTTCCGGTAGTCTTAGTGGTTTTGTCTCACAAGATACTTTAACCATTGGTGACTTGACCATCCCCAAGCAAGATTTTGCTGAAGCTACCCAAGAGCCTGGTTTGGCGTTTGCCTTTGGTAAATTCGATGGTATTTTAGGTTTAGCCTACGACACCATCTCGGTGAACAAAATTGTCCCCCCCTTCTACAATGCGCTTAATAATGGGCTTCTTGATGAACCCCAATTCTCCTTCTATCTCGGTGATACTGAGAAAGATAAGGAAGGTGGTGTTGCTGTCTTTGGTGGTCACGATTCGGATTACTACCATGGTGATATTACCTGGTTGCCCGTTCGTAGAAAGGCTTACTGGGAAGTTTCGTTTGATGCCATCACCTTGGGAGGTGAAACTGCTGAATTAGAAAGCACAGGGGCTGCTATTGATACCGGTACTTCGCTTATTGCTTTACCCTCGAGTTTAGCTGAAATTCTCAACAGTCAAATTGGTGCTACCAAGGGTTGGTCTGGCCAATACACTGTTGAATGTGATACCCGTGACTCGTTACCTGATTTGACTTTCACTTTGGGTGGTTACAATTTCACTATTGGTCCTCACGATTACATTCTTGAAATGTCCGGATCTTGTGTCTCGGCCTTTACTGGTATGGATTTCCCTGCTCCTATTGGACCTTTGGCCATTATCGGTGATGCTTTCTTGAGAAAGTACTACTCTATTTACGATTTAGGAAAGGATGCCGTTGGTTTAGCGAAGGCCAAGTAATTTCAGAGGTATTCGTAATTCATTCTTCTTGTTCTTATTAGAATCTAATATAAATTTAACTTTGGAAATTAGTATTTGTTTTTAAAAGAATACAAGACAAGTAAAAATTAGCAACTTCAATGGGGAATGTATAAAATAGTATATATATAGATAAATGTCTCCCAATGGCTGATCTGTATGCATGATATACGTACGAGTTTGACAGCCACGCCAACATCAACACCCGACTCTTAGCCTTTTCCTTTTCTGGAGATACAGTACAGTAATTCAGCGGTAAAAGCTACAAATTTAGATAATATGACAATCGTTAAAGACACAAAAGATACTAAAACTGGAACTACTGATGCTCTTAAGCGGTTTACCCCATTAACCTGCACGGGTCATTCCCGGCCTGTCCCTCATGTTTCTTTTACGGCAACGACAACAGCATCTTCGCCGTTCCCTGTATTAATGATCTCATCATGCAAGGATGGTAACCCAATTATTCGTGATGGTATAACTGGCGATTGGCTTGGAACGCTGATTGGCCACAAGGGATCAGTGTGGTGTAGTAAATTCTCGCGGGCTGGTTTCGATGGCGGGTTAGCACGCTGGGCCGTTAGTGCTAGTGGTGATTTCTCGGCTCGCGTATGGAGCATCAGCAATAGCAAAAATAATAATGCTAAAAAAGGTGATTCTTTGGATGGTGACGGTATGAATGGTGGTCAAGAAATTGGTAGCATAGTAGCTGAATTAGTACATCCTCATATTGTGCGTAGTGTAGATTTTGCACCCCATACTGACCACTGGGTGGTCAGTGGTGGTCAGGACGGTAAAGTACGACTATGGAAGCTGGATTTAGATCATACCCAGGACTCAGAAGGTGGTCAAATGATATTAGAGTGGGATCATGTTAGCAATAATGGTAATCCTGAATCAAAAAAAATGCCCATGGTACGAACTGTGTTGTGGCTCACGGAAAATTTAATCTTGACAATTGGTGATGACAAAGTAGCCAGACTATGGCAAGTCACCTCGTTGTCTACCACTACATCTGAACCTGAGCCTGTGGGTGTAAAATTGGTGGATTCTGTAGTAATGGCCAATAATACCGATACGATGGTAGCGTGTGGGTTATTCGAAATAACTCATGTATGCGTGAACGGTCAACTCTTACCTTTTATTGTGGGTACAGTGGGTAAGACTATCTACACGCTAGCTGTGAATGACAATGAAAACTCTACTCCCAAGCTTCAGGTTGTTTCGAAATTTACGGTAGACTATAAATTATCTTGTGCCAGTATTTCGCCTAATGGTCAGTTAGTCCTCACGGGGTCCAGTGATGACACTTGGGTTCGTGTTTACCGAGTGTGTGAACCACTTGTGGCTGAATCAAGATCGTCTTCGTCGAACACTTTGAATGTAATGAAAGTGGCGGATAATAATACCTGGTTAAAACAGATTGATCTCTGGAAGGGACACCATGGTCCAATTCATTGTATTGTGTTCAACCCGCTATGGGAGTATGGACCCCCCGGCGCTACCGGGGAGGCTGCCTTTGGAGTAGGATCGGTGGCTACTAGTAGTGAAGATGGTACAGTTCGATTATGGAAGTTAGGCCATGGTTCATATGGACTGTGGCAGTAAATAATAAACTTATTAGTATATAAAGTTTTGTTTTTCAAAACATGGTTCATATAAAAGTATATATATTTTTTTGTTATTTCAAAAGTTCATTTAAACAAGTATATTATTCACGAGGAGGGGGTCTATAAAATTCCTATAAAAGGCAAAATGGGGGTTCTAAAAGTACATAGGCAATAAGAGCCAAAAGCCGACATTAAAAATAAAAAAAAATATGAAAAAACCGAAAAGATAAATAAGAGCTAAAAAAGACGTGGTAGACGAGCAGGTCAACTACTCAATCGCTCTGACCAGCATCCAAGCCGCACCAGCCGCTATGCTGCCCGTCAATAGCATTTGTACACCATTGACCACCACCTTGACTTTGCTGACATCTGTACCCAAAGAGAAGACAGTCTTTAGCGCGCCAAAGATGAAGAGCGTTATGGCCATAACAATCGCCGAAAGCAATAAGCCTTGTTGAACAGATTCAGTGAAGAAGTAAGGAATGAGAGGAATGAAACCGGCGAAAAAGTAGGAGAGGCCAATAGTCATGGCACTGGTGTAGTGTCTGCCTTCGGCGGGTTCTTCTAGGCCTCTACCGAATTTAACGATAAAGTCAACCATTTCCTTTGGCTGCTTTTGCAAATCAGAGATAAACACTTGACGGGTTTCGGCGCTCAAGTTGAATTCGGCCAGGATATCGTCAACTTCGTTAGCGGCGTCGGTGGGATATTCTTTGCGATGATGTAGTTCGCGGCGAACTTGGGTTTCATAGTATTCTGATTCGGATTTGGCAGCCAGGTAGCCACCGAGGCCCATAGAGATGGCGCCAGAGACGAGCTCAGCCAGTCCACCTGTGATGACCAATTTAGAGTTGCCAAGGCCCGACAGGCCTGCTGTGAGGGCAAAGGGGACGGTGAGGCCGTCAGACAGGCCGATAATGATATCAGACATGACGCGGGGGTCGACAAAGCCCGTTTGGGGCGAGGTAGCTGAGTTGGTTGGCGGCGAGTAGGAGATAGTAGCCGTTGAGTTAGTATCGTCGTCTTCGGACTCGCTGAATGAGTTGTATTGGCGAGGTTTGGCCGTAGGCAGGAGCGATTTTGAGTCGGCGGAGGGGGACAATAGCGCGTTTTTCAGGGCGACAAGAGACATTATGGAAAAAAACGGAGATTGGCAGGGACGGTGCGCTGAAACGGGAGTGAGACAGTGAGATAAAGAGACAGAGGGTAGATGGAGAGAGTCTGTTATAGCGAGACAAGGAAAAGGAGGAATAGTGGGTATAAAAGCAGGGAATTACAAAAATGAAAAAATGAAAAACAGACAGTTATTGAAATGATAAAAAAGGATGGTAGAGCCCGAAATCCGGGGGGAGTCTGGGGCATTGGGCGACTTAATATATACAAAAGCCTTGAGGTCAAATCTTTTTATATAAGCTGCTCTAATTGACGAGTTTGCGCCGAATTTACAAATTGTATTTTCAGCTGCCAATAAGCTCACATATTTCCGAAATAGAGCTGCTTAGCCACGGCGTCTAATGCTGGTGGTTAAGTGCCAAATACGCCTATTTAGGTCTAGACCCCTTATACCTGTGGGATATTTCGGCCTAGTTGTGTCTTTGGGGGCATTGTGCGGCGAGTTTCCAGCGAATATGTGCGGCGGCAAGAGGGGATCTGCTTCACCCGTTGCGTCATCAGTATTTTGTGGGTTTTTATTGGCCGGCGGTTTTTCAGAACGGTTGTCTGCAAAGCTGACCCTGTAATTGCCTGGCGTCCTATTGGCTGTGGCGTCCCCAGGGTCTGCGGTCCTGATGACTTTAATTCCAACGCTCTTGGGGGTTTTTTTTGGTTTGGCCAATAGCGGTCTTGGTATTTGGCGTATATGTCAGCAGCTAAGGTCAGTGGACATTATCAAGGCAAAATAGCACTGGATTAAGCGATTGTCAACGCGGCCGCTTTCTCGCGCCTTTTCTTTTTCTGTACCTACCGAGGGCGGCCACCTTGTATCATAGGATGGCGTCAACGCGTCACGTCGGCCAGAGTTGGGCTGGACCTTGGCGGGTTTGGAGCTGACAGGTGGGGTTTAAGCGGCGTTTATATTATATAACTATATCTGTATTGAGGGTTATTTTTTACGTGCACGTCAAGATCATCGTCTGTCCAAAAAAGAAAAAGAAATGTCCACCAGGGCGACCGTACCTGTAAAAAGCTCGGTGATATCAAAGAGAAAAATATATAATAATAAAAAAGAGAGGGCAAACGTCAAAAAGCTGTAGCAAAGTAATGAATCACAAATATACCTTTTCCAAATCATCGCTGTATCGTCATTTTATCATTGTGTCTTGCTCACATCTTCCACTTTAACAGTATGGTTGCTGTTACCTACGCGACGCAGAGCAGGGAAAATGCCAAAGTGCCATATACAGATAAACTGCTCGTGTTCGCCAAGAAGGTGGACCCGGAGGTACTCCAAATATACAATGTAGTAGTAAACCCTAGAAGAAAATGAAAATGAAAATGAAAACAAATTTGCTGCACAAGACAGTAGTCATGGTAGTACAACCCTTGAGTTGTATACCTAGTACCCCAATTTCAGAATACCCAAAAGCAAATCATATCAGCAAGAAGAAGCCAGTCGGTTATTCCCAGGCCCGGTCGAGACAGGTTTGCCTTGTATCTACCCACTTTCAGTAGGGAAAAAACTTAAAAAATAATAATTTAAAAAGAATAAAACAGACTGGCGTTCGGTGCATATGATATTCACAACGGTATGCGTATGTTGGGGATGGAAAGGTACACAACTGTCAGGCTCCCACCACGTCCAATGTCCTCCAGACCAAAATAGTTAGATTCGCGTTTTTGTGTAAAAACAAAAGTCCATTGCCAAGCTTACATCTGATAAAAACCAACCTCAGATAAGCATATAGCCCACTTTACCAGAGACTCGCTGAGCTGCAATGTTTCTCTGTGGCAGCTGGATTCTAAAAAGACCCTTTTCGATCGTTACCACTAAAAAAAACTTACCCAAGTCCCGTGAACACTAAAGAGAAGGTTAGGTTAGTAAAATGATGCTTTATTCATTAGCTTTCCAAAAAAAAATCTCATATTACTTACAATGCCACCAGGCGTGACCCTCGAGTAAAAACCCATAAGGCATACCGACCATACGTCTCAGTCGACGCCACATACCACAAAAGTGAATATCCAGATTCCATAGCATATACCCTACTAAAAAGGTTGCTACGCCCAAAAACATAATCTGTTTCATTTCTTTCATTACGGTTTGGTTGAGCACATGGCGCGTAGTCAGTATATAGCTCTGGATGATAATAAGTACATTCAGAACAGCATAGGCTACCTGGTGAATGGTTGGATCCTGAAAATAAAGGTAAACAGCAGTGATGACTGCAGCAGCTACAGTGACCTGAATACCCACCATTATGGATCCTCGACGGGTCTTGCCAAACGAAAATATCGACCAGTATGGAACACAAGTGGCGTAAATCATCGGAAGTTCGTCAAGAAGTTGGTATTCGTAGAGCAATGTCATATGAAACATCCAGCTACCCACACCAACTAGGGCAAACCCACAAGAGGCAATTAAGAACCGCTTCTCGAGTCGGTTGGCTAGAATGTCCCGAATGGCATAGAAGGCAAGAGCGATGAAGCCGGCATTGGTAACGGTGTTGAGGGCTTCGGCCATATAAGAGCTTACAACATAATTTTCTTCGCACCAGTCGATGGTTGAGGTTCTATTAAAAAAGGACAAGTTAGTGGATTAAACAAAAGGACAATGTGCTGAGCAGATTATTGCCATACTTACTGAATACCCCAGTAGCCTACGCTTACTTCCTCGGGATATGGGATACCCCGAAATAGATTCATATTTATTTAGTGGTTTTGAGTTTTTTTATATATACGTCGGATAGATGCGAGAGGAACCAGCGACTGTCAGTGGCGATAGTATTGGATTTGTATGTCAGGTGAGTGGACAATAACGGTAAAATGATTAATAGCAGTACCCAAGGCTCAGCTCTAGATAAATTTATACAACAAACCAGTAATTGGTGTAAGAGAAATCAATTGACAATTGATAAAAAGAGAAATAGAGGTTCTTATTTATACGACGAATATATATATATATCTCTAATGCTAAGATTTCCTGCATGGCCTTTTTCAGCAAAAAAGTGGTCAAGTCTCTCGGATTGATGCGGATAGCGATCGGTCAACAGACTATGGGCCCTGGTGTTCCGTACAGATTAAAAGCCTCTTCTATGCACTGTGTCATGCGACGAGGTAGCTCATCTCGTTGTCGCGGCAACCATTCTTTGGGTTCATTAGATGTGGTTGTCGCGGCAACTGTCTCCCACCGAATAACTAGCGGGGTTGGAGACGTTTTTCTTTTTTTTGGGGGTTTGTTTTGATTAAACGCGGTTGGGAAAGTAAAACGTCAATAAAGAATTTGGGCCAAACAGTCGTCAAGTAGGGGTGTCTTTGTTATGGGATGGGTGCCATTCCACCGTCCTCGCCTCTTCTTAACTATTACTCCTACGCATCCCTTTACTCATTTCACTACTCTAATCTTCATCTTCACCACTATGAGAGAAATTGTACGTATGCTAGCATAGATCAAGACTGAATTTATCTCGGCGGTTTTTTTTTCGGGCGGTATATATATATTTTTTGAGTTGTTTTTGTCGCATTTACAGCGTGCACCCTGTTGTCTCGGGAGGGCCGTGGTTTGTTTTGATTTACCTGATCTAAGACCACATCGATTTTGTGGTGTTCACCCTCACCCTGGCTCAGCAACGAAAACAAGATCCTTTTATCAGACCCCCAATTAAATATAAACAGCCGTGTTTAGCAGCTTATTAAACCTTGGCTGGATTCGTTTATTATTTGAATTTTGTTTATGAAAACTCTCTAACCATCCTTCTCGTCTCTTAGATCCATTTGTCGGCCGGTCAATGTGGTAACCAAATCGGTTCAGCCTTTTGGCAAACCATCAGTGATGAACATTGTATTAACGGTGATGGTAGTTTTGTCGGTGAAGACCCTATCCACCTTGAACGTCTTAATGTGTACTATAATGAAGCCGCCGCTCACAAGTACGTCCCTCGTGCTGTCCTTGTTGATCTTGAACCTGGTACCATGGACGCTGTCAGATCCGGTCCCATGGGTAATTTATTCCGCCCCGATAACTTTGTCTTTGGTCAAGCAGGTGCTGGTAATAATTGGGCTACCGGTCACTACACTGAAGGTGCTGAGTTGGTCGATTCCGTCCTCGATGTCGTTAGAAGAGAAGCCGAAGGCTGTGATTCCTTACAAGGGTTTCAAGTAACCCATTCCCTAGGAGGCGGTACCGGCTCCGGTATGGGTACTCTCCTCATTTCACGTATCAGAGAAGAATACCCTGATAGAATGATGGCTACTTTCTCGGTAGTTCCATCGCCCAAGGTCTCTGATACTGTTGTCGAACCTTATAATGCCACTTTGTCCATCCATCAATTAGTCGAAAATGCTGATGAAACTTTCTGTATCGATAATGAAGCTCTTTACGATATTTGTATGAACACACTTAAACTACAGCACCCTACTCATGCTGATCTTAATAGTTTGGTTTCCGCCGTCATGTCTGGTGTGACCACTTGTCTTCGATACCCTGGTCAATTAAACTCTGATTTGAGAAAATTGGCCGTCAATTTGGTTCCTTTTCCCCGTCTTCATTTCTTCATGGTGGGTTTCGCCCCCCTTACTGCTATTGCCTCATCGTCGTTCCGGGCGCTTACAGTGCCTGAGTTAACTCAACAAATGTTCGACTCTAAGAATATGATGGCCGCCTGTGATCCCCGTAATGGTCGATACTTGACCGTCGCCGCTTTCTTCCGCGGTAAGGTCTCTTTACAAGAAGTTGAAGATCAAATGAGACAAGTCCAAAGTCGCAATAGTAATTACTTTGTTGAATGGATTCCCAATAACGTACAGACCGCAATTTGTTCCGTACCCCCCAAGAATATGAAGATGTCGGCTACTTTTGTTGGTAACTCCACTTCCATTCAAGATATCTTCAAGCGTGTTGGCGATCAATTCCATGCCATGTTTAAGCGAAAGGCTTTCTTGCATTGGTATACCACTGAAGGTATGGATGAAATGGAATTCACTGAAGCCGAGTCTAATATGGCTGATTTGGTTAGCGAGTATCAACAGTACCAGGATGTTGGCGTTGACGATAATGATCAATATATGGAGGAAGAGTACCCTTTCCAAGGTGATAATGGTAATGGTGGTGATCAGTACATGACCGAAGCCGCTGAACAGCCCATCTCTATGGAGGCTTAAAAATAATTAAATTAAATTTTTGAATGAATGAACAAGAACAAATATCAATTCATAAGCGGCTTTTACCCCCCTTGATTGATATCATTTTGAATTATTCTTTTCTTTCTACTCTTCATTTCTTCAGTTTTCTACTTTCTCTTACTTTTCTTTTATTTCTTATGTCTTCTTTTTTCGGTCTGTCTTTTCTGTTTTAGCTTTATTACTATTTATTTATCCTTAAAATTTCCATTCTACCTCATTTTTGCCATTCATTAAAATTTATTGGTTATTTTGATCCATTAAACTAATTAATCAACAGTTCAGTTTTTGTTTTTGTTTTCTTAAATCACTATTAACATTTTATTTCTTTGTGTTTTCCTTGTATATATTAATTCAACTCCATTTTCTTCAAGTATACACATTCTGTTCCGCCTTTACACCCTTTACTGGCTTTGTCGTATTTTTAACACCATCCTCAATTAATTTCCAAGAATACGCCCGTTGTACCTCTTTCTGGTGGCCTCTCGTCTCCTTCTCAATGTGTTCACTTAAACAACAGTTGAATAAATCAGGATTGGCTTCCATAAATAACTTGAGTGCACTGCGCGCCATCTGGTGAATATTACTATTGCTCTTCCATCTACTAGAATGATTCAATTTAGCTTTCATCGCCTTGTTTGATGAAGGATTTTTTGATTCTATTGAATCAAACCTAATGCTCTCAGCGCAATTCTCATAAAGCGCCTCAAACAATATCGGTAAGACAGTTTCGTTATACCGCATCATCCAAGAGACCAAATACTCATTTTGCCAGAAATGGAGCACCCGTTCGGCAACTTGAAAATGCGGGCTGGCAATGCACTTTGCCAAATGCCCAAACAACATTGACTGCACTCTTTCAAACTCTGACGGAACTAGAATTTGTATAATATCTTCAATCTCATTCAAAACTAGAACCTGTTTGCTACTGTTACATTTCGGCCAAAATCGAATCAGCCCTGCCAATGCCTTATAAGATAACGACTGGTCTTTCTCAAGAAATTGTACGATACAATAAGATAATTGGGGGTGAAATAAAGCCACTGATTTAACTTTATGTAATGGAATCAGCACATGTTCAAAGAATTTGACATGTTCTGGTTTCAGTGGTACCGCAAATCCATTAATAATAGAGCCTAGAATCTCAAGTAACTCCGCAGTACCATTAAAACGATCCGTTTCGTAAATAAATTCAAAGAAAATGTTGTTGATGGATTTCCGGATAAATGCTCGAAGGCTTAAAAATTTACCGTACAGCCGATGTAGAATAGTCTTGAGGTATTCTCTCTCGCGAGGATCCTCACTGTCAAATAAAAGAAGTAAATTATGTACAAACTCTTCCGTAATATAAGGCTTAGCCATTCCCTGATTAAAGTTAGGTGATTCAATGAATTTTAAAAAGAATTTGTACACTAATTGCAAATGGGGCCATGCGGGTTCGAAAATGGGTTCATCTTCAAGCGGATCGTAGATTTCACCAATAGGATTAACAGGTGGAGGAATGGGTCGAAAAATATTTATTGATACGGTTTCAATGATTTTTTGGTATATGTACGGTGTCATTATCGCTGCCGGATTGGAGGTAAAAGATGGTGAGGCTAATGATGACGTTGGTAAAGATAACCCAGAAGGGCTGTTTGAATCACTACCCTTAAAAGTGATGTATTCAGTAAGATCATGTAAAGCCATTCGTTTTATTTCTTTGCCATAGAGGTTATCAGCGGGATCATCAAAATTGAAAATTATATTACATTGCTCTAATTTAAGCAAAAACATTTTAGGCCGTTTGGATGGTAACACCCGGCCCATTTCAGGCAAGGGACTAATATTAAATTCTGTGTCTTTTTTAGATGTTTCAAGCCGAGATGAATTGTTTCGCTTGAGGATACGGTGTTCAGGCTTTATCCCGTCGATATTGTCACTATTTTTAATATCAGGGGTCCGACGAAGCGGAATAATATCACTCTCAGATCTAAGTTTACCATCATTTGTGGCACTCCCATACAGTTCCGATGAGGAGGGCAATAACGGTGAAGAAAACCTTGGGGTTTGCAAAAGACTAGGTTGACTAGTAAATAATCTCGACTTGGGGTTATTTTCGCTCACTGATAAATTTTTAATCTCCTTACCATCAGTATTAAATTCTTCAAGTGGGGGCGGGGTTGTAGGTCGATTCATTCCCATCATTTGGATCTCTCCATTGGCAACCAATGGTTCATTATTAATTATATTGCCATCGAAAGGTGGAGTCAGTCTTAAGCTACTGTCTTTATTGTTCAAGCTTTCATACATCGACTTATTGTTTCCTTGCAAACTATAGTTATCTTGGTTATGATAGTGAGTCGCATAGTTTGGGTCGTTAAAATAGTTGAGGTCTTCGTTTAGAAGCAAATTAGTGTCTTTCTTTGAATCAGAAGAGTTACCATAAGGGCATGGATCAGAAGTTGAACTATAATCAATACCTCCCATGCTATCGATTGATGGTACACTTGAGAAAGCCTTTAGTGAAGTAGAGTTCTCAGGGTTCTTACCGTTGTCCGTATCGACACTTTTCGGTTTAGAAAACTTTATGGAAAACAAAGAAGAAAAAGTTAATAACTGAATGTTAGTTTAAAATGCAGAATTATAGTTTTTGCAATAGATAATAAGGCTTTTATGTATTTATTTTTTGGTTTTTTCCAAAAAAATAAATGGTCAGCCGATCGTTGCTTTCTCCCGAACAAAAAACTTACCATAAGCTGTTTAAATCCCTTCATATTATATGAATATATATACGAAAATAGTAAGATATTGTTTATAATATATTTATTTTCGCTGAAGACTTGAAACTTAGAAGTATCAAGCACTTATTTCTTTTTTTAGACAAGCTGGTGTTTACGCGCGACTATAGCAATGTATCAGGAAAGCAAACTGAGGAACGTTTATGTCTGTTATGTTATGAGTTAAACGTCTTTAGCAACGCCAAGGGCTTGAGAATGGCCGGTTTAACGAATATGATAGAGTTTTTTTAAAATGTTCTGGGGCTATCGAACTGAACACACAATATATTTCGACAATTTTATAGACTTTTTAGTTTGAGCAATTGGTGGTGGTGGTTTTCATTCCAAGTGAGATTTTTGTTTTGGCTTATCGATTTACACCGATGGAGAGGTGCGTTTTCTTGACGCATAACGAATTCAGTTTTATGCGCACCGTGCGGCGTATCCTTCCTCCTTCGCATATTGTTTATTATACTTGACTATATTAAAAATATGAAGCAACACCAGAAATTGTTTATTGATATTAATAAGCTATCTTACTTCACAGTAATATATTTCTAAT
This sequence comes from Nadsonia fulvescens var. elongata DSM 6958, assembly GCA_001661315.1. NCBI lineage: Eukaryota > Fungi > Ascomycota > Dipodascomycetes > Dipodascales > Nadsonia > Nadsonia fulvescens. Next base: position 186,753 of record KV454412.1, on the reverse strand, counting down.
TGAAATTCTTGCGTTCTAATGGTACATATCGGACACAGTATTTACATTTTTCGGCATTCTTTTATTATGTTTCGTTATATCTGTTTATGGGGTATGAGTGGTTTTCCGGCAAGTTCTTTTCAGTTATAGTCTTCACCGGTTTCCTCGATCTCATACATGCTTTCATCATCATCATAGGTCTGGTACTCTCCATAACTTTCTTGAAGATGAAGCTGTTGTACGGCAGCCGTATTTTGGCTATTTACCAAAGCTGATAGTTCAACAAAGTCACGAACTTTAGGCACCTGAACCCAAGCAGGGATATACGTTTCCAACTTTGACAAAAGTCTGGGCTCCATCAACTCAAAGGGCCCACTGTCGTCTAAGGAGGTACTCTCCAATAGTAAAGTGTTGTTGTGATCGGTCTTGACTCGCTCAGCTACAGCAGCTAAAATCTCTGGCGTAGTAACCTCTTCGTAATCTGCAAGCAAATATTGATTTAATAACCTTTGAATCTGGGTAGGTGTCAAAGTCCAGCATACGTCATAAATTATTTCAATATCTTCCATCGTAGCCTTCTTCAATTGTAAGAGCTTGGCTGACTGTACTAAATGCTCTAAGCGAATTACACCCTCGGCAATATTATGCACTTTACACCATTCATCAATACGCGTTATATTATAACTGATTTGTAATCCGCGTTTCCAAGAAAGGAAATTACGTCTCATCATGAGATCATTGAAGGCCTTGACCCCAACTAGCTTCAATAGTTCCATGATAGGTTGTCTCATAAAGTCCGGTTCAAGAAAATAAGTCCGCATAGCCTTGTAGACCTTGTTTAACAAGCTCAACATATCATCCATGGTAAAAGTTAGTGGTTCGCGGCTGAAAATTTGTGGCATTTTGGGGAATCGGCTACCCTCAGATGTGATAAATCCCGGTAATGCTTGTGAAACAATGACAGCAGGGATAATCATCTTGTCCATCAAAGTCTTCAGCTCCTTCATCCAAGCATGATAGATATTGAACTCTAAATGTTCTAGATCCATCTTAACCAAAGCTAATAAGCGGCCATATTGTCCAAATTCGTATTCACCCATTTCACTAAGCAGTGATTCATTATCAAGCATATTCTCCTCGGCAAGAGATACGAATGACAGGATCTCATGTACATTAGAAATCCAGAATGCACCGGGGTTAATAATATCTTCACCATTGAATCCCATAACATTATTTTGAATTGCTTGCATAACATCACCCAAAAAACGTTCGGATTCTTTTACATAACCTAACCGCCACAGCTCTGAAATTATCAAGTTGATGATATGAGCGGGAAACAAGACATCTTTTGGAGAAACTTCTTCCGTACCACTGGTCTTAGGGTACTTGAGGTTGATAATAAGTCCCTGAATAACTTCGCTTAACAGCAACTTACCATCATCTAAAATGCGTTCCATTTCGGCGTTAATTCCCTGTGAATTATCAAAAGAACTATCTTCTTCAGCTTCATAGTATTCCAATTGGCGGATACTATGGTTGAGGCTAGTGGCCGAAGGCACACCAATCACAGAAACGGGACGAGGATTATAACTACTATTATCTTTTTCTCCATCATGTAACGGGCCGGTGATACTATGGCGCTTGCTATTTATTCTTTTACTGGCACCATTGATGAAACCATTGGTAGCTTGGTTGTGATGGATATTATGCCCCCCTACCACCATCGCAGCAGCAGTACTTCTGGCGATTGAGGTAATACTTGCCGAGCCGTTAAAATTGCTTTTAGAAGTATCCATATTCAATACTTGATTTTTAAGCTTTTCAACTTCTGATTCAAGTTTCTTGATGGTAAGAGCATGCTCTTCATTGTGCTCTTTTTCATTTTCAAGAAACCCTCTTGAGGCTTCTAATTCACCGTCTTTTGTCTCTATCGTGGCTTTTAGCTGCTCATTTTCATCTCTTAGTTGGTTCAAAATTTCCGACGTTGAATCAAAATCACACTTTAACAGGTTAAATTTAGCGTCTATTTCAGAAATGTGGGTATGATGTAATGCCTGAATAGAACTCAACCTGCTCTCCATTTCTCGGTTAATGACTTCAGTTTGCTTATTTTTAGACATCCATTGATCAACCTTAGAGCGCAGACCTTCAATATCAATGGTTAATGCTTTCTTTTCCTTAGTTCTTGCGGCAAGGTTTTGGGTCAGTTCTACCACCTTATTTTCCAAGTGGTATTGAACCTCCTTAAGGTTATTGACTGACTTCGCTTCAACACGTAATTGATCAAGCTGTTTTTTGGCAGAAAAACGGCGTACACAACTCTGAACTATTACAACCTTACGAAGTTCGCTCTTATACTTTCTCTTAGCAGAGTAGCTTCTCCAAGCTCTTTGGATGGTAACAGCAGCGTTACGATCCCGAGTTTGAAGAATATTGTTCCTTAAGCTTTTGCCACGAATGATCGCTTGGAGCTTAATAATACCTTCGCGAGATTTTTGATAAGTTTTTCTAGCACTGTAGCCTCTCCATTGGGCCTGGATTAATGTCGCTGATTTTGTTTCCAGAAATTTGCGAGCCCATAATCTCGTTATATGACCCCGGAATAATGATTGAACAGCTACAATACTATCTCTTATCTTCATATATCGATTCCGTTCAATCATTCGTCTAGCATTCTTTTGTACAACGATTGCACATGAATTCAAACGGTCAGAACGCAACTTTTCCAAATGAGCCAGCATACCAGCCCTAAAGAAGATTTTAGTCTTGCCCAATTGATAGCTATCAAGAGCTCCAGTTGAATCGTAATTGATTATACTTTGCTTAAGAATTTGATCACACACATCTCTAACTTCGTTACTCCATTGATTAGAATTAAGAAGCATATAATATCTTGAGGCAAATTCTTCATATGTCCATCTTGTAGGGAATCCAGCGCAAGAAATTCTAATAGTTTCTAAAACACCGCAAGCTCTCAGTTGAGACAACACCATTGGTGCTTCAAAGGTCCAAGCTTCCTTGTTCTCGTTAGGTTTTATACACCTGATGTAATGAACATTGGTGGAATTAATGGTGTTCATTAATTCGATTAATGAGCTTTTGAAAATACTACCAAGCGTGGGCTTTCTATTAATAACCCTAGTTTTGGCTGATGTAGCTACAGTTAATGAGCTGCCATGTGGTGCTAAAGTTTGTGCCATAATCTGTGCATCTTCTAGTACGATCTTAAGAAAATCATTCTTTGAAGACATTAGCAAATTCATATGCTCTTCAGGTACCGAGTCTCGATTTTTCTCAACAAATCCTTCAGATTCATAGTTAACATCCATAGCATAATGATTAACTGTGAATGAAGTTTTACCAAACCTTGGCTTCTTGAAAAACTTATGTGGTGTAGTATCAAAATTTTGGTATAATTTATTGATCCAGGATTCGTCGGATCCGCCTGGTAAACGAGCCTCTTCATCCAACAGAGACAATATGCCCATCTTGGCTTCAATCAAACTAATACAAGGTTGATTATCTGAAAAATCAATGAAATTCCACTCTATTTCTTCTTGGATATACTCATCCTGTTCCAGCTTAAATACATGTTGGTTGAATTCTTGTTGAAGTTTTTCATTAGCGTAGTTAATACAAAATTGTTCGAAAGAGTTCCGCTTGAAGTGCTCAAACCCATAGATATCTAATACACCAATGAAAGTGTTCACTTGCTCGATTACCGTCTCAGCACATAAATCTCTATTGATCCTACTAACAAGCCAGTCAAATAAAGAAGTATAAATATATTTGGCAACCGAATCACGAACCACTGTAGCTTGCTGTTTATTCAAACTTGAGATAATTTTTTCATTTCTGGTTGTGATTTGTTTCTTAACAATCCATTTTGCAAATAACACAGGGTCAATTTTTAGCAGCGCGCATACCCTTGCTAAAGAAGGTTCGTCAGATGAAAGCGAAGCATCAATTCTGCCTGTTGAAATTTCAATATTACCAATCATTAACAAAGCTGATAATAGCTCAAAAATACGTGATTGAGTTATATCATCAATACCAACTATTCTCAAGGCGTTTTTAGTTGCTTGAAATTCCTCAGCATCATTAACACCCTGAATTACGGGGTCGCCGCCTTGTTTTAAATAGTTATATTCCATAACGGGAAGAAGTCCTAGTTTTTTTTTTTCTTCATCGCTCGAGCCACTAATTAGCTGATAAAAAATATGATAATTACGTTCGCTAGGGGGTTGAAAAACTAGCCTAGAGCGTTCAAGCAAATACGTTCTTATTTTGGCACCAATTATTTCTACTTTTTTGTTGAACATGATTTCTAAATACTTCCCGAACCTTGATGAATTATCGTTTCGAATCGTTTTCGCATTACCAAAAGCTTCCATGATTGGATTAGTAGCTAGGATTTGCCTTTCAGTATGTGGACGATCATCGCCTGTTGCCTTGACCACTAATTGATCAGTTACTTTTTCTACTGTGGCAAAATATCTCATTATATATTTAGCGCTGACTGTTTTACCGGCACCAGATTCTCCTGAAACAACAATAGTTTGATTTTTATTGTCTCTGACCATACGACGATAAGCATCTTCAGCAATAGCAAACAAATGTGGCTCTAGCTCACCTCTTTGTTTACCGGCATAAGCTTGAATAATATCGGGAGTATATAAATTATCAATTCTTTGGAAAGGATTAGTCGCAATCAAAACAATACCACTGTATGTATAAATACTCAGCTGAGCATATCTCATTTTAATGGCATTTAATACGGCCGGCTCATTTAAATAAGATAAAGAGGTCAAATCCTCGGTTGATTCCAAAATTGGGGGATTTCTCAACTGTGGTAAAGTTGAATCTTCCCTTTCCAACTTTGTAATAGTCGTCTCAAAAGGTAACGTCTACAAAAACAAATAAGGAACTCAGTTAGCTTTTTTCGTTAACCGTTTTATTATCTGAAAAACAAAAAAAAAGTTATTTAGGTAAAGAATACTTACATCGCCATTTTCATACTTGAGTGTTAGAGTGACTTTCTCACCACTAATAGTTTTGCTTATAACTTCAACACCAATCCAGCTTTCCTTATCATCAGGAAGCCAACACCGTCTATATGAAAAAAATTACCGATTACCTGGGTGTTAGTTTTTTTCTTTAAAATACTTAAGTCCCTCTCCTTAGGTATGGTTCTTGATCGGCTTTCACGTAAAAGGTGAGACAATCAGACGATCATTGGGTACTAACGATAGCTTTATGAGCTTTAGACACTACCAGAATTTCTTATCTGATTTAATTTCTTTTTCGCGGACTTGTTTCTTTTGACTATTATCAGAGTATATATGGCCAGAATATAAACATAGACAATGATCAGATGAAAGGTAGATCTAAGTATCCTGGTAGTGCATAAAGCTGCCTTTGGTCGATCACAAAGGCGATTTTACTTTAACATAACCTGTTCTAGTACAGAAAAGCGATTGGCAAACAAGTATTCCGAAAACAGCTTTTCTTTAAGACAAAAAAGTTGCCTTTGTAACCAATGATGTCTTGTATTCTTTGTTGATGGAACTATGTTGTGACTGTTGAAGTCATAGATCAACACTAATGTAGCCAAGAAAGAAAATGAACTAAAAAACAAAAATATCTGTATATCATCAAGCACTTACGTTCCAGATTCGTACTTGGGCGGCATGTTTACAATAAGATTGGCAGTAATAATTGATTTAACAGGCGTACCACGATATAACAAGCATAAAACAAAAGAATGTGGGTTTTGGTGGTTGGGTGTTGAGGGAACTTGACAGGCTGCAAGAGGTTTCAGGCACCGTCAAAAAGCAGGTCCGAGAATACGGTCAACAAATAGAATTGTAGATAACAGAACATTTCATTTATCAAGCAATTACAATTTTCATTTATGAAACTCAAAAAAGAAAAATAAAATGATAATATGTTTAGCTGTTTTAGTAGTGAGTATAAATAAGCACAAGTATGATATAGCCTGTTCATGATCCTAAGATCATCCAAAGTGATTCATTCTTAATCCAAATTTAGCATTCTACACATTTAAATACTGATAGTAGTTACGCGTTGATTATTAGTTATTACCTTTTGTAATTATTATATAGGAATTAATTAGGACTCATATGCAAAAAACAATCTGATATTATTTTTCATACATGAATGTATATATACAAGAGTGAGAATATAGGAAGGGGGACAAAACAAAACTTAAATGAAAAAACAATAGGAAATAAAAAACAGAAGAAAGCCAAACTTAGCAGGAGGATAATAAAATATGAGACCAAAGGCTCCTTCCTTCAGATATTTCAAATGCTATGTATGTTGATATGAATTCACTAAAATCTTTTATCTCTAGTGTTAGAGGATGGGTAAGATGTTTGAATCGAATTTGTATTCACATTTGGCCAAAAAATCTTAAAAAACGAGAAATGTGATAACGTGAGATGTGAAGATACTGGGGGATGATTTTAAAAAAGGATATTAAAATCATAGACCCGTTGATTTAGTGTTTTTGAGTCATTAGATTTAACGATCTCCATTAACAATCATAGTACGAACAATTCTAGGATCCATATTCATAGTTCTTTTGATTTCAGATTGAACGGCGGGGGAAGTATCAAACTTCATAGAAAAAATAGTACCGAAAATATGAGTTTGCTGATGTCTATTTATGATCTTTGGCAAATGCTTGGTACCTTGGTATTCGATATTTCTGACAACGCCACGGTTATTCAATATCAATTTGCCAACAGTTCTCATGATATCTTGAGCTTCAACATTACGAGTAGCACCCTTGGATCTTACAATAGCGATAATTTCGTAAAACATTTTATGGGTAGGGTTCAATATGTTACTAATTTAATAAAACTAATTTAACGTGTGTCCAATTGCGCTGGGGTTCGACTATCTGAAAAAAATCAAATATATGTTACCCGGCTGTTTTGTTATTTATACCTTTACCATACATAGTTGTGATAACTAGATTTGTACAGCCTAAGCCAGTTTACCGTGAAGAGCCGCTCAAAAAATGTGTACAAACTCAGTTACAAACTTTCAAAGTTCTCAAATAAATAGATATATTTTGTTATAGAATAGCTAACATAATAAATGACTATTCAAAATAACTAAGTACAAAATCTGTAATTCTGATATTCGTATATCATAATATCACTTCTATTACCGGTGCCTGTCTTATAAAGTAATTAAGCCCTTTTCAACAAGGTAGTCAGCAATTACTTTGACAGCTTCTTCAACTGATAACTTATCACTTCTGATGTGAATCTCAGCGGCAAGAGGTTCTTCATAAGGAGCAGAAATACCAGTGAATTCAGGAATAATACCAGCTCTAGCCTTCTTATATAAGCCTTTGGGGTCTCTTTGTTCAGCAACTTCAACAGGTACATCGATGTAAACTTCAAGGAAGGGAAGATTAGCTTCTTCATGTAATTTTCTAGCATTATCTCTGTCAATTCTATAAGGCGAGATGAATGAGGTAATAGCAATACTGGTGGAATCAGCAAAAAGCTTAGCTACTTCACCAATTCTTCTGATGTTTTCATTACGGTCCTTTTCAGAAAAACCAAGGTCTTTATTTAAACCGAAACGGACATTGTCACCATCTAAACGGTAAGCATTAAGTTTATTTTGCAAAAGGTATTGCTCAAGAGCAATGGCAATTGTACTCTTGCCAGAGGCTGATAAGCCAGTAAACCAGAGAGTAGCACCCTTTTGTTGTCTGAATGAAACTCTTTCTTCGTGAGAAAGGCCCTCGTGCCAGGTAATATTAGTAGCCATTTTTAAGTTTTTAAAATCTATAATTATCTGCAAAATGGTCTATTGAAATGTAAGAGTGGACTGCAAAACGAGATCTGCTAGAGATTTCTGCCCATATATATATTATATGTGATTTTAGCTTTTGTTTATGAATGATCTGTATGATGTATGTTGTAAGGTTAGGGTTATGATTGCACAATCTCATCATCTTTCACGCCCCTTCACGTGATCTGGGCTTGGTGGCTGATTTAGTCCGGGTAAATATTTTTGTATGATCTCCACAGGCGAGCCATGATAATAGGTTTAGTATAACCAAAGTATTTTTGGATATAGTTTCTATTTTTTTTTCTTATACTTGGTCTTTAATCTCAGGTTTTGTTTCTAGGCTTTTCTTAACTTCTATCTGTGTTTTTTTCCAACTGTTTTTATTTTTTTTTTCTCTATATTTTGAATTGGTTTGCGAGGTTTGCGAGCGAGAAGATTTGCATTGGTCAAACATTTTTTACAAAAAAAATCATTTAAAAACACAATAAAAAGATCTAAAAGATATTTATTCAAAATATTAAATAAAATTACAATAAGATAGATTCAATATATATTTGTTTGTAAACTACAATGTATAATAAAAAAGGACTTCAACTAACATTTCTAAACATATGGGAAGCACGTAGATTTCTTTTTCTAAATCACCTTGAGCTAAATATCATTTTTTATCTTATTTTTAATTTAGATAGTATAAGGATTATCATTATAGAAATGAAAGATATTTATTTTTTTCGCAGATGTTAGCAAAACATTAAATCGCTAGAAAAAAAGTCATATTGTATATATCTTAGTCAATAATGACTAATGTTTTTTTTACTTATCTACCGCGGGTATATGCAGTATCACCTTGCATACGGCAATAGTAATGATGATAGACACGATATTTATCCTTAACAGGACGACATTTATTGTATTACTACTTAGAGCTAATGAATGAGATTGATATCCCATTAGACAATCTGGATTCTAGCCCATTTGGGCATTTAGATTATGGTATTTATAACCAACCGAAAACAGTTATTCATAGATCATACGATGGCGAGATAACGGGTGAAGTCTCAATTAAATATAGACCAGATCAGTCAAAAAAAGAAAAGATTCAGCCAGTCCGGATTGACGAGTTTGCAGAACCATTATTGAAAGATAAGATTTACGATTATTTTTTCCGATTTATATCGTGTATATGCAGCTTTATGTTTCTTTCGTCGTTGATGAGTTTGGCACTTGTTTATGCTATCTGGGAAACTGCTATAAAAAAGCTGCCTCGAGATGACAAATTGGTGCAAGTAGAAAGCGAACGGGCAAAAGATAGACCCAAAGAAGAAAAAAAACTTGTTTTTGATTTGAAGTATTACTTTGAAGTTCGTAACTTACTGTTAGAAGAGTTTAATATAGTGACTTCTGATGGATTCATTTTACAAGTTCAACGGATCATTGATCCAAATGAGGAGAGGTCTTACCGTGCTAAACGATACCCAGTATTACTTCTTCATGGCTTACTTCAATGTTCAGCTGCATTTTGTACTCCAGGAGAAGACGGGATCGCCTTTTATTTATTTCGGGCTGGTTACGATGTCTGGCTAGGTAATAACCGATGTGGATTTAACCGAGCGAGCCACGTGAAGTACAAATATAGCGATAGGAGAATGTGGGAATGGGATATCATTGACATGGGGACGAAAGATCTACCATGTATGATTGATTTTATTTTGGCAAAAACCATAAATGAAAAATTAGCATTAGTGGCACACTCTCAGGGTACTACTCAAACTTTTATTGCACTTGCTAAATCTCAAAGACCTGATATTGGCCGAAAAATTAGTTGTGTGTGTGCCTTAGCACCCGCAATATACGGGGGTTCATTATTAGATAAACCTTATTGGAGGTTTGTTCAAAGTTTACCCAGGCGCCTATATACAGCCTGTTTCGGTTTACATGCGTTCATGCCAGTCATACTTAAGATGCATTCTCTGATGAAAGAGCGATTTTATGGGTTTTTCGGATACTTGATGTTTCATTTTTTGTTTGATTGGAAGGACAATCTATGGGATCATAATATCCGCTCTCGCCATTTAATTTTCTCTCCTGTTTATGTGAGTTCTGAACTCATGCGATGGTGGCTCGGTAAAGGTGGATTTAGTAGACGAAGATGTATCTTTGATGAAGTGAGTGATGATTATAAGGCCTGGTACGATTCCAAATTTCCTCCTTTGGCTATCTTTATACCCCACAATGATTGCCTAACCGACGGTCTTAAATTATTATACAGGATTGAGAAATATGAACCTGATGTACAATTAGTTGCAGCGATTCATCTGCCGGAATACTCGCATTTAGATGTTTTATGGGCTATGGATGTCAATGATAGAGTAAGTGTTCATATAAAACGAGTGATATGGGAGACAGCTTATAATAAAGAAGAGAAAATATGCCCATTGTTTTGAAATAAAAGTATAATAGATTTCAAGTATAGAATATATATATTAAATGTATATAAAGAATTAATCAAAGCAAGTTGGAGTAGATAATCATTCATAGAAAAGAAAAACGGGATTCATTAAATTTTGTATCAGAGATCTTGGTGATAATTATAAAATCTTCATGAGTTACTTCGGAGTTTTATGATTGATAAAGGTTTACATCATCAAAGTCTAATGAAAAACATTATCTTTTTCTATGCTATGATTATCTTCTCCAGCTTCCTTAATAAATAATAGCCATGAGACAAAAAATTAAATTTCTAAAACATACTAGGTTAGTTGGACATTCAATAACTAAAATTTCAGATTTATCTTTAGTTGTCACAAATGCTAGTTTCAATGGCATAGAATCAGTTAAAAAGTTGATCGCATGTCTGTACGACACCATATAGAACTAGGCGTGTCCCGGTAATCGCACCACTCAATCGCAAATTATAGTCATCATAACGATATTGTTGAAACCCCCTTTGTGACAGAGGATAAATTATATCTTTCGTAAGGGAATTCTTAAACATACCATTTGTCGTTGTGTATAAAGAAATGGGAAATAAATATTTAAGGAAATGCATTCAGTTTAAATACTGTAGAGAGTAGGTTCAATTAGCTAAAATAAGCAAGTCCTAAAAACTAGGGTAAAGCCCTAGTACAAGGCTTACCCTAACAGCTAAAATTGAAGAGTGACGGCTGAATTATTTTTCAAAACAACTCACAGCTGCGGCCAACCTTTCGTTGCCCCAACAACTTATATCTTATTGAACCCAGGTCTCAGTTTAACCCAAAGTGTAAATATGAGAACCCCTTCGGTTGATTTCCCAAGCCGACCCAAATTGGTCCGCTCGCTTTGGCGAAAGGAAAAGAAGTTCAGGAAATTCTCCCTCTAATATTACCGTCCGTTGTATCATACTTAACCTTCGACACCACCACAATATCCATAATGTCTGAAACTATTGTCAAGTCTGCCAACTGGAGATTCGTTGAACTCGGCCGTGTTGTTCTCGTTAACAAGGGTACTTACGCTGGTAAGCTCGCTTCTATCGTCGAAATCGTCGACCACAAGAGAGTAAGTTTTTGGTTTTACTAGAACGATGGATTAGTGAAAAAGAAAAAAGTTGAATACTACAAATAATGATTATAGTGAGATAAAAGCATTGATGCAAATGAGAATATAATTCAACAATATTTGTTATTGTTTTTGCAATTTATTGAGCAGCTCGACGCCGATTTATTTGCGTGTAAAAAAAGAGTAAACGAAAGATTTACCGGCAAGTCTCGAGCGACTCGAATTTTGCAACTTTAGGAAATAATAAAAGCCCTTATGATGTTTATCAAGTTTTATTAACTCGATTAACAATATTGGTATTTATATATGACCAGATAAAATTTTTCTACGATTTCTTTACATCTAAGATGGCCATAATTGTTTTAAATTCTTCTCAACGGATATATGCTTTTATACCATGGCTATGGGTTTCTCGACGTTATTTATCCCTACTTATCTTTTTAAGTTTGAAACTGATCTCATTATCAATATTTCTCACAAATATCATCATTTTGACTCTATTTTCTAGCCCACTTTAACTCCAAATATTATTTTTTAAGAAGATAAAATACTAACAAGTGACTTAGGTTCTTATTGATGGTCCTTCCTCCGGTGTTCCCCGTCAAGCCGTTGCTCTTGCCCACGTCACTCTTACCCCCTTAGTTGTTGCTGGTATTGCTCGTGGTGCCGGTTCTGCTGCTGTTGCCAAGAAGTGGGAAGCTGCTTCTATCGCCTCCAAGTGGGAATCTTCCGCTTGGGCTAAGAAGATCGCTCAAAGAGAAACTAGAAGTCAATTATCTGACTTTGAAAGATTCCAAGTTGTCGTCCTTAAGAAGCAAAGAAGATACGCTCTTAAGAAGGCTCTTGTTAAGGCTTAAATTTATTAATTAAGTATTATTAATTTAATTTTTATAACATAACTTATAAATAAACTGAAACCTAAAAAGTAAAGTTCTATGATCCTTAACTCTTTTTTCAATTTCATTCTGTGTAATATTATTTTAAAGTGCCGCGAATAAATAATGTAATTGTTATCAAGTATAGTATTGTAGGATGTAAAAGGATGTTTAAAATCTACCCGAAGGTCATGCCGGCTTTCTTTCTTCGTGCATACAGTTCACATCACAAACGAGTTGTGACATCCATTGCGTAATTAAAAAGACAACGACTCATGTTTTTCACCCAGGAAATACTATCGCGAAAGAAAAATGATCTAGGTATTATCTGGCTTATGGCAACTTTGAAGGGTAATAAACTACACAATCGTCGCCGATTCCTGAAGAAAGATATTTCCAAGGTATCAGTGACGAACGTTTGTGAAACCGTTTCACGACCTCCTGAACCTTTAGCCCTAAGGTTGACCGCTCAATTACTTTATGGTATAATCGTTGTTCATGATCAACAAGTAAAATATCTTCTTAGTAAGTATTCCTTTTCTTTCTTTCTTTCACTTTGGTATATCTAACCAGGTTAAAATAGATGATGCCAACTTAGCTCATTCTCAGCTTTCACAACAATACTCATCGCTTAAATTAGAAACAACAAAAAGTATAACGTAAGTATCCTTGTTTTTTTGAACCTTATATTGTTTAGTATACCTTTGTTTGTCGATTTATTTCTTATTTTTCTACTTTTTGAGTTTTCTGAATAATACACAACATCGTGCATGTTGTATACAGGTATTTGAAAATGTCTGGTAGCTAACTTATACTTTCAAATTATGTATTTTTAGGCACAAATCCAACAAATCGTTAGTAAAGGAAAACGATCCTACGTTTTCGATTAATTTTGGCTTATTGCCAGAAATACCTATGGATTTATTGCTTGGCATAGATGCCGATACTGTTATGAGCATGTCGCACTTTAACCCGTTCCCGGAAAGCTTAACCATTGGGGAAACCTCTACTTCACGCTTTGATTTTGATATTAGTGATACCAGTTTAAATAATGGTCCTTTCAATGACGATAATATGATTAATAATAATAACGAGCTTGTTGATTTTGAGTTCACTGAAACTGGAGAAATTGCAGACAAGAGCAAAAGTTCCAATGAAACAACAAATCCTCAAACTCCCAGAAACTATAATGAGCAGATTTTGGGAAGTACCATGATAATGCCTACTCTCCAAGAAGAAGAAGATCACTACGAGAACGACAGCTCGCGTCTTCTGAGCGATAACAGCCTGATGGCACAATACAACTTCGATCTGGATGACATAATGCATAGTACCACCACTGGTCCCAGCCGTGCTGAAGCTGCTGTACATAATGACCCTCATGCATCATCCATTGAGATTGCTCAGCGACTTGCCCCAGAAGAAAACTTTGATGAAGCTCAATTAGTGGGTTTAAAAAAAAACCGAATTAGCAAGCGGGGACGCGCGGCTTTATTTGACAAAGATAAAACCTGGCTAGATAATAGGGTATTAAAAAGCAATCAGGATGATTATATTTTGAATATGACAGAGATTAAGAAGCGAAAGCTAAGCCAAGGTGCGGCGCGGAAACAGTTTTGTTTGATGGCTCGTGAAGTATTTGTGTTTGCTGATAACCGGTGTGATAAATCATGGGCTAAATGGTTAATGGAAAAAACTATTCAGAATGACATCAATATCTTGAAGAATTACAAACATTTACAGGTCTCACATGATGCGGAAGAGCAACAAAGAAAAAGGGCTTTGAACACACTAAATCAGGGTCAGGATGAGCCCGAAATGGGTCGCTTCAATATTCAATTTGAAACACCAGGCCAGCGTCCAACTTCAAATTTGAGCAGTAGTATTGAGCAAGCACGTAATACGTCTCAGAAACTACCACGTCAGGACTCCTCGCCATGGAGCGGAACACCCATCAAATATAATATAATTGATGGGAAGCGTGTGCGAGATAGCAGAAGCGACTACGCAGGACTTGAAAGTCCCCTTACGTTACGCAACCAAAAATCTGGTATCTATCATTCTCATCAACGTGGGCGAAGTCCTAGTGCTAGTGGTAGTGACCGCCGTTTTCCTCGGCTTGGTTCGGCGTCTAGTTTGGAGTTTCTGGAAGAAGCACCTGAGGATCTGGAGTGGGACACCTCAAATTTAGATTTGAATTTAGAGGGGGATTTTAATGACGCTAATTACAATCTTGAAGATATCAACTTTGAAAATCAATTCAATGGGTTGGGAAAAAATACCGACACAGCCAACGGTGATGCAGTTAGTAGCAATACTAATTTATTTTACAACTACGTGTGTAAAATTATGAGAGACCAAAGTGGGGTCCCCGAATCAATGGATATTCCCCAAGAGTCGTCTTTGAGATTTCAGGATTTAGCACCCAGGATTAATAAAGATAGTACCATTGAAAAAAATGCGGTTAGAAGGAAGGATGCTGCGTCTGCGTTTAGTCATTTACTGGTTTTGGTTTCACGTAATTATCTTGCGGTTAGCCAAGAGAGGAGTGAAGATAGAAAATTTAGGGATATAGTTATTTCCATCAAGGCAAAGGAATGGGCTTAAAGAAATAATACTAATGTCATATTTTGGATTTATTTGAGTTTAAAATATTTTAGTTTAATAAACAAAAGTTGTTTTATTTTTCTTTTATTAAAAGAATTCGAATAAAATTTAAATGATTTTTAGAACTTTTCATGATAAATATGATAAATTTAAACTTTTTATTGAAACCGGAATTAATAAACAGAAAAAAAATGAATAAATCGATTTTTTTAGAAGAATACATATAAAAAACCAAAAACCAATTATTTAAAAAATAAATAAAGTTTTATTTTGCGTTCTTGATAATAGTATCCAAGTTAACACTCTTGGGTCTTTCAATAGGGAGGCCTAATATTCTATCCCAGATCAGTTGACTAAGGGGTCCCAAAGCCCTGGAAACACCAAAAATAACTGTGTAGTAAAGTGTTTCTTTAATACCGTAATGATGGAAAAGGACACCAGACGAAGAATCTACATTGGGGTAGGGGTTTTTAGTTTTACCATGTTCTTTGAGAATATCAGGCACTATTTCAGAGAGTTTGACAACCAAATTAAAAGTCGGATCTTGTTCTTTGATAGTGGGCCGTGCTGCTGCAAAAGCCATCATAGCGTCGAAACGGGGATCAGCTTTTCTCAAAACGGCATGACCGTATCCTGGGATAACCCGGCCAGAATTGAGGTGATTCCAGAGATAAGATTTAATTTGCTTATTGGTATATTGGGTGCTACCGTTATTCTCTTTGGTAAGGGCTTCGTTCATCTCGAGTACGAAACGCACAACTTCTTGAGCAGCAAGCCCGTGGAGGGGACCGGCGAGACCTTGTATGCCTGCAGAATAGGATAGGTAAGGATCTGCCAGTGACGAGCCGACTAAATGGGTACTATGGGCTGAAACGTTGCCCCCTTCATGATCCCCATGAAGTGCTATATAAAGACGGAGTAAATTTACAAAATCTTGAGATTGGACCTCTGTAAGACCATTAATATTAGCTGATTCTTGTGTCATACCCAACATATTGGCATAGTTGTAAGAGAGATCCTTTGTAAGATCAATTTTACCTGGTAAAGAGTAATCCAATTTATCACCATTGATACGGTTTAACTTATAAGTATTGTGATAGATCTTTGCTGCTATTTGTGGTAATTTGGCAATCAAGTTAATAGTATCATCGTAGACATGCTCCCAATACTCAGCCTTCGGAATACCTTTTTCGTAGGCCCTGGCAAACTTTGACTCATTGTTGAGCAAGGTAATAGCAATGGATAGTTGAGACATTGGATGAAGTGTAGCCGGTAAGTTGTCCAGGGTTTTTTTAACATAATCAGGCAATTCGCCCAATTCGGCTAATTCACGCGAGAGCCCAGTGATTTGGTCTTGAGTAGGAATTTTACCAGTTAATAAGAACCAAAACATAGCCTCAGGAACCATTTCGTTTATTTCACTGCTACCAGAAATACTGGGTATTTGGGGTAATTCAGCCTGACATTCTTCAATAGTTTTACCATGGAATAAAATACCTTTATCCATGTCGATCATAGATGACTCCCAGTATAGACTCTTTTGTGACCTCATACCGCCCAAGATACTACCGATGGAGGTCTTTTCATCACCAAAAGTCTTACCGCTAAGTTCTTTTTTTACTTTAAGAAAACGCTCACGACGAGCAGGGATTACAGATTTTAGAGTTGCCTTGAGATCAGTGACTAGACTACGGTGAGCCGAAACGTATAAGCATGGGGAGGGCGTGGTGTAAACACGATGCAAGGCTTGTTGGCGAGTTAACGAAAACATTAAGAGACTGATTATTATTATTATAAGAAACGAGATAGAAAAAAAAAATTGATAAATGAAAAGAGAGAAAAGCTATATCATTCAAAAGTTTACGAGTATTTATACTGCGTTGTCTGGCTTTTTATATACGCCTGCTCCGAGATGAACCCGTGTGTGCCTGATTGTATACAAGGCGGGGATTATATGCAAGCTGGAGGACGATCTCATGCAGCTAATTGTCTGTGGGGTAAACCTCCCGCTTAATCAAAGCCATTAAGAAAAAAGTATTTATGAGAAGCCAGAAGCCTTTGGATATTTTCGACCTTTTTATTTCAATATATATATTTGTTTAATTAATTATATATGTATATACTTTTTTTCTTTTTTTTGGGTAGTGAATATATATATATATATATATCTTTGGGAAAGACCACCAAACATAAAGCCTCTCCTATCACAAATTCACATAGGTTCGGATCTAGCATCCAACGAGGAATTCGAGCCTTAAATATTGAACTTCTTATTATTTTTTCGATTATTATGCTTCAACAAACTCAATAGTAGGTAATGTAATTTCGGCATTTTTGGTACCGGGACCAATGCCAATATCCGAATCATGACTAGAAATCGGACTATTTGCCGAGCATTCCTTTCCATCAGCAGCTTCGTTTACTAAATCATTAAAAGAGATATCCGGCGCTTCAGGAGCCAGGGTACTGGCAGGGCTATTGCCAATATCACCATTATCGTTACCTCTAGAAGGTACTATGACGGAATAACTATTCCTTCGATCCATAGACTGCTTACGACGACCTACGGCAGGCTGATTCGGGCCTGTGTAATTGGTATTTCTCAAGTCTAAAATGCTAGCCAACATATTCTTAAATACCATGATTATCGGCAAATCGCATTTCCTAATTAAAGAATCAATCAGTTGACCTTCGCGCGATTTGGAGTTTTTGCTACTACTCAGTGGGTTTAGTTTAAATTTAAATTTAGTCCCAAGGTCGTCAGTAACAATAGTTTTGGCAGCATCACCTCCACCTCCACTGGTGACGCTTGCGGCACTGGTAGTATTGTTCCGTCCAATAATGATAATTGTAGGCATATATAACTGAAAAACTTCTTGCCAGAAATACTTGTGGCCAATATATTTTTTATTATTAGGTCCCAACCCGCTACCACTGAGACCATTAGTATCGCTACCATTGTTATTAACCCCACCATTACCAGGATTAGTACCCTTTTTATTGTATATGTCTGTCGAGGCCAATTCAACCGTGATGGTCAATTTACGGGCGTACTTTCGAGCCAAGAGAACAGCCGATTCAAGAATACGTTCCCCGAGAATCTCCAAAAGACTATTACAGTTGATTTCGGTGGGCTCAGTAAGTGCCTTGATTTCTCGTTTGAGTTTTTTAGTATTAAATTGCTTCATAATCACAAGTTCATCACCATCTTCGATGAGAGCCGCAATGGCCCATACAAAGCCTACATCATTCCAGAGGTACTCCCGAACAAGGTTAGTGCTAATAATAGAGTCTAGGGAATAGTTAAAATGTGGCAAATTCTTGTTGTAAAATCCTTTCAAGTCCAAGTAACCATTGAGGGCGACGATCATAGTTCGTGAGTATCGACTGATAGTAAATGCCTCGTGACGGGACGAAATTGAAAATGATTTGTTGACAAGGGCGCGGCTAGTACTTGAGTTGCTCAAGATACTATTGTTTGTCAACGAACGAGTCAGACTGGCACCATCAGACCGACTGAGAGAGTAAACACTATTACTACGCTCCTTTTTTCGAGCTTTAGACCCGCTGGATGTGAACAAAGCATCACTCTTTTTCATGATATTACTCATAAATCTGCCACCTCCACTAGAAGTAGTAGTGTTTGCTGTATTGTAATCATTATCCGAATCGTCACTATTATGAACCGCAGAGGCTATATCGTAGTTATTGCTAAACATAGAGTTTGTTGGCGTTGAAAGACTCACTTTGTCCATTTCCTGAGGCGTTGTATTAAATGATACTCGACGCTGGTAATTATGCCCTTCTTTCGGTACCCCCAAGGACAACAGCGATGAAGATGAAGGCGATGATGAAAGAACTGATAGTTCGGTATTACTCGCAATGCTGGACGTGGGTCGCAATTGGTTTGACGTCACTGGGGTCAAAGATTTGAGTGAGTACGACCCATAAGAATTAGTAGGGGTCAACTGATCACTATAGCTATAGCTGCCGTTATTTCCTGAACTAGAAACCTGTTTGGTTGACGTGGAAAAAGAAACCCGCGGAATGGCAAGAGCACTAGTACTGGCACCACCAGGCTTGGTATCGTTCGTTACATCGGATGAATTGGCCACCGGATTAGATAAAAGCGAAGCTGACTCGTTGTTGTTTTCCACGACGTAGGACGAACTCGACTGGGTAGATGGGGGCGATAAGTTAGGCGTCTCAGATAGACTTAATGGCGCATAGTTGTCGTTGCTACTGCGACCTTTTAGGGAGCGCGGTAAACTGGCATTGCTAGAGATAGAGCCCACTCGAGCCGATCGGCTGGATGGCTGGCTACTGCTGCTTCTAAGCGAGTTGGTAGGGCTCAAATGGGACGCATCGTCGTCTTTATTCTTTGACGATGATGATGACCTAAAGAACTTGAATGACAACAGGGGCATCAAGTGAGAGGAGATAGTATTCAGAGAGATGAACCAAGGAAAGGGCTTACAGTAGAGTATATATCCGCGATTAGCGTTTTACCAAAAAAGAAAAACCCTAAAGAAAACAAAAGACAATAAAGGGACTAAACCAAAAACTGGGAGACAGTTTTATTCGGGGTGTTGCTGGGAATAGTTTGTCTTTGCACACGTTTACCAGCCGTATTGGACTAAGTTAGCCTTTAATTAAGACAATCCCCCCATAGCTTTATCTATGCACTGCCGAATGATTATCGTTCAGATAAGCGGCTGTGCGCAACTTTATTTTGAAAATAACTATATAGTCAGCTTTGTAATCAGCTGCCAAAAAACTATAATTCAAGCATGTCTCGTGACCTTTGAAAAAACGTGACTTGGTTACCATTACATAACCATATGGTTATATGGACTGTCGTCTCATGGCCGAAGGACGGGGTGAAAAAATTAAATATACAAAGATAACATTGGTTATAAGGAAGCAGGGCGGATCTCTAGATCACCGGCCTGTCCGTTCCCGAAATAAATACTCAAGAAAAAAGTGATAGACATGCCCAAGTGCCCCTTGTAACCGTGCTCATCAATTGCAACGTTTTATTATAGTGGGCTTACGTTCCACTGATCTTCTGACACAAGATAATCTCTCAATGACGCTGAATATTAACATGAGGGCCGAATAGTGCTTAGTCACCTTGGTCCCCCCCTCCCCCCCGCCGGTTTCGCTGCCTGCAATTTTAGACTAGAGGTTTGGGATCTATGGGACAGACAGTAGTTTGGTAGATCCTTTTTTTTTAAATTAATTTTTTAACCTTTTTTTGTTCATTGTTTGATCTTTTTCACTTTGCTTTATTGTTCATGGTTCTTATTTTTCATTGGTGGCACGTTCTTGCGCATTTTAAAGGTAATTGCGTTTAAACTCGAGGGTTCTGGGTTTACAGGTAGCCCAATACCGTTCCATGCGAGAGAATAGAGGTTCTGTATATATCTGCTGAATAGGCTCTTGTTAGAATTGTTTTTATAGAGATATAATAACTCCTGAGGATTACATACTGCAAGGATACCCAAGCTCAGAGTCAAGAGGTAGGAGCCAACAATGGCCGCAGAGGGCTCTTAAATGGAGCCTTTAACTATTGCGGCGCGAAAATTTTCATCCGGAATCTCACGTAAAAAAACAAACGTTTATCTCTGGTTCCTAGGGGCCATTTCTCTGCACTGCCGAAATCGGCGTTTGGCGGTTACAGCTATAAGGTGAATTTATAGGTCTGCGTGGGCTGTCAAACAATTATACATAACGACTGCTTATGTTTCAAGCACATCCCTCAAATGCATACAATGCACACTAAACACATACATATAAGCTTAAGACATGAGATACAAGCGCATGAGACATCTTTGGAAAATATGCAATCGGAAATGCAGAAAATTTCCATTTTGCATATTAATACGAAGATCATCCTTTTGCAGAGACAATCTCAACCCAATCTGCATGTCACAAAGTGTAAACTAGTACACTATGTGTGTTTACATGGCCATTTCTATGTAGATTGAAAGCGTCAAAGTGCAACTACTGTTTATAATAATGCTAGATCCCTGTAACTTTTTAAATCCTTTCTTTTCTTCCTTTTATCCCTCTCTCTTCGCTCCTTCACAAACCGCTACTCTTGTTGATCAATATACCCGACTAAACTTAGTTAATACATAACAAGTCATTTCGCAAAAGATGTCTAACATGGATCGCCTGCTAAAGGCCAAGAAACAACGGGAACATCTTGACTCTACACCGTCCCTGGTCAGCCATAACGCGCCGGTATCGCACATCTTGGATGACCCATCCTTCCCTCCGCGTAGATACTCCTTCGCCAACCAGTCTATCATGTCGTCATACTCGGACGTTACAGTAGACAGTAATCACAGCGAGTCATCCAACTACTCATTCAGCAGTGTTTCTACTTGTGATAACCGCTCAATTTTGTCGTCATCATCTGCCGGCTCAAAGTCCAATGAACTTAGGTACCAAAGAGTACGCCAGCGCACCCACACACTGCCTGGTATGGCTTTTGGTGATGAATCCTTAGCCAACCTCGCCGCAAATAACATGTCCGCTTCGCATCGCTTTTTCGAAAAGCACAACAAGCCGGAATCACCCGAAAACTTAATGATGATGTCCACGTCAATGGCCGATGACCGCTCCTTCAATCCCTCGTTACCTCATCTCATTAGCGAGGAAGTTGACAGTGAAAACTCTGGCAGCCGTCGTAGCTTTAGCGATGACGATGAAACTGATGTCGTTATTCCTTGGGATCAGATTACCCCTCCCATATCTTCAGAGCTCAAACAGGATGATTATACCAGAACGCTGGAACAGCAATACCAATCTATGGCTCCTGGCATGATTAACATGTACACATCCTCTAACGAGTCGGTGCTGGACAGCTTCGGTAATGTCCGTACTGTCAGCAATGGCTACCATGGTGAAAGCGCAACTGTCACGTGCGATTTAGGCTTTTACCTCAAAGAGGCCGCGAATGACATTTTTGTCAAGAGCAATAGTGAGGATCCTAATCTGCTATCGTTATCTACACCATCCTTACAATTGAAAACCCAGAAACCAAAACAGTCAATGATTTCGTCTTTCCCGGCAACATCCTTAGGATACGATGATAACTTCTTGGCTAGACAGGAAACTGAGGCTAAGCTGATGTATGAAAATATATTACTGGATACTGCACCAGATGAACATGGAGAAAAGTCATCGAATATAGCCCGTATGAAGGGACTTATTAAGAAGATGGGGCTGAAAAAGTAGAGAAAATGGATTAGAGTATACTTTTTTCATTTTATTCTGACTTTATGATCTTCACATAGTAAGATCTCTGTATTATTGGCATTTTCGCATTAAGCTTTACGTATTTTTATGGTGTTTTTTTCTTTTTCATTATTTAGAATGGTTCTAATTTGTTTATTTAGTTTATGATATATTTTTGGGTTTATACAAAAAGTGGTGGGTGACCGCACCAAAATGCGCAATCTTTACAAAGTCTCAGTTGGCAAAGATCAACCATAATTTTTTGGGAGAAAATTTATGGTCCGGGCGTTTCGTCGATCGCCACAACTCAAACAAGTGATAATGACCGAAAAAATACCAGGAAAGTAGGATAAGCTGTTGACACTCAATTGCGTGTCTTTGCAACACCCTGCAACATTTTGCAAGTCCTGGCAGACGCATTAGTAAAAAAAACTGCATACGTCAAACTGTATTGCCGTAGATCTCCACGATGCACAGAGAACAAAATTCTGGTACCATACTATCAAACATTGCTTGAGCGTCGTTCAGGCTTGATGCAGCAGCTCAGCCAGCTGGCAAGTTGGTTCGTGCCAAACGCACTATTGTAGCATATCAGACTAGGGGTGAAGTAAGGCTAATCTGGCGTGCCTGTAGATTTTATTATTTGCCTAGGGTACTAACGTTGGTAAGCAGGCTTACCTTTTGAAATAATTAATTTTACTCATTTTTATACGCACTGTTATCATGTGCCGTTTAATAAGTGCGCATAAGGCGGCCTTCCTGTATAACCCAACAGAACAGATACGAAAACGATTTGTCAAGGAAATGTGACTAAGGGTTGTAGTGCCTATATACCCCCTCGCTACACAATACTATCTAAGATTCAAGAGTAACAATAAACTTATACACACAGATGCAGCTCTATTTTACTGCCTGCCTCATTGCATTGACCCCAGTATATATGGTGAATGTAGTGTAATTTTCAATACCAATAGCACACCTCTGCACTCTCCCAAACTTCTCATAGCGTTTTGCTGGATGTAAATATCACGCCAGAAGTAAATTCTCAAGGCTTGCTTGGTTTTTTTTTTCTTCATTTTTTTAAGGCTAATTAAAGACTAATTATGATTGGGCATACTACCTAAAGCCCGCTTCCGCATTCGTTTCGGCTCTCTTTTCCTGGTATCCCACACTTCCTTTAGGTTCTTATAGATTATGAGAACCTAAAGAAAAATCTTATAGTTATGAATGCAGAGCCTATGAGGTGCCCGGTTAATTATCGTACGACAAAATCAGGAACGCACCGGAGAAACAACACTACTAATTTCTATGCGACTGAGCCCAAAGTGCCAGGGGCCTTAGTAAAATTTAGCAGTAGTTATGTTTGAAATATTTTTTCTTACATCTTAATATCTTCATAGTCTTATAGTGTTTCAGTTCTCTTTGTCATCTCTTCCATGGAATCAGATCTTATCTTTTTTTTTTTGACAGTGTCTCAGACCTGTGGTCTATATTTTGCAGTAGCTCAAGCACAAACGTCTCGGAATAGGTTAAGTTTGGCGTTCGACCAATCTCCCATTTCTTTGTCCCCCAGCAAAATTTTAACAAAACTATACCAAGCAAAAATGAATTTGATATCCCGCTACCTATTTGGTGCTTAGTTTCTTTAGATTTATTGGAATAGTAGAGGTTTGCAAAGACAAAAAAACTTGACATTTTAGAATTAATCCACAAGACTGAAAAATTTCATCAGGCTTATTAATTTATTATAACTTAGATTTATATTAACGATAGTACATAATTTACAAAGAACATTTTTTTGTTTTTCATTTTTTTAATCATTCATTGTGGAATGAATTTAAGGAGAGTGTGGTTTGTTTGCTTACTGACTTAATTGTTTTTCAGGAGAAACCCATTCCCAAGCGCGAACAATTTCACCATTAAGTTCAAAACGCTTGGAAACAATGTGGCTATCCGTATTATTATAATAATTGTCAGCACTATGTCTTTCAACCAGTTTGACTACTCGCTGCCACATTCGATAGTCCTCTTTAGACTCTGTAGCCCGCGGGAAAATCTTGGCTTCCACTTGGTCAATGAGCATGTAACTCAATATTTCTCCGTCATCGTTTTCTAAAGTATGACTCGAAATGGGGCTCGGATTAGCAAAGTTAAAAATGCCCGCCTTTCTGAGATATCTTTCGTGACTGGCTTTATGCTGCCTCAGCAGATTGGCTACCTCGTCGACAACTTCAGCAGCACGATTGTGTTCAATAAGCTCATACTCCAACCAAAGTTTAGTAGCAGCAATAATAAAACCCACTACCAGTATTATCCAGAAAACATGATGATATCTTATCACAAAAGACTTCACAGAATTCACCACCGAGGGTAATAAGAAATCGCGGAAAAAACCAATTGTGTTGGATACGGTCTCTTGAATAACAAACACCATATCGGCGTTAAATTTGTAAATTGTCCTGAAAATGCCAATGACAAACGACTGACAGGCGCCCACCATTGTCTCGTATATCGTCTGGATCATATTGACTAAATTCATACCACCTTGTTTAATGGCAGCTTCGATTGAGTTGACCATAGACAAAGTGCTTTCCTTGTAATGTAAACCTACTTTCTGGATTCCATTTTGGGTACTACCAATAGCTTGCTTGATATCGTTTTGGGTACTACCAATAACTTGCTTGATCTCATTTTCTGCTTGTTCGACTTGATTAACGCCGGACCATAAAGCTGACCTCACGTGGTTAAATAAGTTGATAAAACTATTAATAACACCAGAGACCACATTGGAAATTCCTTGTGTAAAATTACCAAAAACGTATCCAATACTATAAGTGATCTTTTGGAAACAAAGGCTTAAACCATCAGTAAATTTACAGTAAATATAACCAATACCGTAATTTATACCATTAAATCCAGAGATCAAACCATCAGTAATCTTACCAAAAAAGTGACCAATGCCATAACTCATATTATTTAAACCAGAAACTAAGGCTGCATTAAATCTATCATAAATGTAACTGATAGCATGAGTAAACTTGGTGAAACCAGATATCAACACAGCAGCAAAATTACCATAAACGTAACCAATACTGTAGATTACACTATTAAAGCATGATACCAAGGCACTGAAAACATAGCTAATGCCCCAAGTCACTTCATTGAAGCCCGAAACTATACAGTCGACGAGTTTGCCGTAGCTGTAGCCTAAACTGTAGATGATCCAGGAAAAGCAGGAAAGCAATCCTTGTGTAACCGCAACATAAAGATAAGCTGATGCATAAACAACCCTATTGAGCGTAGCCAGGAAGAAAATATTTATCGTATTGTAAGCTCCAACAGCACCAGAAACCGTCTGTCTAACAATTGAGGAAACAGCTTTGTTAAATTTTCCAAAAGTATAACCAATACCGTATGTAGTTTTATTCAGTACGTGACTGATACCCGCTATAATCCGATAATAGCTGAAACCAATATAGTAGGTAATATTATTCAGTACGTAGCCGATACCAGCTATTATCTGATAATAGCTGAAGCCAATATAGTAGATAGCACTATTGAAGCCTGTGATGAGCATACCGTAGGAGTATCCAACAGTAAAGACAAAGCCATTAACCAAGAATGTAATTGCAGCCGTAACCCCGCCGACAATGTAGATAAGCCCATTTATAATACCATTAAAGCCTGAAATGAGTTTACCGTAGAGGTACGCAACACCATAAACAAGACCATTAATAATAGATGCGATCGTTTCAGTTATTCCATTGCGAACGTAGGTAAGGCCATTGACAATACCCATTAGACCTTGGCTGATGGTGTATACAATTTTACCAACAGTATAGGAAATTCCATAGGTGAGGGATTCGACCCCTAAGGTGATACCAGTGATAATGGACTTGTAAATATAAGCAATTGAATAAATAATCGAATTCAGGCCAAAAGAAATACCAGCGAGAATGCTGCTGAAAAAGTATTTAATACTACCACCAAGTCTTTGAAGGACAGAATCAATAACCGTAATCACACAACCGTAAACATATCCAACATTATAGAGGATACTCATAATACCATCTACGAATTTGCCAAAAATAAAGTTGATACCGTTGGTGATCTTACTGAGAGCAAAATCAATCCAATTTATAACACAAGAGTAGCTGAAACCAATACCATAAAAGACGTAATAAACTGCTTTAATAAACTTGCCAAATACATAAACAATGCCGTGAAAGATACTATTGAACAGATAGACAAAGAATTGATGAACCTTACCACTGTAAAACGCAATACCATACGTAAGCCCATTAACCAAATCACATATAGCTTTAATGATCGAACTGTATATATAAGAGATATTATAAACAGCTGAATTCACGGCATTAGCAGATTCAGTAACAACGGCTGAGTATAATTGACCAACAGTACCCTGTGATTTTATTATTGCTTGCTTAGATCGTACGGCCAACTCATCAATTTCATCATGAGCCATGTCTACAGCATTTTCAACACCTACTTTGGTGCCAACACTTAAATTCTTTACACGAAGTAAGGTTAATACCAAGTAATTCCAGGCGGCTAAGCCTGCAGAAACACAAAATGTCTTCAGCGAGAAGACTAAAACATCAACAAGAAAATGTTGAATAGCAGCATAACTAGAGACAAGGTAATAACCCAGGGCACCAGACAACTTAACTATATTCATTGCACCATGTTGAAACATGAACAAGGTGCGAGTGCAAAAGTTAAAAAAAAGGTCACGGGCAGAAAATATCACAAACGAGGTCCCTCGAAACAAGACATCCACCAAGACAAAATGGAATGAGCTGTATACTCGTCGAAGAAAACCCACGAGGAAATCGAAATAGCTCGTCAGCACCCATTTAGAGCAGTTATACCACATCGACCACACTGACACCACGGACCATGTCAAAAAGGATCCAAGGAGACGAATGGGGTAAGTAACGTATAACCACCCATATGATAAAACGGTGCCGATAAACCCAAGAGAGGCAAGGAAAGACAAATAGACAGCGGAGATGATGCGCTTAAGTGAGTAGCCGAGGTTAGAAATAGTGGCCGGAACAAGGTGAAGGCCTTCAAGGTCATCAGAGGCGATGGCATTGGTGGTGTGGGAGTCAAAATTATTAATTTCATTACTGGATTTCACAGACCCTAAAAAAACACCACTGTTGGAAATTCGATAATAAATTTTCATCAAGACTGCTTTGAAATCAATAGCCAATAGGCTTTTGAACGATTCCAGAATGGATGAAGGGCTAAGTTTACGAAGGTCGTGCATGAGCTTAAGTCGCAAACACCCAGAATCAATTTTGGTCAAATCGTGCGACTTAATAGACTTGGTTTTACGACCATGGTTTTGTACATAACTTTGCTGAAGGTTGTCATCAGTGGTGTACGTCATTATGGAAAACTCAGGGATCCGGGTTAATTCTTCAATAATGTCAAACCAGTTATCTTCAAATTCGGTTAATAAGTGAGTATCGGCAACCTTGTTACCGACAAGGCGGTATAGCTCACCGACCTCAACACGGCCAATATTTTCAGAGTCCGAATCAACGATGTCCGACTTCAAATTGTCGCAAAAGGCATTCACGTTGATGGTACGAAGCTCGTCAATAACTAGTGCACGTAATTCTTCGTAACGACTCTTACGTTCTAATTCTTGATTCTGGGCGGTTTGACCCTTAGCCATCTCAAGCTGACGCACTTGCGGATTCTGAACGCAACTAAAGATCGGGAATGGCCAGGTACGAGTGTAAGAAGAATAATACTTTAGTACCGAAAGTTTTTTAACAAAGAAATCACCGTTAAATTCGTCACCAAGAGGCGATGATTTTTCGCAACGCGCACTATCATCGGAATTGTAGTTAATTTCGCCAAACTGGTTGAAGTTATTAAAACACTCAGCATGTTCTGGACATTTAAAACAATTGGGTTGAGGGATGATTAATTGGTCAATTTTATCAAGCACAGGGCTCAGCTTGACTTCGTACTTACCCAGGAGCGAGAAGTCAAAGCCAGTATTAGAGGGGTATGTTAAGCCAGCGGAGACTGAGTTTCCATCAACGTCACACCACCCAACACGACGAAGCTTTTGCACATACAAGCCCATGGTGAGAATAACTGTAAATAGAGCTACAAAGGAAGATGCAAGCACGACAGAGTTGATTAGGAGAATTAACGAGCTAGCCATCATGTGGCGAGAGCGTTGTTTGAGACGACCGAGGAGAGTAGTAGCAGGAATAAATTTGGGTTTGTTTTGGTAATAGTCGTCTTCTTGGTCACTATCACTTTGATTAGAGTTATTTTCTTCGAAGTGGGTCGTTTCAATAAAGACTTCCTCAACAACTTCTTCAACAGACACAATTTCCTCGGTAAAGAATTCCAAATTACCGGCCGGAGACGAGATCATGTTGGAGCGATATTCTATGCCTTCCGGTTCCTGAAACGAAATAATGTTACTTAAATGATCGAGAATAATTTCTTCTTCAGGTTCAGACTCCAAAACAACATTGTCCTGCCCCATTTCTTCAATTTCAGCAATAGCGGGATCTTGGGATTGCTCAAATACAAGCCTGTGCGGCTCAACATTGCTTTCTTCAAAACCATCTTCAATATACTCAATTTCTTGGGCCAAGATAGCATCAGAAGACGATGATTGTTGCTCTTGAAGTTCAGTGGAATGGGTAGAGGTTTCTTTAATGAACATTTCAGAGGTTGTATCCTGTTCAATAATTTCGCCTTGGTCATTACGGATAACAATATCTGTCTCTTCGTAGGTTACTTGCACAACATTCTCATCGGTGGTGACCCGAGTGAAGTTGGCATTGTTATTTTCAATAGGGAATTGAGCTTCTAAAGCAGTCTTAACATGAATCTCAGAAGGTGATTCAGTAAGAATTTCAGCCACTGTTTCAATCGGAGTAGAAGCTGAAGACTCAATCGGAGTTTCGGCTAGAGTTTCAATGGGAGATTTTGCAGTAGCTTCAACTGGTGTTTTATTTAGGGTTTCATTTGAACTTTCACGCATTTCAGCCGGAGTTTCCTGGGATTCGACCGAAGTTTCAATTTGAGCCCGCTTGGGAGCTGGTAATTCACTATCACTTTCATCACCACTCTCAGAACTTGGGGAAGGGCGCTTCTGATTGACATTCTTTTCTGGTGTTTTTTCCCAGGTATTAATAGCGGACTCAGCCTTTAATTCCTCATCGCTAGTATCAACCAAGATAGGCTGATGCTTCTGATGGTATGATTCAGCTTCGGACAAATTTTTAGATTTAGAAACCCGTTTTTTGGTTTTCTTAGGCTTGTTTTGTATTTCAACGGTATGTTCCACTGAGGGTTCTACTGCGGGTTCTACCGGAGGCTCAGATTGCTCCTTAATACGTTTAGACTTCTTGTGCTGCTGAGATTTCTTTTCAACCAGAGGCTCTTTACTAAGATCTTTTTTATTAAGCGGGTTTTCATCATCTTTGATAGTTTCTTCTTTAACAGACTCTTCCGCAGGTTTGCGAGACTTGGCAGACTTTTTCTTAGCCAACGATTTAAGCAAGCGCGCTGATTTGGGGGTGATTTCGTTCTTAAACAACGTCACCAAAGCGCTTTTCTTAGCTGTAGGTGCAAAATCCACTTTATGGGCCGTAAGAATTCGCTTCAATTCGGCGACCTTTAACGACGCGGGATTGTACCCGGGCTGAAGATAGCTGTATTTGTCCATAGCGGAGGGAACAACTTAAATAGTATTTTAGCACGCGTAGATAGGTATCTCTGCCGTCCAGTATAGACTAGGTAAATGTAAGACAGTACGAATGAGAGGCCGGGCGACGCGTAAGACAGATTCAGATTAACAGGCAGCGGTACAGTTGTAGATAATTAGATAAACAAATAGTAAACAAAAAATCGCGTGCTATATAAAAGGGCACAGTTCAGTAGTGCGCTGCCACTCTGGTTTTTTCGCGACCGGGAGGTTCGTTGCCCCGGCAGTGAAGATGCGATTACATAAGCAAGACCCAATGCAAAAATAAACATGGAAATTTCAGACTTGTAAATATATGAATGGATGGAACATTAAATGTATAAAGAGAAAAGGAAGGGCGTGGTAAGTGTAGCGTGATGAAAAGTAAAACAAAAGCCCATGATAGAGTATGTAGGGTGGTGTAATCGTATCGCTATCGATCTATTGCTGTTATCTTATACGACCCCTTTAACCAGCTGAGGAGAGCTTTGAAAACACCAACGGAAAGAAAAAGGTTGTAAGGAATACGATATAGCAAATACAAATGGTTAAAAACCTAGAGTGATCAATAACTGATCATATGTAGAACCAGGTAACAAGCTAACTAGCTAATGATATTATTCGTGAGAATCAATAGTACCCACGGTAAGAAAGATAAAACGTTATAATATAAGAAACCTCTACCGCGTGAGCCTGTTTATTATATCTCATCAGTATTAATAAATGCACCAAAACTCTTCACCACCCATCTTCGCAATTGTAATATTTTCTTCCAGACTGAATGACCGTCACCGTTTAGACATCTTGTTATTATACTCATTGGCCTGGTTCTTAGTCAATCTTTAAAACGGGCCACTAACCGTCAATCAATTCTAACCTTCGATGACCTGCATGTCATATAACCAAAGAATTACAGGCCCATTAGCCATGAAAATATACTATAAGATAAGGTTGAGATCAGTTGCCATACAGTCTCTGGAAGATTCAGTTTTTAAATAGTAGTTATTGAGCAAGTAAAAAAATGAGCTCTTGAAAAAGACCGTTTCTCTAATGATAGGTGAATTTTAATAAAAAAAACAACCAAAAAAGACCCCTATATTTTTTAGGGCTACTTTGTTGATTGTATTACAAGATACCCCAGCCGGTAAATTCGTAAAGCGCTAACTCTATTGATGAATTAGTAGTTAAAGAAAATATTATATTTACCAATTACCATTGACATTGGCTATTATGCTGATGAGATTTTTTTTAAATCATTGGGGTTTCCTGGGCTGACACAAGATGAGAGTATGGCCAAAAGCAGGGAATGACTTCATTGCCATCCTCGATAATTTCAGTTCTTGCAATTTTCGAACAATCTTACCCTATCCATGTTAAATTGACTATAGATTTGGGCGATATGAACGGCTGCTCTATGAACGTGGGATTAAGGGATTACTCAAGCTTTGTATTGCCTTATGCAATATAACTTTAATATAGTCTCATTTGTTTCCAGATTTTTTTAACCCTTATATCAGTAGATCTTGGTAAACTCTCTGATTATTTTTTATTTAGTTTTTATACATTCTTTCATACACACACTATATATATATATCTCACTATATATTATACTTTATCCTACCTTCCCGTTCTTTGGTGCCATCATCAGATGCCATTACTCAGCCGTATATCGATTCCGCGGTAAGCAGCCGTTACGGTCGTCTTATACCCTATCTTTATATCTTTTAATATCTTCTAACATCTTTTCTATCTTTCACAATTTCTCTCCTGGACTTGCCCCCATATATACATACTATCAAGTCTAGATTATTTATTTTTGTATTTATCAAAGATCCGCTAGAATAATATCAAGTTTTTAACTCCCTAAATATCCCTTCCCTTACCATGTGTGGCACTAAACGCTCGGACAACGGCTCCTTGGAACACAATGAAGGTTCCTATCCTGAATCTGGACCCACCCCCTTTTTTAACCCAGAGGCCAATGATGGCGGTAAAGGCCATCTTGACGGTTTATACATTGACCGTTTGAATATGACTGGCGACGATGAAGATCACGCCATCCCAAACCGCGCTCGAAGTGCTACCTCCACTCATTTCTCCTACGCCGAGGAGAAAACTATGCAGGATTTAGAAGCCAAATACTACGCGCTTCAGAGCAACATGGCAAAGTCACCCCGTGTACGTAGACCCTCTTTATCCAGTAGTGTTAGTGGGGGTGTTCGTGCTGAAATGGCTCGCCCCCCACCCCCTCCTCATTTGTATCCCAATTCAGAATCTGTGGCTATCAGTGATAACGAGAATGATCTAGATCATAACGACGATGGGGTTCAAAGGACTCAAGCAGTGAACGACGATATGACAAAATATTTTAAAAAGAAATTTACTTCAAGTCCTAACTCTCAATCTCCTGCAGCCCGCTTCAATTCCAGTATATCTTCCGCCATATTTTCCCGGAACCAAAGTAGAGATAGTAGCGGTAATGAATCTAAAATTCCTAGCGGCGATAATTCCCCAGTCCAGAAGCCTGTATCCACTGCTACCGCACCCCCTCAACTTAACCCAACCATCAACCCAATCCCAGTTGCTTACCGTCCTGCTGCTACCGATGAAGAGGAGGAAGAACTTGAGGATCCCGCTATCGTGGCTGAGTTAGGCCATATTTACCGAAAGGTACAAAAGTGTATAGATCTTCGTCACAAATATCAGCGTATTTCTCTTCAGTGCATAGGGGACAACCCTAAAGACCAACCGTCTTGGAAGATTTATCCTGCACCTCCTCGTCCTTCATGGCGCCCCGACACTAAAGAGTTTGAGGAAAAAGCCCCCCCAAAAAATTCTAGAGGATCCAAACCTGATGTATTTTCCAGCTTTATCATGGAGGAGTGCGATGTTCCCGGAGTAGTTAACGATATCTGTTTTAAATTAGATGAGGAGGACGTTTATCAAATCTATGAGGATGAGGAATATATGAAGAATAGCTTGCCTGCAATCCAGGTACCTACCATTAAAGAATACTATATGGACTTGGAGGATGTAATAAATATCTCCTCGGATGGGCCTGCGAAGAGTTTTGCTTTTAGAAGGTTACAGTACTTAGAGGCCAAGTGGAATTTGTACACTTTGCTGAATGAACCCCAGGAGATCGCAGATGTTAAAAAGACCCCGCATAGAGATTTTTATAATGTTAGAAAGGTAGACACTCACGTCCATCACTCTGCATGTATGAACCAAAAACATTTACTGAGATTTATCAAATATAAGATGAAGACTTGCCCTGATGAGTTGGTAATCTTCCGTGATAATAAGCACTTGACTTTGTCTCAAGTATTTGAATCACTTAATTTAACTGCTTATGATCTTTCTATTGATACTCTAGACATGCATGCCCACAAAGATACCTTCCACCGGTTCGACAAGTTCAATCTTAAATATAACCCAATTGGGGAATCACGTCTAAGAGAGATCTTCCTGAAGACAGATAACTATATTCAGGGCAAGTATTTGGCTGAAATCACCAAGGAAGTCATGGAAGATCTTGAGCAAAGTAAGTATCAAATGGTCGAGTACCGAATCAGTATTTATGGCCGCTCGCCCGATGAGTGGGATAAGCTTGCCAGCTGGATTATTGATAACAATCTATTTTCTCATAATGTCCGCTGGTTGATTCAGGTTCCCCGTCTCTACGATATTTACAAAAAGGGTGGTATTGTCAATACTTTTGCGGATGTGGTGCGTAATATTTTTGAACCATTATTTGAAGTCACCCGTGACCCGAAATCCCACCCCAAGCTCCATATCTTCCTTCAGCGTGTAATTGGGTTCGATTCTGTCGATGATGAGTCTAAACCCGATCGTCGTTTCCACCTTAAGTTTCCCACTCCGCGATTCTGGGATTCATCTTATAACCCCCCCTACAGTTATTACTTATACTACCTCTACGCAAACATGACCTCGCTTAACACTTGGAGAAAGCAGAGGGGTTTCAGTACGTTTGTTTTACGTCCACACTGTGGTGAGGCTGGTGATCCGGAGCATCTTGTTTCCGCATTTTTAACCTCTCACGGTATTAACCACGGTATTCTGCTGAGAAAGGTTCCGTTCATTCAATATCTTTACTACCTTGATCAGATTGGGATCGCGATGTCGCCGCTCAGTAATAATGCGCTATTTTTGACTTTTGACAAGAACCCCTTTTATGCCTATTTCAAGCGCGGGCTGAATGTATCCTTATCTACAGATGATCCACTCCAATTTGCGTACACTCGTGAACCCCTAATTGAAGAATATTCTGTCGCGGCACAAATTTATAAGCTATCAAATGTGGACATGTGTGAACTGGCGCGAAACTCTGTATTACAATCAGGGTTTGAAGCCTCAATTAAAAATCATTGGGTTGGCAGAGACCATACCGTACCGGGCCCAGAGGGGAATGATATGGATAAAACCAATGTACCTGATGTTAGGTTAGCTTATCGATATGAGACTATTCTACATGAAAATAGTTTGATTGACCATTATACCAAATGTCGTGCAAATCAGCTTGGAGCTTAGTAACACCCTTAGCTCACAACAACACAAGAACGTAAACAATTATTTTCGAACTAAATTTTTGAACAGCCGTCGTACATTTCGTTCTTATTGCCTTCACACCTCGTAGTTTTTAAGAATATAATTGTTTTGTGGTTTTCTTATTATAAACTTTACTCATTATTTCACCGTTTTTTAGTAATTATATATAGTGAAAATAAACATTTTATAATAAAACTTTTGAAAGGGGATAGCTAGCCATTCACAGTGCTAACTTTGTCAAAAATTCAGATACAGTATAATACCATTGAGATTTTAAATATTACATCATCCTAAACTAACTAACCGACTTCCCGATATCATAATTACCTGTTTGTTTTGAACTGATCAAATCACGTAAACGCGTCTCAAAACACGTTCCCGACAAGAAACATGTACTAAACCATCCCAATGGTCAGTAAAAATATTTGCGCGCCACAAGATTTGTAAATTACGCGTTTATTTCTTTTTTGTCCCACGCGTTGTTATTACCTCGTCATTTTACTTTTTACTACCTAAATAGCTCCCTGTTGGCTTATCCATTTATTGAGTTGAACATTACGCATATTTTATATATTGAGTAATTAATTTTTATAAGCCCTTAATTTTCTCATATTATCTTCTCTTTCTTTTTGGCCTAGGGTAAAAACAATGGCCGCCAACGATAGACGAAGCAGATTGGCCGAGTTGGCCGCCAAACGAAATGGTAATAAGGGCCGTAATTCTGACTTGGTATACGATGAGGTCGACGAAAACGAATATCGTAATATTGTTCGAAGTCGTCTAGAAGAAGATGATTTCGTTGAGGATGATAATGGTGAGGGTTATGCCGAGACTGGTGCTGATGACTGGGATACCAGACATAGTTACTACTCAGACGAAGAAGAATCACCTATGAAGTCCAAGAGCCGCGGAAATGCCCATGGCAGGAAGCGCAATCAAACTGCTGCTAAAGATGATGGTAATATTGGCAAATTTTTACAATCGAAAAAGGTCATATCACTCAAGCCCAAACCGGTGATGCCAATGAATAGCAAGCAGGATGATGAAGATTTCATGGATGATCTAATTAATAATATTGCAGATGATATTGATATACCGTTTTCTTCGCCAAGTAATAAGGCTAATAGTAAGAAAGCTCGTTTGAATCACACCCCGGTGACCAAACGGCCACGAATTATTGAGCCCTCTGTTAGCCTGAAAAAATCTCTACCCAAGTTGTCTGTGGTGCCCTCTTCCCCCCCACCTATCCCATCACTTCCGCCCCCCTCAACGGATTATAAACCGAATTCAAAGCATGAATCTCTCAGCTCAGATAATGATATGATGAATTTAGATTTAGGTCATGAAGACCTGGATGTTGATATCGAAATGGATATTCCCTCAGCATTACCTCCTTCATCCCCTTCAGTCAAAGCATTTGAGCGTCAACGACAAGTCCCGCATCTTGAAACTCTCATAAAGGAAGGCCTATCTAACCATGAATATCCGTCAGATGACGAAGATGAGATTTTAGTACCGCAAAGGCCCACTGCTCGTGCCCTGACCGCGAACCAAACGTCTAAAGTAAACTTTGGTTCAGTACGTAACTTGGAAGTTGAGTTCAAAAAGACTCAAAAATATTTCAACGCACCGAAATTACCGTTACCCTCATCACCTATTAAGCTCGAGGCGACCGAAAGTATAGAAACGGGCAACAATTGGTCAGGACTCAATGGTGAACATAATGCTGTTCCAATGTCATCACCCCAAAAGAGTGATAATGCGGTGAATAGAAATTCTAATGAAGCCGGTGTGAAATTTTCGATGGAACCTATGATGCCGTTGTCTGGTGCCCAGGTTGAGCCTAAGGAAGTGGTTTCACCTTCCACAAATAAATTACAATTCTACTGGCTGGACTACACTGAAGTCAAGGACATCCTCGTTCTCTTTGGTAAAGTACAATTAGTTGACCAACCAGAACGTTACGTATCTTGCTGTCTCCAGGTACGAGGAATTCACCGTGATGTATACTTTTTACCGCGAGACCATCGTATGCGTAATGGTCTACTAACACACGAAACTGTCGATCTTGCAGATGTGCATGATGAAGTTAGCGGTATACTAAATCAACGAAATTTGAAGGAATTTCGATCTAAGCCCTGCACGAGAAAATACTGCTTTGAGATTCCTGGCGTACCCAAAGAAACTGAGTACTTGAAGGTTTTGTACCCTTATAATCGTGAATCTCTACCAGCAGACCTGGAGGGTGAGACTTTTTCGCGCGTCTTCGGTGCGTCAACATCTTTGTTTGAACAGTTTGTGCTCAATCGTCGAATTATGGGCCCCTGTTGGCTGGAGATTGCTTCCCCCGAATTTGACTCTGTCAAGAATACGTCATGGTGTAAAATAGATGTTTTAGCCAATAGTCCCCTGAATGTTGTTCCACTACCTGATTCAGCTGACTTGCCGCCACCCACGTTGAATATTATGAGTTTGTCAATCCGTACCACTATGAACGATGCTGCTAATGCACAGGAACTCATTGCGCTTAGTTATAAGATTTTTGAAAATACACCCATGGACGAAACCACACCTGCAGAACGTTTATCTCATAGGTCCAAGACTATTGTGCGTCCACCTAACCAAATTTTTCCAATGGGGTTTGAACAGGAAATCAACAAACTAGGTGATAAGAGTATTATGGTCCGAAAAACTGAAAAGGAGATGATAACTATATTTTTGAGTCATGTACAGAACTATGATCCGGATGTTATCGTAGGCCATCAGCTAGAAAATATTCATCTCAATATTCTGCTTGCACGTATGAAGACCAACAAAACTAAAAATTGGTCCAAGATAGGACGGTTGCGACGAACCGATTGGCCTCAATCGTTCGGAAAAGGTGCTAACAATGTGTTCGCGGAAAGACAATGTTTATCTGGCCGGCTACTATGTGATATTTCTAACGATCTCGGTAAATCACTCATGAGTAAGTGCCAAAGCTGGAGTCTATCAGAAATGTGTTCGCTTATTTTGGGGGGTATTGAGCGTCGAGAGTTTGACATAGTGATCAATAAAAACTCACGTGTCGACACTGCACGCGGGCTTTACGATTTTATCAATCACAATAACGTGGATGCGCTTTATATTATGGCAATTGCCTTCAAGGTTCAGATTCTTCCACTGTCAAAACAACTTACTAATTTAGCTGGTAATTCCTGGGCAAGAACGTTAAGTGGTACCCGTGCGGAGCGTAATGAATATATTTTGCTACATGAATTTGTGAAACAAAAGTACATTGTACCAGATAAAGCTGGATATAATAACACGACCAATAAGAGGTTTACTAAAAAGAGTGACAACGTTATTACAGATGGATCGAAGATGACATCACGCCAGGATAATACCAGTGAAGAAGGGAGTGAAGAAAGTGTTCAAACCTCTACACGAGCAGCGCCGGCAGCTCATAAAAAGAAGGACACATTTAAGGGTGGCTTAGTCTTTGAACCCGAGAAGGGTTTATATGATCATATTATTCTAGTAATGGATTTCAACTCTTTATATCCTAGTATTATACAAGAGTTTAATATTTGTTTTACGACAGTTAACCGAAGTGAGTGTGCCGAATATGATGAAAAGCCACCCGAGGTACCCGATTCCGCGCTTGAATTAGGAATTTTACCCCGATTAATTCAAACCTTAGTACAACGACGTCGTGAGGTCAAACGTCTATTGAAAGATCCAAAAGCCAGTGAAGTTCAACGTACACAGTGGGATATCAAACAACAAGCACTTAAACTAACGGCCAATTCCATGTACGGTTGTTTAGGTTACGAAAAATCGCGATTCTACGCTCGTCCTTTAGCCATGTTGACTACTCTAAAGGGCCGTGAAATTCTTATGAACACCAAAGAACTGGCCGAATCAAAATCTTTGAAAGTGGTTTATGGTGATACAGATTCGGTCATGATCAACACCAATGTGGATAGTTATGAGGAGGCTATGAAGATCGGCAATGAATTTAAGCGGGCTGTCAACGAGAGTTATAAGTTATTGGAAATCGATATTGATAATTTGTTTCGCCGATTATTACTTTATGCGAAGAAGAAATATGCAGCACTCAACATGTCAGTATTGCCCAATGGAGAGATTAAGACCATGATGGAAATCAAAGGTTTGGATATGCGTCGTCGTGAATATTGTGGACTATCCAAAAAAGCCTCACAAAAGATTCTTGACGAGATTTTATCTGGTAAACCCAGCGAGGACGCTATTGCCACTATTCATGAGTATCTTCGTACCCTTTCAGCAGAAATGCGTAACGACGAAATTAAACTTAACCAATATATCATTCACACGCAACTTAGTAAGAGACCCGAGGACTATCCAGGAGCAAAGAGCATGCCGCAAGTCCAAGTTGCTCTACGAAAAATCCGCAAGGGAGGAAGAGTCAATGCTGGTGATGTTATCGCGTATATTACTACAGCACCTCCGATGGATGAAAACAACAAGCCTATAATTCCTATTTTACCTGCACCCGAAAGAGCTTATTCCGTCAGCGAGGTAATAGAATCTAAAGGTGAACTCAAGCCTGATGTTGACTGGTACCTAGAAAAGCAAATTTTTCCACCTATCGAGCGTCTATGTGGTACTATTCCTGGTACCGATGCCAGCCGGCTTGCTGAGTGTTTAGGTATGGATACACGCCGGTATATCAACCAGTACTCCTCTCATCATAATCAGGGTGAAGGTAACTCTGGGGAAATATTTCAGTTAGAGTCCACTATTGATGATTCGTCTCGTTACAAAGACGCCAAGCCACTGATATTGACATGCGGTAACACAGCTTGTAAAGCTACGTTTGGATTTATGGGTATTGCACATGCTACCGTAAAAGAAATCAATGGTGATGGACTGCTTTGCCCCCAATGCAGTCATCGGATAAGCATGACAAGAGTTAATTGTCAATTAGAATCGCTAATCCGCTTTGAAATCGCTAGATACTACACTGGTTGGCTAACTTGTGATGATTCGTCCTGTGGTTTAAGAACACGCCAGATTAATGTTTATGGAAAACGATGTCTTGGATCCCGAGGCCTTGCAAGAGGTTGTCGTGGTATAATGCGCTACGAGTATAGTGATAAAATGCTATATCGTCAATTGTGTTATTTTGAGTCTCTGTTTGACATTGGAAAAGCCAAAAAGCTCGCCGAGAGACGTACCAGCAGCGGTGAGGCTGAAGCTGAAATCAAGATTCGAAATAGTGATCTTGTGCAACCGGATCAGGTTAATCTATTTGCGGAATTAAATCGCACGAGATTTGATAAAACCAAACGTGAAGTCATTGATAAGTACTTGAAGAACTGTGGTAGACGGTATGTTGACATGCATAGCATTTTCAGCTTTGCACCTATGAAGTAGTGAGCAATGTTTATTTTCCCTATGTTATTTGTTTTATATTTCTGTATATTATTCTAATCTTTTTAAAAAATTATGATATTATACTTTATTTTAAGAACAAAATATGAAACATAACCAAAAGGGGTCTAACTATTAGACCAATGACGTTGGTTTTCTACTATAGCTGGAAAATTTAGTTTTTTAAATGAGTATAGAGAAATAGATAGCAAAAAGCAATTATCTCTAGACATATATACATCGGTCAGCTATTAAAAGCGCTCTAGTTTACAGCGATCAGTAAACATGTACGCGTCTATTTGACGAAGGAGTTGGTATGAAACATACCGACATTGGCAATGATGCCTGTTATATTGTGAAGGAAATAAACGTAAACTGTACTCAGTATAGGCCATACCACCTGGGCTATAGCTACCCTATATACATATAACAAAATAATCATGAAACTTGAAAAAAAAAAAATTCATTGCCTTGAGATCTATAGCAGGGCTGTGTGGAAGGGAAAAAAACAAAAATTTAGCATATATCATATAGAGGTGTTATAGACGCGTAAGCTTTTTTGGTAGCCAATACCCAAGAGGCGGGGTAGGACTGTGAGGCTGGAAAAAAACATAAAACATACGAGAAATTTAGAAAAAAAATTAACCTTATAATACAAAAGGGTTTGTGAATAATCTTCAGCAGAAAAAAACGAGTAAGTGAGTAACTATCTGGATATAAATAGAAAATAGAAAATATAAGGACGAACCGGAGTAGTTTTCAGGCAGTGCCAACGACATACTGTGACGACAGTGGGATTTCGAATGTGCAGTGTGCCGCAGGGGTAAAGCCAGTAACTGGACTAATCTGTCGGCCTTGACGTCAACATATATATATATATATATATATATATGATCCTGGAGTTTCAATATTGTAGTTTTATTTATAAATAAAAAAAGAACAACTTCGAATAAACAAACTATAAAGTCCTCTACACTATATACAAACTTCACCAGTAATATCTATTTAAATAATATGATACTCCCTATACTATATTCTCGTGAAAACTCTATTTCCAGCGCTACATCTTCAGTGATTTCCACAGCTGACTCGTTTAAATCATGGAATACCTGTCAAGATAATACTACCTGCAAGATTGTCTCATGGGTAGGAATCGGACTAGCCATATTATTGTGTCTGTGGATCCTTATTGGACTCGTGCGATGTTTGTGCATGGGGCTAGGCTGTATAGCAGGAACGTGTTGTTGTTGTCTTGCGTGCTGTGGTGATGGGTATTGTAACAGTGGTAATAGAAACCGTGGCGGACGACGAAGAGATGACATGGAAGACCAGGGATTTATGATGAATGATAAACAGTATGGATACGTGGGGCAAGGACAACCACAGTATAATGCCTATCAGCCGAGATAATCCAAATTTTATATCCCTTAGAGACCTAGAACTATTAGCAAACTCATAAATAAATTAAGAAACCAAAAATAAAAAATGAAATATTCAAACTTAAAAATTTGATTTTGGGTTTATTCTTCTCAAATTTCAAGGGGCTTCTAGAAACTAGGCCAGGCCGGTACACTGTTAGCAGCCACCGTACTACAAGATACGACCGCCATGATCTGATGTATATTTTTTTTTGATTCCACCCGTTTCCAGCATTCGAGGAAAAATTATTCGGGGATTATAGCTAGCAACCAAATGCTAGGCTGCCTTGAAGCTGTTTTCATTTACTTACAAGCAAAAATTAACTGCTCATTCTAAGTTTTGACCGTGTAGTCACCCGGGTGGTAAATTTTGCTTTCGTTAGAAATATCATGTGAACAATGCTGAGGAAAAGTTGGCAAGGAGAATAATTATGGTGAGTACGGAGAGGTAAAGATAGACTCCGTCCATAAGTATCTCAGGTTATATTCCATAGTATGACTGCAGAGATGTCGATGGCTCATCATCAAAACCATCCCCCTCGCTTACATCGCTATCGATAGTATCGTCTTCGGGATTAGTCATCAGGACATCTGTTTCCATAAGATTAATTATCTCTATATTCTCTTCATCAGGGGTTTCGTTTTGCAATGTATGTTTAAACTCATAAGAAGCCAAAGAATTAATTGGAGAAGAGATATTATGAATCACATCCACATAAACAAAATTACGATCCTTTAAAGTAATGTTTCCAGAGGATAATTTACTGAGAAAATGCATAAATTGTGAATTCCCCAGTTTGGCTTCAATAAGGGGAGAATTGTGGGATAGGTTATCGTGAATGGCAGCCGCCACGGTGGCCAACTTACGCTCTAGTGGGTCAACTGAAGAGAAGATTTGATCCTGGGAAATTTGGCAGTCTAAAGATTCAAAAGCTGCTTCAAAAGCTGATTCAAGGGGGTCATTTTGTATCTGTATCTGCTGTAATTGTAATTGTAGTTCTGGCTGTGATTGTAGTTGTGATTGTAGTTGTGACTGTGGTTGTAGCTGTAGTGAATCATGATGACTAATACTATGATTACCCAAGGACCCGTTACGAGGCTGAGGTAAAGGAATCATTGGAATCATTGGAATCATTGGAATCACTGGAATCACTGGAATCACTGGAGCCACTGGAGCCACCACCTTCTGATTACTCAGCGTCAACGCCCTGGCCCAATGATCGGCGTATGAGTCTCCATAGTCTAAACTGGCGTTAGAGTCATAAGACGAGGAGGTGAAGCAAACGTGGTCTGTAGGCGGTTGAGCCCAGGTGGAAAGATGGGGACTATGACCCTGTGAGAAATGGTGAAATTCCTCATCTAGTAGGCACGAATTGGTAGGCACCGATTTGAACTAGAGAAGCTAAGGTTAGTGTATGGCTGTGAAATTTATTAAAAGACAAACACGTACGTTACCCGCTGTAGTCGCTGTAGCTGGAGACCGTGGCAGAGTATCGCTGATAGTAAGAGAGGCTAGCCGATGAAGAGGGTTACAGGGGTTGCAAGACATGATTGTAAGGGTAGCAAGACAAGAGGAAAAGTAAAAAAAAAATAATAGACAAAATAAGAATAAGATATTTGCACTAGGCTCAAAGCGGTAAATAATACAAGTACGGCAATAGAAATAAATTGCAGTGGATCTGATGTACTCCAACCTCACTGACACACATCCTCCCCCAACGGACACAATATCAAAGTGACTGGAGATCTCAACG
This sequence comes from Nadsonia fulvescens var. elongata DSM 6958, assembly GCA_001661315.1. NCBI lineage: Eukaryota > Fungi > Ascomycota > Dipodascomycetes > Dipodascales > Nadsonia > Nadsonia fulvescens. The sequence goes on along the minus strand of KV454412.1, from coordinate 143,774 downwards.
GTCTCGGAATTTACCGGTGACCCTACGGACTGTATCGGAAAATTCATGTTAGGATTTGTATGATATAATATAGTGAAGTATCATACTATTTATGCACTATTTTATAGCTAAATTGAAGACCTTATTTAGAATGGCCAACTGCCCATCGGTCGGAGATTCTGGCAAATAAAAACGTCTAAATCCAATTACGTAACGAAGAGCGCATAATTGGCGGGATAATCAGGTTACCCGCCGGTCGTTTCTGCGGTCTAAGTCCTAACTGATAAATGCCTTTGGGAGGGCGGCCGCGAGGCAAAGTGGACAACAAACACCACCACATCAGCTAGACCATCACCATCAACGTCACACTCTTGTTGCAATCACCTCGTTGTTCCACTACTACGTCCACTTGATTTACTTGGTTGACTCGACTCGATTATTTCGTTAAAGTGATTGATTCATCCTCGTGGGTATTTAATCTTTTTTATTACTACACTACTATTGTTGTTGCTGTTATTGTTATATTATTGTTATTATATTGTGTTTTTTCGTGTTTTATCGCGTCTTCTCCCCGGCGTCTCTGAGTAAACCCTTTTCTTTCAAAATCCTAATTACTTTATAACGCTTACGCTTAAAGAACCTTTTTTTTTGCTCGTCAACCTTGCCCTATCATGAGCTATCCTCCGCCTCCTCCCCCACAACAGGCTCAGGCTCAGGCTCATCAACAGCAAGTTCAACAAGTCGCGCAAGCTCAAACCCAGCCGCAACAGGCACAACCCCAGCCTCAACCAGGCCAACCTCCGGCCATCATGCCGCCTCCCAGTCATCGTTTGAATGAGCTAATCGAAGCTATTAAACAGGAATTCGATTCCGTCACTAATGAAGCCTCGGTTCACCGTATGCACAAGGACGAATTCGATCATAAATGTACGTATTTAATTACTAGAGTGGTCAGATTTTTTTAACTTTTGTTAAAACTAAAATCCCTGGTCATCTGCTATTTGGCCTTGTTCCTTAATCAAATTTAGTCAAGTCTTCTGTTTTATATACTAACCCAAGCTTTACAGTCAACCAACAAACCGCTGAAATGCAGCAAATGAGAAATACTGTTTATGAATTAGAAATTGCTCATCGTAAAATCCGTGAACGTTATGAAGAGGAAATATTACGCTTGAAACGAGAACTCGAAAATCGAAATTTAACTAACATTCAACAACAAGTTGCGCAACAACAGGCTCAAGCTCAAGCTCAACAACAGGCTCAAGTTCAAGCCCAGCAACAAGCGCAACAGCAAGTGCAACAACAGGTGCAACAACAAGCTCAACAACAGGCTCAACAACAAGCTCAGCAACAAGCTCAGCAACACGCTCAGCAACACGCTCAGCAACACGCGCAACAACAACACGCGCAACAACAACAACAACAACAACAACAACAACAACANCAACAACAACAACAACAACAACAACAACAACAACAAATTCAACAGCAACAAGCTCAACAACAGGCTCAACACCAACACCAACATCAACAACCGAATAGCCTTCCTGCACCACAACAAGAATCCAATATTCAGCCCCCTAATTTAGGTCGTAGTAATAATAATTTTGGTAACATTATGTCTGGACAGCCTGGTTCTAATCCATCGTTGGTTCCTCCTCAATCCCAAGCTCCCGGTCAACAACATTTAGCTCCCGGTCAACCTCAAGGTCCGGGTGCTTCCCCTCGGTTGTCACAACCTAATACCTACCCTCCTCCCAATTACAACGGTTATGAGGGTAATCAAGTTACTACCACCCCTATCCAAGCACAACAGGCACAGCAACAGGCACAACAGGCTCATCAACAACAATTAGCATTACAACACCAAGCCCATCAACAGCAAGCTCAGGCCCATGCTCAAGCTCAAGCTCAAGCTCAACAGGCCCACGTGCAAGCTCAGGCTCATGCTCAGGCCCAAGCTCAAGCTCATGCTCAACAACAAGCTCAAGCTACACTACCTAGTTTAGGCCCTAATGGTAATGTTCCTACTTCTAATGCTACCCCTGTAGGTGCTACTACCCCTGGTGTACCTTCTGTCGCACCCACCACTACCCCTAATAATGGTAATACTAGCCCTGTAATCAAGCGTCAAGGTGTCTCTACAACTCCTACTCAGTCAGCTAATATTGCGAATACCGGCAACACGGGTACCGCCCCGGCTAGCGGGTCAACTGCAACTTCTGGTTCTGCTCCTGCGGGTGCTTCAGCTGGTACGTCTAACAAGCCTACTGCCACAAGTACCGGGACTCCTGGCACACCAGCTGGTGCAAATGGTGGTACAACCATAGCCACCAATGGTACCACTATCGGTGCGACCAATACTGGATCCAGCACAGTAACTGCCTTAGCAGCTTCGCCTGCCCCTTTATCACAACCCCAAGCGCAATTAACAGCTGAACAACTGGGTAATAACCTGGGTGATCTTGACTTGGACCATGTAGCGCCTGAATTTAAGAAACAACATGATGATTGGTTTGTGGTGTATAATCAGCGGGCTCCGCGAGTGCTCGACGTTGAAATGGTACAATCCCTCGATCACAATTCTGTTGTATGCTGTGTGCGTTTCTCCGCTGATGGAAAATATATCGCCACAGGATGTAATCGATCGGCACAAATTTATGATGTCAACAACGGCCAATTGATCTGTCGACTTCAGGATACTAGTGTAGACCGCGACGGCGATCTTTATATTCGATCAGTATGTTTTTCACCTGACGGTAAATTTTTGGCTACAGGTGCTGAAGACAAGCAAATCCGTGTTTGGGATATCAAAACCCGTACTATCCGTCATTTGTTTTCAGGTCATGAACAAGATATTTATTCTTTGGACTTCTCTCATAATGGGCGTCACATCGTTTCAGGGTCTGGTGATCGCACTGTGAGAATGTGGGATATGGAAACTGGGCAATGTACCTTAACCTTATCTATCGAAGACGGTGTAACTACAGTTGCTATTTCACCAAATGGTAGATATGTTGCAGCAGGATCCTTAGATAAATCTGTGCGCATTTGGGATACTTCCACCGGATTTTTAGTGGAAAAACTCGAAGTTCCAGATGGCCACAAGGATTCTGTTTACAGTGTAGCATTTACACCCAATGGACTTGACTTAGTTTCAGGTTCATTGGACAAGACCGTCAAGTTATGGGAGCTTCAGGCCCCCCGTGGACTCCCTGTAACCACTAAGGGTGGTGTATGCGTTAAGACTTTCACAGGTCACAAGGATTTCGTATTATCTGTTACTTCTACGCCCGATGGCCAGTGGATCTTGTCAGGGTCAAAGGACCGCGGAGTACAATTTTGGGATCCTAGAAACGCTCAAGTTCAATTAATGCTACAAGGGCATAAAAATAGTGTAATTAGTGTGGCCCCGTCCCCGGTGGGTGGATTATTTGCCACAGGTAGTGGTGATTGTAAAGCGAGAATTTGGCGGTATTACAATGTGCGAAATTAGGAATTGAGTAGCGCAAGAGTTGGGAAGTTAATGAACATATTGAATTAACTATTCTGTTTTTTCTAAGTTTGTTAGCCAACAATTACGACCTTGGGAAACTCTTTTCTCTTAATTACACTTAAGACTTGAATTTTTCCACTCCATTGAAAAAACCTCGCAACGACTCAACGTCTTTATTTACTCTCGTTACGTTTCATCTTGTTTCCATTTAGTTTTACCCTTGTTTCCTTTGTTTATCTTATTATCTTTTTCTATTGATTCTATTTCTATATACTATCTTTGTTTTCTTTTCTTTTGACTGTACTTATTCGATAATTTTATTGTTATTTTCTATTTTATTTGCGAAGACTAGAAACCAACAAGAGACAATTCATAACCCCTGTCTCAACGCCGGTCTTTATTGGGTTTCATCTTAACATCTACTTGCTTCTTTTACTCGTTATACTGCATTTCATTATTTTTTGGAAAAAACATACTCCTAGCCTTTTTTGTTCGATATTGAAAACAGAGATCAGAACAGTGACAATAATCAAGATTATTCCATTGTCAAATTTAGTCTCAACGTACATGCGGCGTTTAATTAGGCGGATGAATGCAAACTATAACTCCAGACTTGATGGTGTGAATGAAGCGCTTAATTTCTGATGTTGATTTATTTTTTGTTCAAAAAATCACATCAGACTAAATTGATTTTAACAATAGTAAAGCAAATATGAACAATAATTTGAATAAAATAAAAAATAAGAAAACAAAAGCGCTACCTGCACCATTTCACGGTCAACCTTGGATTCTCAGCTTATCAACGGAAATCCTTTGTATGATTATGAATGAACTAGCCATAGAGGCCAAACCAGACCAATACAACCGCCCTAACTTAGTTAATGGCTTAGGAGAAGTGATTTTGCCCAAAGCTAGGCAGCCCCGGTATAAAAATCACCCTTTAATAGCACTCCTGATGTCACACTCTTTATTTTACGACCTAGGGTTGCCAATTTACTATGCAACATTATCGCGACCACTCGTTCTATGCCCTTATAAAGTCGCCTGGAAGAGCTATAGCTCTAAAGCTTGTCGTTATGGTGGAGGAAACCTTGACCTATTTAATCTTTACCCAAATCTAAGATCCAAGATTAACTCTGTTGCAATTTATGATTACTGGGGTGACAGTACAAAACTGGACGAGTGGTCAAAAGGTAAAGCTTCAAATTTTTCTTCATTTCTTGGCTTACAATTAGGATTTTTCCAAAACTTAACAAAAATCTATATAGAAATAGGACATTGCCCCCGGTCAATGATTTTACTGGACTTACTTTTCCTACATCCGACGCCCATTGGCCTCAAATCATTGTCTATTATGCTCCACAATGGCATATTCGACGAAGCGAATTTAAGTTTGTATGACAGGAATTATAAGCTTCATGACGGAGAAACAGTTGATTTTCTTAAAATGACCTTACCACCCTTTTGTCAGCTTGAGTACCTAAAAATAGGTCGTGTGTTTACTGGTCCGAAAGACAGGTATGATGACATTGCTCATCGGCTGTTGAGAAAAGACATGTCTTCCAGCTCATATTCACAAGAACTTTTTCGATTTCAAAGACTGGTTACTCTTTTAGAAAAAATTGTTTTTACATATAGCCAGCAGTCACTCAAGCATCTTGTATTAGAAAATGTTTGTCCCACAATGATTTTTGATACGCCTAAATTTTTTTCTCGCATAGAAAGAAAATTGTGCTATACATACGATTTTAGTAAAAACCTAATAAATCGACGCTCATACTATGGGCTACCTGCATTAACTTTGCTTGAAGTGAATAATTGCTTAACGGATACTACTTTGAATGGAATCTGGGGAGATTTTCTGTGTCAACCTATTACCGAAGAAGAAACTATGATTTCAAATGATCTAACACGTGGGGGGCCGTTATCAGTTCGTAAACACTTGTGGGTATTTCTGTTTTTGATAGGGCAAGCTTTGCATAATCACGACTTTGAGGATGACCTCCAAGCAATCATTCCCGCGGTTATGGTTGCGCTAGATAAGAATATTATTGTTGGTCTTCCTAAACCTTACTTTACAATAGGTGAATACATTCAAGAAAGGCACCAGACAAGTAGTTATGCCATAAAGGTTATGGGATATCTTATTTATTGGTTTGTCAGGCTACCAGGCTTTTTACTTCCATATAAGAAGGTAACTCCACGACAATGGAGAATTTTATGTCAGATGGAAGGACTAAACTGCGACTAAATTATTTATTCTGAGAATTAGAATCTTCAACTTTAATTGCTTTAGAGTTCAAATGATGTTACTTGTATAAATGTTCAATGATAAATATCAAATCTAGACCTAAAATTAAAAAGTGTCTTTGAAGGATTGGAAAAGTTAATTTTATTCTGCTCTAATCCTCTTGATACAAAAACTATGTCGAAATCAAACCAAAGAGTACGTTTGACAGTAACGCTTGACAATTGTGAAAATAATTTCTATTTGACTGGTTATTCCTATTCAATATGAAAAAATCATTCCCAATGCCACCGAAGACCTTTGAGCCATAAAGAACTAGACACACCAAATATCTTACAGGGATTACATATTTTATTTTCGTTAATCAATAATAATAAAAACAGAAAATTTTATACATCTACTAGAGGGCAAAAAATAAAAAAGCAATAATCTTCAATTGGATGGTAAAAAAAGGTCTTACCCGGATTCGAACCGGGGTTAACGGAATCAAAATCCGTGGTGATAACCAACTACACTATAAAACCGTTACGTCTAAACAGACGTTGCCTCAAGCCGGAGTCGAACCGACGATCTTAGCATTACTAGTGCTACGCCTTACCAACTTGGCCATCAAGGCGTTCAAGTTCTTTGATGTTGTTAGTATTGCCTAATATAAATCCTGTATAAAAAATTTACTCGTATAATATCTGTTTCACATGGAACAAAAATAGTGTCTGTAAAGTTTCTTGTATTTCAAAACAGTAATGATACACTTCCAATGAAACCACAGAAGCAGACCAAGACTGCTTAACTGCGCATTTTTGATATGTAGCTGTTTCATAGCGAAGTATCGTCTGCGGCCATATCCGTTGGAAAGCACGATTTCCCGTCCGATCAATCATAGTTAAGCCAATGAGAGCCTTCATAAGTACTACGGTGGGAGACCACGTGGGAACATATGGTGTTGCAGTCTTTTTTTGTTGAAGGTATGCAAAACCAAAATCGTAGTTGAAACGCTTTGTATTTTTGCTATATCTTTAATATGTGGCGTAGTTTGTGGTATTGATACCAAAGCTAAGATATGTAAATACTAGATGAGCCTAGAATTTATTGCTTTACTCTGGTATAATTTTGATGGTCTTTCAAACCCGAGGATACTATTGTATAGTTAAAAGTTGATTTATTTTTGTGGCTCGATGAAACTTTACCGGGTAGTCTTAAAAAATAAAAGCTATAACATCAATAAATAAAGAGGTGCCAGGGTATGAGAAAGTTGAGTTTAATTATATAGTTGGTAGTTAACTGTGTTAAAATCTTTGATGTTGCCCACAATAGTAAACTCAATAGCATATACCTGGCCAGAAGGATTGTATTACTGATTAATAAGACAAGCAAACAAATTTACTATATATGGAAAGTTTAATAGTTATTGAAAACTTCCACTATACATGATCAAAAATAGATTATAGAGAAATAAATTGGAATAAAAGATTAAGCAAGGATAATTTTGAAACAGTCAATATTTATTCAGGACGAAATACCACTCTCATAGCTTCAAGAGCGTGTCCACATGTAATGAACTGGTAGACGATAAGCAAATTTGACCCTTACAATCTTTTTATTTTTCTGCCAGGTTTCTGGTTATATATATTTTAATGTCTTGACTGAAATATGCCATTTCCATAGCACTGGAACTTATATAAAAAAGCAAATAAAAAGCCTCGGAGAAGAATTTGAAACGACCAACTTTGACATACTTTTGCATAATATTACCAATATAAAGGAAATGTGAGATTGAATTTAACTCTAATTGTGTGAAACGCTTTTATCCTAGTATTTCATGCGTTTTTTGAAAACACCGCAGCTTCCTCTGTTTCAGTGTGTTAACTTTAGGCGTATAATCCATATCGGAACCTCAAAATATGACTAATTCATTAATGCATGAGTAGTACAATATGATTACTCAGAAAGAATAAGATTTCAAGTATAATCAGGCATTAGCTAGTTTAATTAATAATTACAGATAAAATGATTCTGGTAAAAACGAACCATGGTGTTAAATTAAGCAACACCCGTTGCCGAGTTTTGCTTTTTGTGTTCGCCGTAAGCCTATTTTAGTTTTCACAGATCCTGACGTCTAGTGTGAAATTATACTGTTTAATGCCCTTTTAATATATTCTTCGATTACAGGAGCAATAAATTATTATTTTATTATTGCTATTGCCATCTATCGTAAACATCGGCGCGGCTCTCACTGACGCCAGTTGAGGCAAGATTAGTGGTGTAGCCATTCAGTCCGGAATTAGTATAATTAGGACCACCACCACTAGCTATATTACCACTATTGTACATTGGCTGTGGCTGGAAGGAAGGTTGATGGTGGCCTGGTCCGATTATCGTTGGTGGAGGTTGGTGAGATTGGTGAGATAGGTGTGGCTGATTATTGGACATTGGGGTCCCCGATATGTAATAGAGGTTCCCTGGAACGCTACCAGCTCCGTTATTAGTACCAGCCCCCATATGGCTGCCACCTCCATGGGGATCCACAGTAAAATACGGTGAATGGTGTTGAGCATAGGAGTGGGAGTGTTGGGACAATGGGGAAAGGGCGGTTGGTGTTGGTAGGTGAAAAGGATAGCTTGGAGAGGATTGTGGTGGCAGAGTTTGGGTGTGACTGCCAGTAGAATATCGCTGGTAGGTGAGCGGTTCGGAAGACACTGAAAACGATGATGTTGCTGGCGCTGATAATGATGATGACAGCAGAGAGGACGGTGTATCGGCTGATACTGCCGCCGTGGCGGTAGTTGAGGTTGGAGCTGTGATTGTGGAGGTAGCAAATATCGTTGGGGCGGTGGTTCGCTGGTCAAAGTAATAGTAGCCGGTGCCATTTATCGTATTGGTGTCGTATGGGTCTACGCTGGACACAGTGCATAGTGGGTTGGTACTTCTTTGAGAGGATACTGAGTTGGAAGGTGTTATTGCCGGGGTTAATATAGGGGAATTATTAGGATTGGGTGCCGTTAGGTTGGGGGCAGTTGCACCCCATACGTTTGGCCTGTACATTGATTTAAAGAAGGGCCGCACGGCCTCAAGGTTTGCTTTGGCCATGTCGTTTGATTCGAGGAGCCGATCGCAGCTTGAAGGGCTGAGCTCGACCTTTTTGGGCTGGGTCGAGTTGGACGTGATGCTACCCTTTCGTCCACCCATGGCGCTGCCGGTGCAACTGCTATTGCTGTTGCTACTGCTTACACTATTTCTGGATTGGCGAAACTCGGAGGGCGACCAGTGGTCGGGCAAGGCGATAGGGGAGGCGAGGGAGATTTGGACGGCGCTGTTGTCGGCCGACTGTTTTCTGATATCAGGCTGGGTGAGATTGTAATATGGCGGGGTGTTGTCGAGGCCGCTGCTGTATCGAAAGTTTTGGCCGTGGGTGATGCGGTCGTCGATGGGGATCCGGACCAGTTCGGGAATTTGTGATGGGGTCAGTAGACGCCCCTGTAGAACGTCTTCTGGGTGGTAGTACGACACCATATGGTGCTGATGGCCGTTAAAGATGATGGACATTGTCTTTTTGATGAGTCCGGACGGGTGAAAGTCATAGGAGTCGATTAGGGAGCCCATGAGCGAGCCCATGAGGCCGCGGTCGGCCAGGGTTGGAGAAGTGTTTGAAAGGATGGGATTTGATTTTAGCAGATGGGCGGGGGCGGGTTTAGGGGCGGCGGATTTTATGGAGGAGAGATCGGGGTAGTAGGCGTAGGGTTCGCTGACCGAGTGACGATGGGAGGATTTTGTGGGGATGATTTGGGTCTGGGGATCGACGGACATGCTACTGGCTTTAAGCACGCGTTTTTTTTCGCCGGGGGCAAATGGTTTTTCGAGCTGGCGATAGACGAGGAAGTTGCCTAGGATTCTGGAGGGCGACCAGGCGATACCATCGGTCCAGCGTTTGACCTTGCTGCTTTCTTCACTAAAAACAAAGACGGCGCCGCTCTGGATGAGGGTTTGGCGTTCGGAGGCGTGAAGGCGGCGGGGCACTGGGGTGAGCTGGCCGGATATGGTGGCCTGGAATATGATGAAGGCGTCGAGGGTGGTGGAGACATAGCCGGTGAAGGTGGGTTCTATGCTCATTTTCGAAGGGATGAGATATGGGGGGGGGGGCAGTAGTCGGGGAGGCGCGATCGAGGGTTTAGAGAAGGATAGACTGTGGAAGGTAGGAGAGCCAGGCCAAGACCGGGACAAGAAATTGAATTCAAAGACGGTCAAGGATGAAAAGGAGAGGATGAAAGGATGAGAGGGTGAGAGGGTGAGAAGATGAGGGGACGAGAGAACTAAAGATTAAAGATTAAAGATTAAAGGCCAAAGATCAAAGAAGAGACAGAAAAGAAGAGACAGAAAAGAAAAGAAAAGGCTAAAAGAAAAGACTAAAGCCAGACGATCTCAGCGAAAACATATATAGCTCTAGATATTGAGGTCATAATATTCCAGAGACGCCTATTACAAAAAGGTCTACTGACCCCAAAGTGACAGATACGTCCACAGATAAATGAACAGACGCATCAAGAGATACGATCAGCGTCTGATCGGCGTCAGGCCCAGGCGCTTGTACAAGCGCCTGGGGCGGGGTGGCAGATTGAATAATCATCAGGAAGGAATATCGTCGGTAGTTGGCGCGTGCGGTGGGCGGGGTGGTGGGGGTGATCAGCTACCACGGGAAACGCCGACGAGAAAAAGAAAATAAGACGCGAATCGAAGCGTGTGGAAAAAGAAAAACCGCGGAAATGTGACCTAAATAAAAAGTGACGGAAATCACCAGGATCCCGACTGGTTTTTCAGTCTAGATTGGTAATTATGATTAATATGATATGCTCGACCCAGTCGGACATATCCAATGACGCGGGCCGTCGGCGCGCCAGGATGCGTTGACCATGACTCCCCGCCGCAGCTGCTAAAGCCACTAAACAAAGTGGGGTTGTCTATGGTGGTGTCGGCGTGATTGATTCATGTCCCAGTTTTGAAGAAGCGCTGCAATGTAGCACCGCACGCGCCTCGTTCGCTGCTGTGCTGCAATGCCGAGCGGCTGTGGGCTTATAGCCTGGCGACAGGGTGTGTTGACGAGATTCGTTTGGTTGTTTTATACGATTTGTCAGTTTGTCAGTTTGTCAGTTTATACAATTTATACAATTTATACAATTTATACCGTTCATCAATTTATACAATTTATCAATTTATACAATTTATCAATTTATTATTACATCTTGTCTATCGTACATTATATTGTTATACACTTAATACATAATATATAACATTTTTTTTTTTTATTTTTTTTTTTTAATATTGTTTTGCATATTCTATATTATTTATTATTTTCTATATTATATATCATGTTCACTGTACATTATATTGTTTATTCTATATTATTATATTGCTTATTTGCCACTTGTGCCCCACCGTTACCTTGTGATCCCGGGTTTATCGCCTGTTGCTATTTTTAAGGTCGCTTGCTACCGCGGCTTCTCCGACCTTTGCGGTCAGATTCCAGTGACATCACCCGAGATTGCCGTTTATTATAATTCACTAGCCCACCTACATACTGCTGAGAATCTTCTTGATCCTTTTATTTCGGGCGCTCATTCAACGATGAGACTCCAATAATAGTTTCTTTTGTCTACTGGTTCCCCCGCCCAGATCCCCCTCTACAACTTAATAAATTCAATAACCGCACATGGTTTCAGGTAAGCCGCCCATCCCAACCGCCTATCTGTCTGCCCACATGCATACCTCATTTCCTAGCTTAAGCACCGACCGGCTCGTAGTGCTGGCGCCGGCCTTGACTTGGGGCGCTTTACCCCGACACTAAACTGTGGCCATCGGTATCCCGGTTTCACCGCAAAGACGCACCTTGTGCCGACCCTGGTTGATTCCCTAAATAAACTACCAAATCAGTCGGCAAAGAAAAAACAATTCAAAGTATGATAATAGTCAGTACAAACAATCAATACGCAGTAGCCAATATAAAATTCGATATCTACAAAACAAAGCGCCTCCTGCCGCAAAAATCAACACCCTTTTAGATCCCCTGTCAACCCATCCGAAAACCAAAATGCCCAGATAATACCCCACTTTGAACTAAACTTGCCTAATGTCACATCAGATACCCCCCACTAGCCCTTGAAACGCAGGACCCAATGTGACCATCTTTCCCCTCCGTTAATGATCTCGTCCCGCTATCCAGCGATTGTGCCGTTTTGGACCCATTGCCAACAAGGTCAGGTGCTCAGACTGGCGTGTCCTATTTCCGTACTTTAGTTCTTGTTTGCTGAGTTCTTTATTCGCCCTAATCTCAAATGTAGTCCTCTCAAATGTAGCCCTAACAGCCACGGCAACCTTTTACTAATATAAACACAAGCCCGGTCTGTAGTATTGGTCATTCTCCTTGTGCCTAATGCCTGCTGCCATGTCACCTAGTCGTCCAAATCTCCGGCCCTAGCACGTAATCCCTATCGTGTTGCCTTTGACTGCAGGAATTGTACGACGTCAAACTGAAGTTTAGAATTACGGCTTCTCTAAATAAACGTTTTTTTTCTTTTTTTTCTTTTTTTCTTCTTTTTTTTTCTTTTTTTCTACGTTTAATTTTACGTTTTTTCTTTTTTTACGTTTAATTTTACCTTTTTTTTTTTCCTTTTAATTATTTCTAGTCAAAATTAGCACAGACTTCTTTCCCAAATAAGATCATCTGATCGCTGCCTTTAATCCTTTGTTTTTCTCTTTGTTCTGGCTGTTTTGTAGCCTCCGTTCTATCCTTCAAGCACTACGGTTTTTTGTCCTGTGCCTTAAACACTTTCGAACCCATTTGGAAATACCACTCTAGTTGCCCTACTTTTGCAATTACTTATTCATACATTGCATTTGATGCGGTGCTTTTATTTAGTGCTCGTCAGTAGACCCAAAATTAATTAGTCTACCATTATTCAGTATCAGCATGTCCAACTTTACACACTGCAATCCTACCAGGGCGCCCGTTGGAGTTGTTTATGAGCCGGCAAGTGTCCTAGGCTTCCCAAAACCAAGATTAGAAAGCCCCTTATGAAAAACTCTTTACCTTGTTTATTCTCTGCTTTGCCAAAAAAAAAAAAATGACGAAAAAAAAAAAAAAGAAAATAAAGAAAAAAAACCTACAAATCTTGTCCCACTAAAAGAATATCTGCTGCTGCATTTCATGTACCCGGGAAAGAAAAAACTCAAGTTCTGATAATCGAAAAAAACTCTAAATATTTGGTTGGTAAGCAACGCGATACCGCTAACAAATATATACTTTGTGTAAACCATTTTGAAAATGCGGCTTTTTCAAAATGGGTCATACTTGATCTTTAAGGAAACCAAATTTTTTCTACTCTATTCATCTCCTTTTGGGCTCCATTCTCGTTATATTCACTTGTTTTGGTAAAAAGTTTTAACAATCCCAAAGATCAGATAATGACAATACACATTGCCAATGTATATCAGACATTTCTTGAACTGCCCAATGAAAACCAATGTAACACCTGTTTTTTATTCCAGATAGTCTGTCCTCACCCTGACTTGTCTCCCCTAAAGTCTATTATTTATATAATTCTCTTATTTTCATTTGTTTCAGTACTGATCTCTTGTAGTCCTACTAGTTTTTATCCCATTACTCCAGACCCATATATATTCTCAAAAACTCAATTGTGAATTTTCCAATGCGCATCTTTCGTAAATTTCTAACCCAAAATTTCAGGCTTATGCTATTTTATAGCACAAAACTCAGGTTTCTAAAGTTTGGGCCCACAAATTTATTTTTATTTTTATTCACGGGTTCAACAGAACCGTCCTGACTGCCGTTCGCTAAAATCATAAATAGTAGATTTCTAAATCAAAACTTTGAAAAATAGAATTCTACAGTATATTGATATCATTTCAGCTGGGCTGTTGGAAATTGTCGACCTAATCCCACGAGAATACTCAGAGCTCTCTAGTAACCCAGAGCCATGGCCCTTACCATTTTCTTTCAATACAATATCATACCATCATACTTATTTTTTTATTTAATATCAAACTACTGTTTATAAATCTACTCTAACTTACCATCTAAAAGACCCTGACCAGTGCCCATACGGTGCTGACCAGAGCCAGTAAACAACCGCCGACGCCTATATAGCCGCCAAAATAGCACAACCACAACGAAAAAAGCCATTGGAGAAAGAATAGTGTAGTTTAACTGATCTTTTACACGATTCGATTTACCCAAGACCACCTTGGCACCTTTAAGGGCAGGCTTAACTCCGAGGGTCTTGGGAATAATATCCAACAACACTTCGCGGTAAACAGACAAAATCGGAGGCTTTTTTGGTTCGTTTCTCCACACAGTATTCCCGTTAATAACCAATACTGCAGCGCCCGTTTCGGGGTCCAACTTTTCGTTTAAAGGCACATCCTCAGGCTCGTCCTTCCATCTTATACTGTTCTGGGCTGTAATATCTACCCAAGCAAACTGTACGGGTTGGTATTGCTCGATTTCAACTTTTATCATCGTGGCTTGTTCGATCTTGCCCGCATTTGGTCTTCGTTGCCGTTTCAAGTCGTTGATTTTGGCCTGTTTCTGGTCCCTAAGTGCCAATGTTCGAATCTGATCATCACGCGCGCGCTGAAGACGATAAGCGCCAATAGTCGATTTTATCTCAGAACGAGTACGCTGAAAACTTTCATGAGAAGGATCGACAGCTACTAAAACTACCATTCTATCGCAGCATAAGATGGCATCAATAGTAGATGGCGTTATTGGGGCAAAAAGAGGTAAATAATGATCATTGGCCCAATTTAACAATCTTCCCATGTCGCGCATACGCTGAGGTAAAGTGCTCTCAGGGTAAGCGTCTGTTACTGAGCCGGATTCACGAAGAGCTAACAGCGCCGGAAACTGCGTAATGCTATATCGCTTAGCCAAAAACGAAGAATTACTTTTGTAAACGTATCCACGACCTACCACCCCCACAGCAAATTGTTCCAGCGCTGCAAAATCCTCATCGAACCACATGTCATCAAATAAGTATAAAAATGTTGTATATGATTCCTCCGACCCAATCCGTTGACGCTTCAAAGCCTTATCGAAATCACGTTCATTCAAATGCGGCATCGCACGATTCTCTACAGCGTTATGGGCAAACTCGATCAATTTAGAGCCATCAGTAATTGGGCCAGATTCAGGATATTTCACAGTACGAGTGCCGACATGATACCATGCCTCGTCGATGGAGAAACGTCTATTAAGAGTTTCTTCACAAAACTGTCTATACTGATGACAATTAAGTGAGCCCACACGGATTTGACCCCGCATTACCGAAGCCATCTGAGACCAGGCAACGTTTTCGGGGCGCACTGTGCCTGAGGCTTTATTATTTTCATCATCTAAATTTTCGTTTGTGAATCGCACAACCCAATCATCAATACTAAGGAAGATATTACTGTTGAAGCTTTCAGGAGTCAATACTACGTTCATCCCGTCGGGGTTCAACGGGCTAGCATCAACATTCTTGACCGTATACTTCACCCCGTCCTTACTGTCCACATTCAAATCAGGCTCAAAGCCTTTATCTTTAAGTTTCTGGTCAACTGCCTTTTTGGCAAACTCTAATAAATCATCTCGTTTCCGTGGTTCCTTCATTCCGTACTCCTGACTCAGTATACCGAAGTCGTATATACGTAAGCTCGGATAGACGCTGATACCCATTCTCTGACAAAGATCTCCTTCAGTAACACAATCTACAGAAGCAAAATGGAAATCGCCATTGTTTTTGGCATCAGAAGAGACATATGCCTCAAAGGCCGCTTGGTATTCGGGCGCCATCTTGACACAGTGTGGACAGTAAGGTGAGAAGAATTTAACAAGCCAAGTACCACGAGTTATCGCCGCATTGAAAATATCGGCGGTTAAAATAATCGGCTCCATCTTAGGCACTTGGACGTCTTGTTGATTTTGGCTTTCATCAGCGTGAATCAAAGAAACCAGAAGGCCTAATATTCCCCAGATCAAAAACCAGAGTTTCATAATGGTTAGTTTAGATCAAAATTAAACGAAATATGGCGCCGTTGATAATAAATTGTTATGTGATCAAATCTGTCTCTAGCCTACTCTCAAATCAATAAGAGCCGGGATCTGAGATCCTTATTTATTTGATTGTGGACTTTTAAAATATCTCGATAAATACTCGTAACTTTGGTACTGGATTATTTGAGGGCCTAATTACCCGGCTGTTGTATGCAAAGTAAAGTTTAATTCGTTTTACATAAAAAATAGAAGTCCCAGTATCAGGCTAGCATATATCCCCCTTATTAACGAGAAAAGATCCAGCAAAGAAATTTCAGTCGTAAAAAAACTTCTCCGAAACGGGGAATTGAACCCCGGTCCCACGCGTGCTGAAGTAAAATCCTGACAGGCGCAAATTCTAGCCACTAAACTATTTCGGATCCATGTTATCTGGACTTATTTTAGCAGATTTAACTCTTGTTTTGTGATTAGTTATCTTTCGTTTACCATTTATCATAAAACGAATGGTTGATATTACTAACGTTGTTATTGCTTCCCTATTCTAAGTAAAAGCTTCTCGTTATAGATATGGTATTATATGCTGACTTGGCTATTTAGTTTCTTCTTCCCGTCTAACCTAATCTTTCCCCGGATTACGCCCATTGGGATATTAGCCACTGGGCTCTGGCACTCTTTCCACCCCTATCGGACCAGTAGAAATTATATACAACATGAAGGAAATCCGTATTTCTATTGATCGCGGTGGCACCTTTACAGACGTCTATGCCCATTGTAAGGCGCATGATCCACCCGCTATCATTCTTAAACTTCTTTCCGTCGATCCTGCAAATTATGACGATGCACCCACTGAAGGCATTCGTCGGGTCCTGTCTCATTTCAGTGGATCTGTAATTCTGAAAGGTACACTACTAGACCTCAGTAATGTTGAGAGTATCCGTATGGGCACTACAGTAGCCACTAATGCTCTTCTAGAACGTAAAGGTGACAGGGTCGCATTTTTAGTCACCAAGGGATTTGGGAATATTCTAGATATTGGTCAACAAGCTCGACCTAGTATTTTTGATCTTACTATTAGTAAATTAAATACCCTTTATGATTCAGTATTCGAAATCGATGAAAGGGTTACTATGGAAGAGTACAGTGAAGATCCTGACCCAGTTCAATTGAAGGCAGCTGATGATACCGATTTAGTCCAGGGTACCACTGGTGAGACTGTGCGCATTCTCAAACGAATTGATATAACTCAAGTTCAAGCCGTGCTGAACGAAATTAAATTCTCAGGTATCACCTCATTGGCTATTAGTTTTATGCATTCTTATGTATTTCCAGCTCATGAGGAGACTGTTGCTCGATTGGCCCGTAATATGGGTTTTGATGTCTCCGTGTCCTCGGAGATCCAACCTGCTATCAAATTGGTCTCTCGGGCTAATTCAGCTACTGCTGATGCCTATTTATCCCCCATTACAGCCCGTTATGTCCAGAATATTGGCAAGGGGTTCAAAGGCGGATTAAAAGCTGTGGGTGACCGCTTACTTTTCATGCAATCTGACGGTGGACTCACTTCTTGGTCGAAATTTTCTGGCCTCAAAGCTATTTTGTCTGGCCCTGCTGGTGGCGTTGTGGGTTATTCACAAACTTCTTATGATCACAATGAGAGTAATTCAGGTAAAAAGGTTCCTATTTTGGGTTTTGATATGGGGGGTACTTCTACCGATGTTTCCCGTTATGATGGTATGTTGTCACATATTTTCGAAACTACCACAGCCCAAATCACTATTCAGTCGCCACAATTGGATATCAATACTGTTGCGGCTGGTGGTGGATCAATTCTTGCCTGGCGAAATGGTCTATTTGTCGTTGGTCCCGAATCGGCATCAGCACACCCTGGTCCGGCTTGTTATCGTAAAGGTGGCCCTTTAACGGTAACTGATGCCAATTTGTTTTTGGGTCGCCTTTTACCGGAGGAGTTTCCGTGTATTTTTGGCCCCGAAGAAAACTTGCCACTAGATCGCGAGGTTGTAAGAACCAAATTTGAAGTAATCACTGCCATTATTAATGCAGATAAACGTGCAGCAGATCCCAAATACCACATCGATATAACCCCTGAAGAAGTTGCACTAGGCTTTTTAATTGTGGCGAATGAAGCTATGTGTCGTCCAATTCGTACTCTTACGGAAGGTAAGGGGTATATTGCATCAGCACACAACCTAGCTAGTTTTGGTGGCGCAGGTGGCCAACATGCCTGCTCAGTTGCTGCTAATTTGGGCATAAACCGTGTCATAATTCACAAGTACTCAGCAATTTTGTCGGCATACGGAATGGCACTAGCTGATGTTGTACATGAAGTCCAACGACCGGAAAGTGCCGCTTTTACAGCCAAATCGCTTGTAGGTTTGCGAGCTCGCCTGGAGGCACTTAAACAAGAGTGTATCTATGAAATCAGTCAGCAGGATTTTAACTCAGCGGCTATTGAGGTAGAGATGTACTTAAATATTCGATATAAAGGTACTGAGACATCTTTAATGGTAGGAGTAGGTCCTGTAGATACTTTCGAAGCCATTCAAACCTCCTTCGAAGCCCAACATTTTCAACAATTTGGGTTTTCGCTCGAACGCGATCTTCTAGTGAATGATATTCGATGCCGTGGTGTAGGTAAGTCCAAAACATCCAACGGCAAATCTCCTTATACCGAATTAGCGACTGTTGCCAAGGTGCCCTTGACTACTCGAGAAATTAAACGTGTCTATTTTGAAAATACCGGATGGGTAGACGCCGCTGTATTCCGTATTGAAGCTCTAACTCCTGGAGCTCAAGTAACCGGACCAGCTATGATTATTGATAAAACCCAAACTATTGTTGTCACGCCGAGATCAGTTGCGACGGCATTGGAAGAACATGTGGTTATTGATCTCAATTTTCAAAGTTCGTCATCACCCAATGAAGACGTTTCCGACAAAATTGATCCTATTATGCTCTCCGTCTTTGGGCACCGTTTTATGTCGATAGCGGAGCAAATGGGCCAAACATTACAAAAGACTTCAATTTCCACTAACATTAAAGAGCGCCTTGATTTTTCATGTGCACTGTTCTCCCCCGATGGTGGACTGGTAGCCAATGCGCCACATATCCCAGTTCATCTTGGATCTATGTCCTCGGCTGTTGGTTATCAAAAGAGTTATTGGGGAAAAAAGCTGTATCCAGGCGATGTGTTGATGTGTAATCATCCAGCTTACGGGGGTTCACATCTTCCAGATATTACCATCATCACCCCAGTGTTTCATCCCGATGATAGCAACCAAATAATCTTCTGGACGGCAGCGCGCGGTCATCATTCTGATATTGGTGGAATCACTGCTGGTTCAATGCCACCATTCTCTAAAGAAATTTGGGAAGAAGGTGCCACCATTGAGGCTTTCAAAATCGTTAAAAACGGTGTATTTGATGAAACAGGTGCTGTGGATCTCCTCTACACCCAACCAAGCAAGTATCCTGGGTGTACAGGATCGCGATCACTCAAGGACAGTATTAGTGACCTTAAAGCCCAAATTGCAGCCAATAATAAAGGGATAAATCTTATTACACAAGTAATTAAGGATTTTGGCCTGTGTACCGTGCAAAGGTATATGTTTGCTATTCAAGAAAACGCCGAACAGAGCGTACGTAACTTGCTCAAAAAGTTTTATCAAAAGTTTGCTGGTGTTCCACTTGAAGCTCAGGAACAAATCGATGATGGAACCCCAATCAATCTTGAAATCACTATTAATGGCGAAACTGGAGATGCTGTTTTTGACTTCACAGGCACTGGGCCCCAAGTTTATGGTAATCTGAACGCACCCAAGAGTATAACTTCCTCTGCCATTCTATACGTGTTAAGATCTTTGATTTCTGTGGATATTCCACTTAACCAAGGCTGTCTGCGACCCATAACCATTAAAATCCCTACTGGAACTCTTCTTTCCCCCTCTAAAGGTGCTGCCACTGTCGGGGGTAATGTGGAGACTTCACAACGTATTACAGACACCGTTCTTAAAGCCTTCCAAGTAATGGGCGCCTCACAAGGCACTTGTAATAACCTCACATTTGGGTTTGGTGGCGAAGAACTTCCTGATGGATCCATCAAGCCCGGATTTGGTTATTATGAGACCATTGCTGGTGGTGCCGGCGCTGGTGATGGCTGGGACGGGCAAAGTGGAGTTCAGGTCCATATGACCAATACAAGATCTACCGATCCGGAGATTTTTGAAAAGCGATACCCGGTAATTTTACGTGAATTTTCATTTCGCAAGGGATCTGGCGGTAATGGTAAATATAATGGTGGTGATGGGGTTATACGAGATATTGAGTTTCGAGTCCCTGTTCAAGTTAGTATATTGTCGGAACGCCGTACCACCGCTCCTTATGGTATGGGGGGTGGCCAACCTGGTGCAAAAGGTCGAAATCTATGGATGAGAAAAGTTAACACAGAAGATGAATGGGAAGTTGTCAGTATTGGTGGTAAGAACACTTGTAAGGTTAGCACAGGTGATAGAATCATTATCCAGACACCTGGTGGTGGTGGATTTGGTGCAACTGGTCAGGTGGCAGAATCAGGGCTAAGTAAACGGCAAAATAACTTTGATTCTACAAAGTTTATTCCTAGGGCTTCTGGCAGTGTCGCTGAACGAACCTTTCTCGGTGAAGGTAGTGCTTAATCTAAATAAAAACAATCTTCTTATTCAATATCTTATATACATATACGCTTCTTAATACTAGGCACAACTAGTAGGATCCCAGTCGTTAACTTCGTAAGCATCTCTATCAGCCAAGCGTTCAATATCTTCATCAGTCAACTTCCAATCCCATAGCTGTAAATTTGATTCTAATCTCTTTTTATGTACACTTTTGGCTAGGGGAATACATCCCCATTGGATACTCCACCTTAACAAGATCTGTGCTGGAGACTTGTTATATTTCTTAGCTAACGAGAGTAAAGTAGGGTTATCTAGGGAAACCCCACGTGTTAGTGAAGCGAAAGCTTCAACCTGAATACCCTTAGATTTACAGAATTCCATGATTTCAACACGACATAGCCATGGCTGTAATTCAATTTGATTAACGGCTGGGACGATTTCTAAACCTGGCCAATCAAGTAGTTGTTGAATATGTTCAATACCGTAGTTACTTACACCAATGCTACCCACGGAACCACTTTTGATAGCTTCTTGCATAGCTTGCCACGTCTCGATACGATGTTTGGCAGCCGGAGCGGGTGCAATAGGCGAATGAATCAATAATAAATCAATGTGGTTATCTGGCGCGGCCTGGATGCAGTTTTGAATAGCCTTCTTCGCGGCTGCGTAGCCATGCGACGAGTGCCAGATTTTTGTCGTATAGAAAATATCCCTTCTGCTCACGTCTGGATGCGAGGTGAGGAAATCGTCAATGCCCTTAGAAACCTCCTTTTCATTACAATAAAGAACCGCGGTGTCAATGTGGCGATATCCAACTTCCAGGCCAGTTTTGACTACCCTACTAGTTTGGCTGGCGGGTATATCGTAGACGCCGAGACCAATCTGGGGGATCCAGGCGCCGGAGTTTAATTTAATTTTGGGTGCAAAAAGTGCCATTTTCTGTTTTAATATTGGAATATCAGTAGACTTGATTTCTGCTATACAAAACATAACTGTAGTCAATTATTTAGGTATATCCAGATACTTATAATAACTTATCTATGTAAGCAACAAAGCAATGGAGGCGGTCACTTCCGTCTCTGGGAATAGCAACGCCACCCAAGCTTGCCAATCACATACTGAATCAAGCTAGTGAATTTTCTTAAAAAATGTGCCTTGCTGGGGATCCCGAAGTTACAGAAGGATTTACAAGTGAGACATGACAGAGACAAATCTGCGATCTACAAATGAGGGTAAAATAGTACCAAAAGATAGGGATAGGGGGGATACCGAAAGAAGCAAGGTTGAACGGTGAAGGTAAATTATATGATTACAAAATATACAAAAATGCCCCAAATTGGTCTGATATTGAACCTAATAATATAAGACGAACTTCAAAGCTGGAATGCCCACGAGGTTTCTATTTATCTGTTGCCTCGCAATCTGGAGGGTTTGACACGCGTGCCCTCCTATGATCAAGCAGCTCTATGACTGAGACAACGCGTAACATCACGTACGCGTGAGCGGGTGATTGCATGAATACGCCTGCGAAAACGCGTCGCGGGAAAAATAGCGTAAATAACGTGTCAAATACACGTCAGTATAAATTGAATTCACGATTTTCAACCAACAAATATACTAAACTCCAAGTAAACTAAGATTGGCTATTAGTGATAATTACGTACATTTCTACTCGTCTCCATTTTGATTGAGTTTGTAACTCATCAACTCATTTTTAATAATTGACTATTCTTTGGATTCCAATCTTTGCGTGAAATAATATACCTCCGATACTTCTGTTCTTATACTTGCATTATATCTACACTATTGCAAACTTGACATTACTACTTCTCGCCCTAGCTATCTAATTGATTGTCATCAAACACCCTTTTCTTCTCCTTTTTACATATATATATATATATATATACCATACCGCCAAACCTGATTATTATAGCTTTTTACAACTACTGAACAATGAATTCAAATAATGTAGTGTCCCGAGAGATGCGACGTGAGTTACCGATATTTTTTTTCCTCTTTGAAAGGTCACACAAAACCTTTGCTAATATGTCTTAATTATTGATTCTTTAGTCAAAATACTTTACACATTTGACATCGAAAATTCGACGACATGCCTAACGCGATCTTCGAGTTCGGTTATGGTAAAAATGATCGCGGATCAAGATATTGGGGTTATCGGTCTGGTGACATGTGCCAGAGCCATTGCTTCTGCTTCGCCTGAAATACTAGCTTCTTCAGAATCTTTTGATTATGCAGTTTACAGTACTGATTATGCAGAGCCAGATAGCCCTTTAGTCGGTCATGGAATGTTGTCATGGATTCTATCGACTCATACACAAGAAGAAAGAATAACGCTATCCCCGAAATTTTGTGATAGTTCTGTGTTTTTTGATGAGAATTCTATTTCAAGTGCTTTTGTAGTCGGTAGGGTTTGCACAAATATGCTATCTGTCTTTTCTCGCGACTCTTCACCGACTTTGGAAGTTCGACTGAGATTAAAACCTGTCACTTCTTCATCACAAGCCGACTACATCCGTTCAATCAAATTATATCAGGAAATTGCCACTATTATAACGGAGGCTAGTTCCAGTTCCAAGACAAGTTTCGATCATGTTGCTTGGGCTGAATTTTTGTCTAGCAACAGTAATATCAACTCGCTAATTAAGCAGCGAAAGACACTTGAACAACAGCAAAGATTACAGCAAATTCAAATGGCCCAGGTAAGACGACGACCTAGCAGTAATCACACATCGAAAAACTCCAACTATAGCACAAATTTAAATGGTAGTGTTGGTCATATGAGTTCTAACATAGTCACGCATCCTTCTTCGAACTTAAATAATTGCTCCCCCTGGGTATATAATCACCGAAGTTCGAATTGCTCATCACCGCCCCCATCATCGCCCCCTACATTTCCAAATGAATCATCATACACGCCCTCAGTTTTACCTCAGACATCGATTAACCATAATTTCATGTCTCCTAATAAGCCTTACATAGCCCGATTAACTACTAGTGATGGTTCTACAAGCCCCACCGAAGTTTCGCCAGTTTTATCTCGACCAGTTATTGCACAACCGGCTATAAGCCAAGCCCAAAATTTTCAAGCCAGTGTAACTCAATTATCTCAACCCATACCCGCATTCAGGCCTTCAATAAAAGAATATATTCAACTACTAGACAAACAAAAATCGCTTTCAGAAAAGGCCAAATTAGTACCTGACAACGTGAATACTAAATCATTCAAGGGTCGATTTGAAAAATCCAAAAAATCGCCCAATAACACAGCATTGACTCCCGAATCACCAGATGATGAATTGACATCTACGGATAAAAAGAAAACAGCTAAGACTTCAGAGCCCTCTTTGAAAAGGAAGGATAACATAACTAAGGATCTTTATGAAGATATTCTTGCTGGCAGACCTCCAAAATTTTGCGAGAATTGCGGCGCTATTCATACTCCGGCTTGGCGTAAGGCGAACCATAAGATATTTTATGAAAATGATTCTACATTAAAAACGTTATCCTCAGAAGAATTGAATAACTTGAGACGTGATAGCGAAGGAAGAACTTATTACCTCAAGCAGTTTATTCTCTGCAATTCCTGTGGTATTTATTATAAAGACAAGGGGCATATGAGACCAGAAAGTCTATGGGATGTAAAGAAAAATGCCAGCGACTTGACCAAAGTCGTAGAGAAAATTCAGAACTTGAAACAGTTTCAAGATAATAATTCAGTTGAGTTTGTTGGTCTAATAGGCAAGCCAAGAAATACTATTCCGGCTTCAAGCCCAATAGGTTTGAAATCTAAAATAGCGGCATCGTTGAAGCGTAACACTCCTAGAGAGTTTGGCGAAGTTCAATCTTCGCCAGTCAAGCGTATTAATTCTTTCCCCATAGAGCCGTTGTCAAACGTGCGGCATTTGACAGATTTTAGTACTGTCACTTTTTCTGCAATTTCTTCTGTGCCCAAGATTGTGAACAGACTCAGCCTCCCTGTGAATCATAGTAGTCCTGATACTGACCTTGAGGTTCCTCGTAATCAAGGATACCGAAGCACTAGCGGTAAATCGACTACGGATAACTTAGTGACAAATAATCTCAAGAACTCCCCAATTAATTCTAGTACACCTCTTGATGAGTTTACTCCCTTAGCATCTACAGTTGCATCAAGTCCACCTACTAGTGTTGGTTTAGAAGAATATGATCACATTTCATCGGAATATAATGTAGATTGTAACAAGAAAAAGTCATTGCCTCTTTGTCAGGTGCCTGGTACTCCTCCTCGTGTTATTGACGAATCTGTCGATGATCTTTTCATTACACCTCGAACCAAAAATGTTGCCAAAGGCGATTTATTTCTGACGCCTCAAAATGAAAACTCGCCTATGAAATGGCTTAGTCGGGCGCTGAATGGAGGCGGTGGCAAAAACATCTTTCATTCAGATCCTAGTTTTCACTCCCCTAACGATTTTGAGACTTTTATGAACGAAGCTTTCTCTAGCCCTACAACAAAGAATTGTAAGGATTACAGAATCATTTATGGTTCTACAGAGCATGATGATCAATTAAACTCAGAGCCTGTTCCTTTTCCCGGTGATAAATATCATGGTGGTGATCAAACATCAGCTGTGTTAACCCACCCTTCGATTTTTTATCAAAAAACCAATGGTTCTCATACTGAGAAAAAGAATACTCCCGCAAAGTGGTCAACATTGCCTGAATCGTCATCTAACGTGACTTCCCATACTCTTGATGGGCGAACTGAAGTCATATGTGAACCAACCATTAAAGGTTCAGAAGCAATCCATAAAACTTCCAGTAAAGGTCCAACTACCGCACAAAATCTCATGGTTGACTTTCATGAATTCCTATCTTAGGCAAAGCGAGGGTTTATTGTATTTTGTGTTTTCAAAAATTTTCATTTTGAATTATTTTTATTCATGTTTTGTTTCATACTGCAACCCCGATGTTTATTCGGGTTTGCCGTAAATATTTTTTGTTGTCCCAAAAAAAGGTCTCCAAGCTGTAAAATAGTGTTGTTTTCTTCACGAAATTCATTCTACCTTGATATAGAGTTCGTTGTGCTTTTTCAAAGAAAATAACAGTAATAAAATAACACTAAAGAATAGTATGTCGCACTAGTAGAGACGTATTAAGATTATCGAAAGTTAAAAATAATTCACTTGATCATAAAAAGCAGGGTGAGGAATAAAGCTGCGACTTGCAAAATTTCAAATTATTATCAGCATTTAAAAGCTTCTGTTTGCTTAGTTATTTAGCTTCATTTATCTAAACGAAAGTGTTTTTTTCTCAAAATTTTTGCTTCCCATAGAAAATAAAAATCTCAAACCTTTTGGAAAATAAGCGGCCACGAGGACTGTAAAGTGCTACGCCATCATATTAAAAAATTAGACTATAAAATAATTCTTTAAAAAAACTCCTATCACAACAAGAATATATTCTCGAATATCGCTTAACGTGCTGATCTACGTATTGAACGCAAATTCAAAACCAGTGAAACATGATTTTGTTTGATGAGAAAGAAAAAAGAAAGACTGCAGCACCTTATGTTCCCACGTGGTCTCCCACCGTAGTACTTATGAAGGCTCTCACTGGCTTAACTATGATTGATCGGACGGGAAATCGTGCTTTCCAGTGGATATGGCCGCAGACGTAAGTAAAAAAATTAAAATTCTTATGAATAAATGTTTGATTTATTGATGAATTGAGTTCTATGGTATATTGTATTAACTCACCTTTTTTTTTCTTCATATAGTACGTTATTCTGTTTTGTATTGTAAGTTTTCAGGGACAGCAGCTCTGTATATATTTACGACTCAGTACATGGAAATAATTGCCTATAGGGTTAAGGAGTAACTTTAAAGCATAATGATAAAATGATAAACATATTTAAAACGACTATGGTTTCAATTGATTAGAAAGTAGCTATTAAATGATAAATTGGAACGGGAAGTTTGCTAGAAAATGGAGAGAGCTTAAGTCTGGATCCTCTCCGTTACTTCTGCTTAACTTCTATCCTCCGTATTTTCAAATCATGTTGAACAAAAAAGGAGCCGCACCCAAGAAACTTAATCTGGGGAATTAGCGTCCTCCACACTTGATTTCAATTTACCGAGAACACTATATATATCTTGATTAAAGCATTCAATATACTTTTACTAGCTTTGGAAAATGACCATAAACAACACTGGTTCTACAAGTCATTCAATTCCTTTATGGCTAGACTGCGACCCTGGTCATGATGACGCTATGGCTATTTACCTTTCACTTTTCTCCCCATTTGTCAACTTGCTTGGCATATCTACTGTTTACGGCAATGCACCTCTTGCAAAAACTACTGCCAACACATTATCTTTATTAACAGCAGTAGGAAAATCAAAAGATATTAAAGTCTACCCCGGCGCTTACAAACCATTGTTCCGTCCTGTGAGCCACGCCCCTACCATTCATGGCGAGTCTGGACTGGACGGGACGAAGTTACTACCTATCGCCGATGATTTACCGATGCCCCAAGGCACAGCTATCCAAGCAATGGCAAACGCAATTAATCAAAATCCCAATGAAATTACAGTTGTAGCTACTGGCACATTAACAAATATCGCCAGCTTAATTGCTGAGCATCCAGAAGTACTAGAGAAAATTAAGTACATTTCGATTATGGGTGGTGGCATAAATGAAGGCAATTGGTCAGACTATGCTGAATTCAATATTTGGTGTGACCCTGAAGCTGCCAAAATTGTTTTGACTAATGATATCATCAAATCTAAGGTTGTTATGGTTCCCATTAATTTGACGCACCAAGCCATTGCTACTAAGTCAATACTGAAACGCGTTCTATATGGAAATTCCTCACCCCCTGAAAGCTCCAACTTTCGTCTCATGCTCCATGAGCTTTTAAAATTTTTTGCTACAACTTATGAAGAGCAGCAAGGATTTTTGGATGGGCCACCCGTTCACGATCCCCTAGCTATTGCCTGTTTGTTTTCTTTGTACGGGCTCGATGAAAACGTCCCTGACCACAAGAAAATAAACTTTGAATTCACACGATACAAAATAGATGTAATTCAGGAAGGTTATAGAATAGGAGAGACAGTTGAGGTCAAGCTTGATGAGCAGGATGGTGTGCTTGTGGGCAAAAAAATGAACATCCCTGGCTTCTGGAATGTGTTTTTGGATGCCGTAGAAAAGGCAGACAAAGTCAGCAAAATCAATTGATAGTTGACTTTAGCTTATGACTGCGCATCACTAGAAATATATAATTTTTCATAGATTACCAAAAATAAGAATAAAACAATTTAAGCCATTACACTAAAAAACAATAATTGGATGAATGTTATATAGAGCATATATACTATTACGCAATGGAATTAGAAGCTCTTCTCCACATCTTCGCGTGATCTCCAACTAGTCCACCTTGCTCAGAAATACTACCTCGAGGAGTGCCACGTCTTGGAGTTGCTACTCTTGGGGTGCCTGCTCTAGATCTCGAACCAGGAATTTTTTTTAATTCGCTATTCACAAGTTCTTCGTTACCAAAGTAAAGTACCTTTATGATATTTCCGAATGCAACCGCAATAGATTTGTTGCCGTATCTTTGCACAGGTCCAATAGAGCCAATTAGCAGACGAGAATTGGAAACAAGTTCAGGAATATCATAGTATGTTACACTACCGTCAGCCGACATAGCCCAGCCTTCCCAAGTAACAGCCAACGGAGGTTTTCTTTGAATTTTGTTTATACTATCAAACTTATCTGAGAAAAGAACCGACTTTACCAAACTAAACAGTAAAGGACTTTCTACGTCTTGGGAGTATTTCTCAGTTAAATTGCGAGATTTAGCGAACCTATGTCGCAACCCACCATTATTGCCTATGGTAGTAGATGAATCTCTCGGATATGGACAATACAGGCCATCATCCTCTTCAAAATCCGATGAAGACGATGAATAGTATGATGGATTGGAGCTTCTAAAATTCAGTTTTTTTTCTTTTCTTCGAACACCCATTATCATATTAATTCCTATCGATTCCCATCCCTCTACTTGATCAATCCAATGTTGACGCTCCGTGGTGGCCTCAAACCCGAGACAACGAACTTCTCTGGGATCTCTTTCAACACGTAGACAAATATTATTCTTGGATCTATTATCAATAGTGAATGTGTGGCAGATAACTGTCTGAGGTGACTCGCTATCTGTATAGGCTATTGAGAATGATCCTATAGAGGTTACACCACAAAACCGGCAATGAGTAGGATGGGGATGAAACACACGTAACGTGGCTGGTTCGTAATTACCTAATTGAAAATGTTTCAAAATCATTCCCGATTGAGCATCCATCAAAGCACCATGTAAGTTTGAAGCTAAAAACACCATATTTATTTCTGGAATGGGTAGTAAAACTCGGATCTGATCAGGAATTTGTGCGGGAACACCATCAGCTCGGTAAACGCCCTTCATATCATGACCAACAGGCAATGGCAAACGATTATAGCCACCCCGGGACGTAGAAACTGGTAGTTTTTGATTACAGCTACTTCCACCATTGATACCATTATAGCCGAACTGGCTATTGATATTCGGATTATTGATAGCCGGGGAAGATTCTCGAAGTTTTAAAGTTCTCATTATCCATTTCTTGCCAACATGAGTAGCGAATGAAACCTCATTATGAGAAGAGATAAAATAGATACGTTCAGGCATAGGAGCTGTCATTAATCTAGTAGCCTGAACTACATAACAATTAGACTCATTGGCAAATGGAATATTGAAAACCTTTATATCATCAGGATTGTTAACACTAGGTTCGAGGTGATCCTTCAATTGGGATGACAAAGACAAAGTAGATCGGGGCGTCACGCAAACCAACTTACAGTTTCTAGTGACAACTACTAAAGTTGTACCTGAAAAAAAGCTACAAGCTGGTTTGGCCGAAAAATGCTCATCATTCTTTATGTGGAAAACTATAACATTAAGCTTATAGTTCCAGCATATCAACGAAGACGTTCTTACTGAAAAAAAAACAATTGATGAATTACCAACATTCAACACAACCTCATTCATGGGCCAAAAACCTTTCAAAACTGGTATTTCAATAGGCCGCTGAATAGACTGGCTTTTCAAAGATCCATGAGAAGAGCTAAGATTCCAGAGAAACATCTTATGATCCATAGACAACGAGAGAATAAATGAACCTTGTGTATAAATTTGAAGAATATCAAGGTCATGGGCGCCGGCTAAATCCTTGGAAGAAAACTTCTCAGTAGCCACAGAATCAGCCGAGTACTCATTCAAATTCGAATCAGGAGGTAGGATTAACCGCAAAGTGATGGCTGTTAAAGATAAAATAAATATTAATGAAGCGAAAAATTCTAAAATAGAGTAAACTGATAGAATCGACAGCAAGTGAAAAATAAACTGATCAATAACTTTAGACAAGATAAAAGTAGCCGCGTGGTCAGAGTGGAGAGAACCAGTATCAGCCAATAATACAATTTGCTCATAAATCATTATTTGCTTATAGGTATAAGGTATTAAACGTTGAATGCTGGGCAGGAAAGGAGCAAGGAAAAAACTGATTGTGTTCCCACCGAATTCACAATAAGGCAGGATTAATGATAACAATAGTACATATAAGAACACAACTAACGTTGCGGTAATGTTTTCTGTAAATGGCAGCTTGATTGTAAATAGGGGATTCAAAAACAAAAAAAGTCTCTGACTAAGTGTTAACTTGTTGGGCTTCATATTAATCGGCGGTCGAAACAAATGGGTGCTATTACTCGGGCCTTTCTCGTAACCTAGATCATCAAAATTTAGCAAGTCTTCCAATTCCGTTCTTCTCAAGTCAACTGATAAAACTGCAGTAAAATAGGTTGAATGCAGTGTCAAATCAATCAGCACTCCAAAAGAGCTGAATAAACATACAGCTCGGACCTGTGACGGCAATTTAGTAACAGGTAATGACAATATTAGAAGCAAAATAGAGTCAATGAAAACTTGGCGAATTGTAATAGGAGCCGCATTTGACATCGCTTGAGAAATTCTTAACATAGGGGGTGCTTCAGCCGGTGTTCTACTAACTGCATTAACTAGCCGAAACATGTTTTCGGTTCCAACGACTAGAATAACAAATGGTAATAAAATAAAAGGCTGCAGACTAGTTTCCGAGAAAGAGGGGAATAAGGTTGATACTAGCGTAAATGTAGCACATGCAGACACAATGGTCTGGGCTAAAAAGGAAATAAATAGTCCTATTTTAGAGCGTACTGTAGTGATATTGTTTAAGGATACCATTATATATAAAAATACCATGAAGTAAGCGAATATTAAGAGAGCCCACGGAAAAAGTCGTAGGAAATAAGATTTGGCCAAGATATCGAGATCACGGTTAAGCGATAGGCTGGATCTGTCCTTAAGATATTGCGTATACTTTGATTTATCGGAAACCGCTACCATTGATTCGATTGTGGAATCCCACTTTTCACAATGCTCATGTGTGTCACACAAGTAAGATAGCAGAATTCCTTTCGATTTTTTCACTTGGTTGGACTCTAGGAGAGGAATATAATATAAACTTGATATCAGATCATATTGACTTGGTACGGGATCCGAAGCTGAGAGTGAATTTATAAATCCGTCAGCGAAATCTAATATTGTTGGCGATAATATCAGTGATGTTTTTGATAATGATGATGCCAGCGACGGTGATGATGATGTTGACATTGATGATGGCAATGCAACTGACTGCTTGGCCCTTTCATTTGATACAAACAAAGGCGAATATAAATACGGCAATCGGCGAAGCCCTTTTTCAGATGAAGATTGAGAATCTAAGTTGAGTAAAGGAGAAATCAGATCCAAAAATTCTGGATCAAATGCGTCTTGATGATTCTTAGATGGAAGAACTAGCAACTGTTTTATTATTAACTCATCTTGAACACTCATGTTCTCTATAGGGTTAAACCTATGTCCGTTCAATACTTCAGGTCTGGGGTATACTTGATGAATCGTTGGAATAGATGGAATGGGTGAAGGTAGTAGTGAGTAGAGAAAAGGGTATGCAAGGCTGAAGGCTATCAAGACAGGCCATAGGATATAATTACAGGGCGATTTAACAATAGCTGCTGCCAAGCGTTGAATAAAATATGCAAGTTGGGAATCATAAAGAAAAAACAACTAAAAAATTTAAAATCCTCTGTTAGTATTCGTAAAACTGTGAAACTTGCATTCATGCTGGCTAGAAATTCTAAAAACTCTGAATCGAGTAAATTAAACTCACCTGATTTAGTTTTCCTCTAAACGAGCTAGTAGAAAACATAATATATATATATATAAATTCTTTATTTGATGATGAGTTTGAATGAACGGTAAATGAAGGCTTTTAGATGATCTTAGGTGGCTACTATATGATAAATTTTTTCGAAAGATGAAATGCAAACCCTTGTTGAAAAACAGAAATATTTATAGATAGCCGTTAATAATAGCTTCTTTTTCTCCAGACTTAGACTCTCAATTTTTTTTCTAAATTCGACTGTGAAGCAATTGAGTCGTAGTTGGTCAGAGGTGAATAAGATATATAAAAAGGTATATACGTATAAATGTATAAACACACGGATTTTACTGGCCGATACAGTAAAAAAAAGGAACAGAGAACTAAAAATTCAAGAATGATACCGACAAATGTCAGATGTTTGTAAATAATGCTGTAATAGCTATGAATTCGTCGAATGTACGAGAAATAATGGGGTGTGTCGCCTGGTGCGAGGATGGGTCTCTGAGAAGGACTCCCGGATAAGGGTGAAAGATCTAGAGGGCAGCAGGCGATTGTTGGGAGGTGTGAAAAAAAAAAAAAAAAAAAAAAAAAAAAAAAAAAAAAAAAAAAAAAAAAAAAAAAAAGAGATCAAGTAACGTGTAGTCCATAATCTTCAATCATTAAAAAATAACAAAATATACCTAACAATATCGTGAGATTGAATAGTTGAAGATCCTAATATCTTATTCATCATGAATAAATAAATTTATTTCTTTTTGCCTTATTCAAAAAAATCTCGGAATGTGATTGTGATTCACCCGGGCACTAATTTAGATATATTAATTGTAAAAATAAATTCTATACTAAAAAAAAAAATAAAAATTAAGGAGTAAACAAATAATAACATTCTCAGAAAACACCTTGAAAAAATAAAATTTAACCTCTCCAAGTATTTTGCAACAGCAAGCTATCTAACTTGAGCCGAATGCTTACGGGCAGCGATTTACTCATTGTGGGTGACTTCAAATTTACAGATAGACCTAACGGATTCTCTTGGGATTTTGAGCTGTTAGAAAGAATATTCCCTTCTTCAATGCTAGATTTTAGACCAGTCTTTTGAGAGTTACTCCCATGGGAGTTTTCACTTTTAACTACCTCATAGTCTAAGTCAATAGCCACACGGCTAGAATTAGATATAACACAGCCAAATACATGTTTATATTCAGTTTCAATAATTCGCAAAACTTCATCATACCGCAACCAAAAGCTAGGCATGGCCATGTATTTCAACCTATCGTCTTCCCTTCTTTGTAGTATTTCCTCGAAGGTTTCGGTATCAAATAGCGTAGAACGACGACAGAGTAGAGGAATAACGTTCGACCAAAGACGAATCTTTTCATTAGCTCCAATAAGTTTGCGGGTTAACGAAGGATAAGTTTGATAAATATCATTTATGCCAAGCATAAGATATACTTGAAAGTCTATCACCCAGTCAGTCATTTGCCCATTGGTAGGGTCTAAACTTCGATGATATAATAAAGGAAGATATTCATTTATTTGGGTGATGCTTCTTGGCTCAAACACTGCTTCACGAATACCATAGGGTAGATTACGTCTGGCTTCCACTTCTTGTAGCCACTGAAGTCTTAATTCACGAATCTTTCCTTTTTCGGTTTCTTCAGCTAATCTGGCTTCCTCAGCAATTTTCTCTTGCCGCACTTTTTCTCTCATTTCCTCAATTTCTCTTTTCTTATCCTGGTCCCGACGCTTTTCGGCCTCTTCAATTTTTTCGATTGTTTCTCGTTGTTTTTGTTTGCGAGCCTTCTCTTTCTGAGCTTCTAATAACTTACGTTGCTTGATAGCCTCGCGTTCTTTCTCCTTAGAAACTTCGCGCGCCTTAAGTCTTTCTTCTTCGCGGGCCTGTTCAAGAACCTTTTGTCTCTCAAGTTCAAGCTTGAGTTCACTAGCACGTACTATCTCGGTTTCACGTTCTTTATTTCGTTGAAGTTCCAGTTCAATTAAGCGTTGTCGTTCAAGCTCTCTTTCTTGTTCAACTCTACGTTCCTGTTCAGCTTCGCGCTCTTTTTCAAGCTGCTGTTTACGTTCTATTTCACGTTCATTTTCCTTTTCCTGTTCGCGTTCTATCTCTTTCTCGTGATTAGGTTGTACTTCCCTTTCTTTTTCAAGTTTTCGTTCCCTTTCACGGTCGCGTTCAAGCCCACGCTCTTTTTTTAACTTGGTCGAATCAAATTTGGCAAGCAAATTAAATCCAGAATTGGCCTTCATTAATTTATCTTTAAATGACATTTTCTCTTCCTTACCCATTGTCGCTGGATTTCCTCGTAGCGGTAAACCTGATGAACAAGCAGGAGTCATGTTGGTTGAACTGGTAGAAGCATAAAGTACAGAATTATCAGTAACTACAGGGGATACCGATACTATTGAGGCAGTAAGCAAACTGGCGGGAGATGGCGAAAACTTTTCTTCGTCAATGGTTTCTTTGTCAGGCTTATGATCTTCGGCAAGTCTTTTTGAAGCCTTATCGTCATACTTAGCCTTACTATCACCGGTCTTAAACTTAATTAGTTTGTCCTCTTCAACATTCTTTTTTAGTGATTTCTCCTCATCGATATTTCTGTCATTAAACTCTGAATGCTGAATCAGTCGACGTTTTTTAACTTTCCTATCGGAAAAATCATCACTATAGCAGTACTTCTTTTGAATTTCCACGGCTGAAGAAGTTTTTTGTGTGGGTATAGACGTGGATGCAGACTTTGCCATTATAGTTGAGGTTGATGCGTTAGCAAGATCTGGTTTGGGGGAAAATGACCTGAGTAGATCCATCTCCTCATCATCAGAGCCTACGATATCAAAGCAAGTCTTACCACAACGATCAGCCTTGTACGGGTCTGCGCCAGATTGTAGCAGCAAGTTTACCGTCTTTAGGTGTCCCCGACCAATTGTCTGTTGTAATGCTGTTTCACCTTCTTCATTTAAGGCGTTCGGTTTAGCACCAAATGCCAATAGCAATCCTACAACGTCAGTATGCCCATGCTTGGCAGCTAGTGTCAAACATTCCGCATCAGGTTTATACCCACCCTCCAATGCAATACCGATATATTCAATATCGCCCTCTGAAGCATGATCATAAAGAACCTCGCGGCCGCCTTTAGAAGCATAATCCATCCAAAGCAAATCGTTACGCATAGCCTGAGCACGAGCACCACTACGCCGTGGTTTTGCAGAGCTGGCCGTGCCATGATTATTGAGTCCATGACGTGCAGGATCAGGAAATGTACCAGCCGGTACACTAGAAATGTCAGTCGTTTCTTTATAATGCCTGAATTTTCCTGATGCTTCCTTGAGTAGCTGGCGGATTTCGCGCGCATTAGGCATATCGTCAGAAACACAGTCAATAGCGGATTGACCTCTGGCATTGATAACACGAGGATTGGCACCTCGACTAAGTAGCAATTTGACTGTACTAAGGTGATCATTGGATGCTGCATCAATTAAAGGTGTATCCAAAACATCAGGGCCTGATCGAATGTCAATGATAGCATTATGGTCCAGCAAAAGGCGCACGATACGGCGATGTCCTTTTAAAGCAGCCTCGTGTAACGCTGTACTTCCAGCATAATCTCGTTCGTTTACACTAGCTCCCAAATTCAATAATTCTTCCACTTCATCAAATTTACCCTTATCGCACATCTTCATTAATTTGGTTCGACCGTTGGCATCACGGTCTTTGCGGTTAGGGCGCCTTGAAATGGCTATTCCTGGACTAACAGATCGGGAATTAGAATTGGGGGTGGCTGAACCTTGAATGGCGCGTCGGGGAACACTGTCTTCCCGCGGTTGACTTTTTTCTTCACTTTGACGTTGACTTTGGCGAGAGCGATTATCTTGACCATACTGAGAACGATTGGTAAATATTTCATCAGATTCTTCATCTTCGTTATCAATATCAAGCTTTATATCTTCCACATCTTTTTCCATTATTTCTTCAACCATTCCCTCTTTCTCATTTTTGATTTTTATCTCATCTTTTTCTGGCTCTTTATCATGCGCGTTTTTCTTATCTTCATCGTTTATTTCTTCATCTTCATCTTCATCTTCATCTTCACCTTTGTTTTCTTTGCCTTCTTCTTCGATATTTTCTTCTTTTTCTTTGTCATCCTCTTCTTCTTCGCCTTCACCATCGTATTCAGCTCCAATATCATCAATCAACGGAACCTCACCATAAAGAGCATTCATAGTTGGTGACGAAGGGGCCGGGCTTAAATCAGATGAATAGTCTAAATTATGAATGTGACCGGTTTTATTGTATCGTGGTTTTTCTTCTTCTTCTTGGCTATCTTGACTATTTTCGTTATTATCACAAAATTTTTTTTTTTGCTGCCTTTTTATTGACTTGTATCGAGCTTTAGGTGATTCAGCTATATCTGTTTCAACTTCAGAAGAGTCTATCAGAGCATCGGTAGCTCTATCTGAGTTAATATCTTCATTATCTGATGAGAAAATTTTGAGTAATGAAGATGCCGATGCCGAAGTTGGTAAGGTAGGCACTAGTTCTGCCCTAGTATCGTTGGTCTTTTTAGACGAGTGTCGGTTTTCCATGCCTATTGGCTCCTTGGGTTTATAGTCCTGAAATATGTCTAGTGCCTTTGATTTTTCTTTATTTTCCTTCGGGTTTTGACTAGTCAACTTGTGAATTTTGAGGGCATCGGAGGTTGTCTTTTTTATTCTATGACGAGTTTTATCTTTTAGAACCGAGGACTTATCTGTACTATTTAATATTCGTGGCTTAACTCTAGACTTGGAACTTGATTGTTCAAAATCTTCGTCTTGAATATTTGTAAAGGACTCGTGAACTTTTAGTTTATTCGGATTAAACAAGAGTTGATTTGTGGAATTAAATTGAGGTGATGGTAAAGTACTTGCTGTAGCAGTCGCTGATCGAGTATTCAGTGCCAGTATACTAGATTTACGCGATTTATTAAGAAATTTGCTAAATTTTCCCTGCGATACAGGAGAAGATATAAGGGATTCTGATTTGACTTTCTTGAGTCTAGGGGGTGAATGGGTGATCCGAGGTGGAGGTGACGACCGCGAATCATATTTGAGCGATTTTGATGAACTAGAACTAATAGCGGGTAAAGAATTAAAGGCTAAATTTCGAGGTTTGTCAGACATTATATATTGAGTTCTGAACGATCACCACCCGGTAGACCTTTAGGAGAAAAGTAGGGTGACTTTCAGGATGTGTATAGAATATAATTAATCAAATATTGAGCTCAGTAATGCAATATTAATCAAGACACGCAGCATAAATAAAGGCTCCGACAAATATGGCAAAAAGAATGAAAAGAAGAAACTACGATTATGAGTAAATATGCAAGCGGGGATAATTGAATAACTTTTGCTCAATAAAGCTGAACTCAAAGAATACAGTTGAAAATGCGAATGTAATCAAAATATCAAACTGCAATAAAATAGGTTGTGTGAGTAGATTATAATAAAATAATTTATTTGAACAATAACAATCAATAAACAATAGCCCCAGGTGCAGTCGAGGATAAATAGCGTATATTAACGCCTAAACCACTATATATGCGAGTAGTGGATCAGAATTTCACAAGAATATATCTTATTCACGGGACAAAGTCGATGTTTCTGTACAGGGAGTACCGTGATTGGGTTCAGAGCTGGAGAAATCCTAAAAATTTAACACTACCTCACTGACGTCGTACTGTAGTGACGTTTTGTTGATATCAACTTCAACTTCAAGAAAGTGATCACTAACTCCTAAGAGAGATGATTAATCACGTGAGTGTGTTTTTAGTATGTCGGTCCCAGACGTACGCCGTGCATGCCTGGTTAAATGCCTTCCCTCGGCGTATCTTGAGGACGGCAATGGTATCGATTAGAATAGTCGAAGCATTGGCCCCGATCGAACTATGAGAGGGTATTGTCAGAAGCCACCACCACCACCACCAAAAAACCAACACCTTCAGTTATAACCATATATATCAACGTTAATTATGGATTCGCCTAAAAATGTCTCACCTGAGGAACTTTATCCTTTAGCCCTGCTCATGGATGAGCTCAAGGTAAGTTAATTCTGAAGAATATTCCTATTTGTGGCCACGGACTGAGCTTTGCCCCGCTCGCTGGCTGGCGTGTTTGATGATGGTTGGGTTTCATCATAACCTTGCCTACAGGTAGAAACAATTAGTTTGTGTATATTGGCTGCTTGTTTATTCAATTGACCTTTATTGCTCCTATTTACTGTATATTATCACTGCTTATTGCCCTATCATACATTTTGTTTCTGTTTATTTTTTCACCGTTACTAACCCTGATACTTAGAATGATGATATCACATTAAGATTAAACGCTATGCACCGTTTGCCAACAATTGCTATGGCGCTTGGTGCTGAGAGAACACGAGTTGAGTTAGTTCCCTTTTTAGAGGAGGTTGCCCAAGAAGATGAAGATGAAGTCTTGACCGCCCTTGCCGCTGAATTAGGCTCGTTTGTGCCTTATGTGGGTGGCCCTGAATTTGGTCATGTCTTATTACCTTCACTAGAGGCTTTGTCTTGCGTTGAGGAACCTGTAGTTCGCGATAAGGCTGTTGAGTCACTTAATAAAATTTGCCAAACCTTTAACTGTGCTCAGGTTGAAGAACATTTCGTTAGTTTAGTCAAGAAACTAGCTTCAGCTGAATGGTTCTCCAATCGAGTTGCCGCCACGGGCCTTTGCGCAAGTGTTATTAGTAACGTCAACCCTGAATGTCAACAATACCTTCTTGAACTCTTCTCAGAATTGGTTAAGGATGATGCCCCTATGGTTAGAAGGTCTGCTGCCACCAAATTCCCCGAAATTGTTGCAATTCTGCCTGAAATTAAATTTGAAGGTACAATTTATAACATGTTCAAATTTGAAGCAAGTGATGATCAGGATTCAGTCCGTTTATTGGCAGTGGATGTTTTGATTGCTATTGCCAAGAAATTAAAGGAACAGAAACAGGTTATTGAACCCAGTTCTAATACCTCTTCTCAATATAATTCTGAGTTGATTTCCTTTGCTATATCTTTATTCGACGATAAGAGCTGGAGAGTTCGATACATGGCGGCAGATAGATTTGAAAGTATTGCATCTTATTTAGAGTGTGATGAAATGAAACAAAAATTCGTTACCGAATTCATTAAACTGCTGAAGGATACTGAAGCTGAAGTCAGAACAGCTATTTCAAAGCAGATTCCCGGTTTCTGTAAGCATTTAACCAAAGAAATTATTCTAGATGAAGTCATTGTGAATGTAGAAGAATTATCGCGCGATCCCTCTCAACACGTTCGTGCAGCTTTGGCCTCAGAAGTCGCTGGTTTAGCTCCTCTTTTAGGTAAAGATATGACTATTGAGCATCTTTTACCTACCTTTTTACAAATGCTCAAGGATGAATTTCCTGATGTGCGTCTTAATATTATTTCCAAGCTACATTTAGTAAATGATGTCATAGGCATTGAATTACTGTCGCAATCACTATTGCCGGCCATTAGTGAACTGGCTCAGGATAAGCAATGGCGAGTTAGATTGGCCATTATTGAATATATTCCTTTGCTAGCTGATCAATTGGGTGTTAAGTTTTTTGACAAGGAACTTGGGCCCCTCTGTATGACTTGGTTATGGGATAGCGTTTACTCTATTCGCGAGGCCGCTAACGCCAATTTGAAGAAACTTACCAAAGTCTTCGGCGTTTCATGGGCTAAGGAAGAAATTTTGCCTCACATTATTGTTGTGGGTTCGGACTCCAATTATTTATACCGTTTAACTGCCCTGTTTGCTGTTACAGCTCTCATTCCAGTGGTTGATGAGCAAGTCATACAAGAATCAATTTTACCTTTTATCACTGAATTGATCAATGATCCTATTCCTAATATCCGTTTCAATGTTGCCAAGAGTTACCGTGTTTTAATCGAATCTATGTGTCAACAAACTACCGATACCAATGACGAACCCGCTGTTACTAACTCTAATACAATAACTGCAACTGGTTTGGGCTCGAATAATGATGGCCATAGCACAATAACATATATCCTCACTGAAGCGGCTAACGAATTGGCTGAAAAAGTGGTTATCCCCAATTTAAGTAAATTGACCACTGACGCAGATGTAGATGTCCGATTTTTTGCTCAAAGAAGCTTGGAAGCAGTAAATGCCATATTGCATGATGAGGCTATGATTCCGGATCAAAAAATTTAAATCTACAAAATAATCAACCCAGGTTTATGATTTTTACAATTTTTAACCACCAGAGAAACATATAAGCTTTTCGAATTTTATGGAGGCAAACCAGAGATAAATAAAGGAAATATTAAATAAGTAAATATTAAATAATATAAACCGATTTTTTCGAAAGCAAAAAATATCTAAACACGAGATTTTAACACGTTCAGCATATACATGAGGACTTCGAGGTTTATATATACATTTCTTTATACATAACTAACTTTCGTACCCATGCGAACTGTATGAACTAACCTAGTCCATAATCTCGGTAGGATTTGACTTAACTTTTGCCGATATTTTTTATTCATCGTAATTGTAACTAAAAAAATCAAAGCAGATATTTGGTAAAGGAAATTTGTGCCGCAGAATAGTTGGGGTTTCTTGGGTGAAGCAAGACTAGTAGCTTTTGGGGGTAATTTACCAATCCTAATGCATTGTAAAAGCGATCGCTTGAAGCCCAATAATAAATCAAAAGGACCCTGAGGCATAAATTCGTCCTCATTTATACAACCACGGTCTTCAAAGTTCATCATTTTCGAGGGTATGGGGGTAGGGTTTCCATAACTTTGAGATTGTGTTTCGGGTTGTGGTGACGATTGGGCTTGTGAGAGTCGTCTAGATGGGCATTTACTATGTTTTTTTTTCATCTTTCGTTGTTTTAGTTCTATGGATTCCTGTTTTTTTCCATTTTTGCGGTCAATCGCTTGAAGTTCGACGGAATTCAATGATTCAAAAAGAGATTGGATAACACCCTCGTCATTCTGGACACCTTGAGCTATACCAATATTTTCATTTGCTAAAATTAGAGGTCGGTTGCTATCGATGAACTTTCGAGCATAATCGAATTCATTCAAGCTGGGCAGAACTTGTAAGATGTATATATTTAAGAGTCTCTTCAAAGCAGTCCTTTCTTCGTTTTTTTCGCTAGTATTGTCATTGGCATGATTATTAAGGTTACGTCGAATATTTATGTGGATTATGTATTCTTCTAATTTAGAAGCCACAAAGTTTTGGTCAAGCTTGACCACAGCGTCTGTGATATTAAGTTCGTCGTGTTTATTGAAATCAGTACCATAGCGTAGCGATAATAAGGTTAGTGCCACCATTATGCTAGCTGGCACATTGCTCAATCGCTGACAAACCTCATCAATGATAAAATCCCACAAGCGATGATCATTAATCATTGCTAGGAACTCCAATGATTCCATTTTACTCCAGGTATCTCCGGTAATCAAGCTCTCATCTTTATGAACATTGTGACTTTCAGTCCCATCATCAGACCGAGCTATCTTAGCTGCCACATCAAATAAGGCTAAATATAACCCCCAAACTCTAATAACTAGGGAACGTGGAACAACTTCGCCGGATAGGTCGTCACTCATATTGTTTTCACTAAAAATCGTAGCGTCCTTACAGTACTTGAAAACCGGTTTTAAAGTTTTGTGGCACTGAACAAATTTCCGATTAAGAAATAATTTTACAGCTTGATGATAACTGTCACTCACATAATTATAAATATTTGCAATGTCTCCAATTAATTTTTCTCTGTCTAAGCATTTATCATTGTTTTCTAGGTTTTCTCTCCTTTCGGCATCATATTCGTAATTATCAGAAGGATCGCCAGTGTCGTTAATCAATCCCAAGACACTTTTACTTAACAAATAAGAGTTACCAAAATCACCTTCATTCAAGCTTGTTGCTCGCCTGTTCATAGTCTTTTTAAGTATATTTTGCCGTTGTAAAATCTGTGAACTCTCTCAATTAGAAGGGGAGTTCAGTTTATGCCCTTGCCTTCACGTTCTGGTGTTCTGTGTACCTCAGGATGAAGCTGCGGTAATAACCCCACATTGAACCAGCTATATGACTAAGCACGTCGTTTTTGGTCATACAAATTCTAGACATGTATATCGGATAGCTATATATACATACTTTTAATTAAAAGTAACAAACCCTCTCAGAAACGGAAACTATCTGCAAAAAAGCGTATCATTCTTAAAGCCATAAAACTTAATAATTGTGGGACATGTGCTTAGTAGGTATTGAAAACTTATATAATATAAATTCGGAATTGAGTCAAAGTAGTAGAAAATGGACGAACATTTTTGGAAAACATAACAGATTTTCAAAACAAAAAAAAATTACAAAGTGATAGCAATAGCATATAATACAGTAGATTAATAATAGAAATAAGGAAAAAAATAAATGTTATAATGTGTAAATGATAAGGCTTGTTAAATGCAAAATAAAAATTAGGCTATCAATGGTTTCGTGGATAGCCAAGGGTGAGCCAAGATATTGTCAATAGTGGGACGCTGGTTAACATTACGATTCAGTATCATTCGGATTAAATCAATGCTTTTCTCACTCATAACAAATGGTACCCTTAATTCGCCCTCCATAATCTCGTCTACATTGTAGAAAGGGTTTTCCTTATAGGTGATGGTATACAAAAGAATACCCAATGCCCAGATATCCTGGGGTTTGCCCTCGTAAGGTTGACCAGATAAGACTTCAGGAGAAGCATAATCCAATGTGCCTACGAAAACGTCAAATGGTCCCGAGCGTACATAAGTAGCTGATCCAAAGTCGATTAACTTTAGATGGCCTTGTTTATCCAAAATGATATTTTCATCTTTAATGTCTCGATGAGCAATACCTAAGTCGTGAAGATGCTTAATAGCCGAGACTACTTGTCTGAAAATGTTCCTGCAGTCTTCTTCCGGCATGTTGGGCTGTAACTCAATTAGATCAAAAAGGTCAATGGCAGGATTACCGTGAGGAATCATTTCAATGTGGTAGCATTCTTTATCTTCGAAAAAATCAATAATTTCCGTAATGTTTTCGTGTGGTTTTTCACTCAAAGCTACCATAATTTTTATTTCGCTTGGTATTGTCCCTAAATCCATGTCACGGACCCAAGTATCCACCAGAATCCTATCTTTGTAAACACTTTTAATAACTATTAAATTCTCCAGCGGTTCACGGTACCGGGCTAGAATGACTTTACCGTAAGCACCTTCACC
Source organism: Nadsonia fulvescens var. elongata DSM 6958 (assembly GCA_001661315.1). Lineage (NCBI taxonomy): Eukaryota > Fungi > Ascomycota > Dipodascomycetes > Dipodascales > Nadsonia > Nadsonia fulvescens. The sequence goes on along the minus strand of KV454412.1, from coordinate 100,748 downwards.
CATTTCACTGACTACGTCAAAATCAGATAACTTCTTGGTTCTTTTACGTGCACCAATCTTGGTTACTTGTGGGTATGAAGCTCTAGTGAGATTGGAGGCGCCAGCCTTAACTGAAGAAGATGCCATTAACTGGGAAAGCCCCTGATAAGTATTCAACGATGTTGGAGAGTGTGTAGTAAGATCAATACCTAGCTCGGTCGCTTTTGTAACGTTAGCAGGCGCCTCAATTTTAATAGCAGGCAAAGAATGTTCCTCATCTGATTTCGGTATATCTAGGACTGAGGTCTTTTCATCATTTAAGGCAGCAACCTCTTCCGGTAACGAGGTGACTGATGATATGGTTGATTTCAAAGACTTATCATCTAGCGATAAAGAACTCAGGCGACTTTCCAAATTTGATCCGCCATCACTGAGTGCGTTATCAATAACAGCATTATCCAAGGCCTTGTCCCCCATTCCCAAAAGCTCATCATTCGAAGGAGAATTCTTGGCGGTAACCTTGGTTTCCCGCTCTCTTCTGCGTTTTAACAAAGACAACTGCGAAGGTAAGTCAGAGACTTCATGAATGCCTTGGATGTGGCGAGAGAACGTGATCCAAAGACCATAATAACCTGACACTAATACTCTGAGTTGAATGTCAATTTTGAGCATTCTGCCATCGCGATGCAAGGCCGAAATTCCCTTGGATTGGTAAAATCCAGAAAGCTGCTCATAATGTGTTTTCTGTTGCTGGGAAGTACTTTTTTTAGGTATGGGATCAGTAGAAGTATCATCTTTAGTTGCTGGTTGTTTAGAAGAATAGTCGTATCTAGCCACAATTTTACGGAATAGATGCTCTGGAATAACTAAACCAGGCCTAATTTCTGGCAGGTTTGAAAAGCATTTAGATTCTTTACTGCTTTCGTTATTTGTGTTTAGCTCAGTGTCAAAAATAAGCTTAAGATAGGCTGAGAAGTTCGGAATAAGGGCTTCAATCGAATGGTCAATTAGACTATTAGCTGATTCTTTACTGTTATCCGAAGGCATTCCATATGGATACCCAAAAAGATTTTGGACGAAGGCTCCATTACATTTTACGATGGAAAAATCAGTATCCTTAATTATTATCAATCCAGCCATGTGCGGTAAAGATGTAAGTCGTAAAGTGGATGATATTGAATCGTATTGAATCTCAGTTGGAATATTTTCGTCACTATCCTTGGTATTGCAAGTGTTAATTGTAAAGTACCTAGTCTGATTAATTTTTTCAATATCCAACGCCCCATCGGCAAGTTGAGGTAAGTGGGGCAGTAAGCTGCAGATATTATAGGAATCGTCTATCGTTGTCAAGTCTGTGTTCGGAAAAAAAATGTTTAAAGCCCCTTTCAAGTCGGTAATGTAGTTTTGGTTCGACTTTAAATTTAAGCCGATCTCAGCGCAATCGAAAACAATCTCTTCTAGAATCCAGACCAGCAAGCCACCAGTATATTTAACCCAAAATGAGGCCATAGATTCTGCACCATTTCCTTTCTTGATAGGCATTACTGCACCACATATTAGTACAGAAGACTCACCTTTAGATAGAATTCTATTAATACCGTCTATAATTCGGGTCTTCAATTCATCATGATAACTTGGCTCTATAACGTCCAAAATAGGTAAACGCTTAATTTGCTTCTGAGACATACCAATAATCAAGCATGCTAAATCGTTGGCTGCTAATATCGTAAATGGAGTATTGGCAGATGTGGTAAAAATAACTTGAGAGGTCGAGTATTTTGATTGCATTGCAAAAGGGGTATTGGTCCCTCCAGGTCCAGCATTCGTGAACGTAGAGAAGGAAGGTGAGCCTGACGTATTGGCATTGGCAAAGTTTAACGAGGATATTGAACTATGGAGAAAACTTTTCCCACTGCTGTTTGGTAAAGAAACAAACGATGAATTACGATACATGAGAGAAGTAAAGGACGGATCAATGTAGGGCTTAGCTAAGGCCTCTAGTAAATCTGATTGTAATTTTGAAATCAAACGCACGTTGGAAGTTTTAGTCCGTGGTCTATTAATATGTGTATGCGGTAATGATACACCAAATGCTGAATTATTCTCGGAAGTGGTGATAGAACCAGGTGAATCATGGTTACTCGGGGAAGAACCCCCTGTAGAAGAATACAAGTTACCAGTACGAACGTTTTCATTATTTAGATTGGGTGGAGCCAGGTTTTGCATCACGGGACGATCAGCTACCGGGGGATCAATTAAAGAAAAAATCTGATAAATGTCCTGTCTATTTTCCATATTGTCAAAATTATCTGAGCCTAATGAAGATAGAAGTGATAATGCAGTAGATGAAGCAGAAGATTTAACAGCAAAATGAGGTTGATTAGATTCCATATAAGTTGAAGACGGTGGTCTTCCTGTACTGGTGCTGCGATTACCAAGCCTAGCACTATTTAAAGTGAGATTTGAGCCAGCATTTTTTCCATGTCGGGATTGACTACCAGTAATTGAGTTTTGATGTTTAAAATATTTATGCAGTGAGGTAGTTGAATTCGAGCTATTGTGTAATCCCTGACCATGGGGTGAAAATGGGTCAGATGTGGAGTCTTTTAAAAAGGCCAAAGCTCGCTTTAGCACGCCCAAGCGGTAAGAAATACCAGATTGCGAAATGTAAACATAAGAATACGAATGAACTGATTCGACTGGAAATCGAAAAATTGATTCATTAGGATCATTCAATAAGACGCCGCCGACTGATGGTGTCATTGATAGAACCCTCGGAGATTCACCGCCCAGGCCCGCGGGTGTAGACGCCGTTATTATGGGGGTAGGTACATTCGATATAGGCTTAATTACTTCTAGACTAGAAAATTGCCTATATTTACCTTTTGAGTTCTCACAGTTGTCTTCGTTGTCATTTGAACTGTCTTCTTCACTTTCGCTATCTGACACCACCTCTAAACTGAACACAGGCCGCTCAAATTTCTTAAATCTTTTCGATGAGCCTTTATTCTGTTTAGAAGAAACATTTTTGACTATCGTAGGATTTTTCTCTTCCACGTTATTGCTGTTTTTACCTCCCAAATGCGCTCTAGAGAGGGGTGATGAGAGGGCGCGATCCTGGCACTCAATAGGTTCCTGGTGTTCCATATTAATATTTGCGGGCGATAAAGCCGTTGACCGTGTTGCGTCATCGTCCATTGTTAAAGGATACTTTCAGACGGTAATAAAAACCCCGTTAGCTCTAAACAATCTCCAGTCAGAAAGAAAGGAAGACTTCGATACTAATGGTTTAATGGTATAAATTTTAATGGTTTACTGGCTGTATCTCTCAGGTTGCCGCAGGGTTTGAAGACCCAATCGACTTCCCGCTGTCGTTTTGTTTTCACCCGCTTGCAACCAACCACTTCTTGACTGACTGACTGACTTTACCCCGTCTCAACTTCACTAGACTTATAACGCAAGAAATATTCATAGTTTATTTATACGTATATTTTATATCATGAGTCTTAACGGAGCTGTTAATGGATCTAATATTGGTGCGCCCGGAATGGCCTGGCAGAAAGAAATCACCACTGACGAGCGTAAACGTCTCGTCATGATACTTATCAACGCCATTAAGAACATTGGTCCGAACTACCCCTACGAGCGAATCGTTGAGTCAGCCAAGAACTATGAACAGTTAATCTATACTCGGTCTCAGAGTAAGGTAAGTTCTTTTTTGTTAACTTGATACGATTTAAAGCCAGGCGGGATTGGGGTGTGTGACTGAGGTAGATCGCCTTATCACATGTTCTTTAACCAATTTTTTTGGCTCTGAATTTTTTAAGTGAGGGTCATATTTTTTTTTTCTTGAAATAATATTTATACCTTTTTATGATATTCTTATCTATTCGATGTTCTAAGTTTTCTAACATATTTTTACCTTAATGCCCTTTGGCAACTTTTTACGTGTTTTACTTTTCTTTTTATAGGCCGATTATATCACGCAATGTCAAAGCAAAATCAAGTCTATTAGTGAAGCCATTCAAAATCAAAGACGACAACAAGCTGTATCGGGTAATACTCTCCTTAATGGAGGTCCAAACATGGCAGTCAATTTGCAAAATCAAAGTACCGTTCATGATCACAGTGAAATGGCTGGTCAGCATATGAATAATTCCTCGTCGATAGGTAATCCGAATGCTAATGCTACCAACCAATCAACTAACAGTATCAGCAATAATCAAGGTCAAATGCAGCAGCCTCCTGCTGGTTTGAATAACCTTACACCTCAGCAACAGCAAATGATGCAAAATGCTATCAAGTTTCGTAATGCTCAACAAGCAGCGGCTGCTGCTACAGCTACGGCCAATAATGGACCAGCTAGTTCGGTTGAAGCTAAGAGTGGTATGAATGGTATAGGTGATAATGGTGAGGTTAATGTGCCAACTACAGCCCAATTTCAACAACTTCAAATGAATAATAATTCCAATGGTAATTTGATGAATAATAATGGTAATGTTAATCCTAACGATGCGAGAGCTATTTTCCAAAATATCTCCAGAGAGCAACAACAACAATTTTTACAAAATAGAGCCATGCAACAATCTCAGCGACATTTACCACAACAACAACAACAACAACAACAACAACAACAACAACAACAACAACAACATACTCCACAGCAGCAGCGACAACATCTTCAACAGCAACACCTTCAACAGCAACATCAACAACAGCATACTCCCCAGCAGCTGCAACAACAACAACAACAACAACAACAACAACAACAACAACAACAACAACAACAACAACAACAACAACAACAACAACAACAACAACAACAACAACA